>VZSF01009519.1:2316397-2340726 GCA_013398295.1 Chionis minor | reverse complement strand
GAGGTGACCGGGGCCGCGGCCTGCGGGGGACGCGCTGCCGCCTGCCTGCCGGGGGGTGGCGGGGAAGGAGGCGTTTGGGGCGCGGCGGGGCCGGTGCCGGGCGCTGGGGGAGGCGGCGGGCCTGCAGCCGCCGGCCGCGCGTCCTTGGCGCTTGGCTCTCCGCGGCTCCTCGGAATCCCGGGAGTCGCCCGGGCAAACGGGGAGCGCGGCCGGGAGTTGCGTCCCGGGGGAGCCGCAGCCGCGCCGCTCCCTCGCTCGGGCCTGGGCTGCAGCAAACGCGGCCTGACGTCCCCGTTCCCAGCGGCGCTTCTCAGTGCTCGTGAATCCAAACACAAGGTGAACGGAAATAAACGCCGTTTCTCGTCTAAAAGGAAAAATTCAATATGTAACATAAACATTGTGCTCTTCATAAAAATCTGTTTACCCTTTCTATGACTCTTAAATTCTCTTTACGCTTTCCACTTGTAATTTCACATCGCGTGCTTAATCTGTTTCTGAAGATGAATTTTATTCCAGAAATATCACTTTCTCTGTGGTTTTTTTTTTCTTTTTTTCTTCTTGTAGCGGGATCTTTGATGACCACAAAGCATTCACAGACGCAGTCTACGTTTGCAAAAAGTCTAACTTCAACGAGTACAAATACTCCTTATTTTAAAGCAGCAGGTACAATATTATGTTGTTTCTTTTTGTTTTCCTTCTATGAGCCTTTTTTCCTCCGGCCTTGAGTTTAACAGTAAAGTTCTTGGATTATGTCTCGGAAACATGTACGTGCTTTCGCACTGGTAAAAGGCATTATGAATGATGTGTGAATTGCTTTTCAATGACCTTAACGATTAGTTTAGATTACATAATTAGAAGATTGGTCCATGTAAGATGTTACGACTAGAAAACAACCAGTTAAACAGCTGCTGTGGTTCACCTGTTTTGTAACTTCTCAATGGTGGAAGTTCTTGAAAGACTCCAGCATTCTGCAAGAACTTGTTACTGTTCCCAGCGTAAATACGATTTTTGTGGCTAACGAAGGGGTGCCTCAGGAGTGGCTGAAACGCTGTTCCTGCTGGGAATGTCGGAGGTGATTCTGGCCACGTACAAACAGCCAGTGGCTGAGCTAGCTGCAAACCTGATTAGACCTGAACTAAAAGTAGGTTACGTGTGTCAACCTGCTCCTCTACCTAAACTGATTACTTCTGCTGAGGAATCGCAGCTGAGGCGGCGCTGATCCGTGCTGAGCTCTGCTCTGGTGCCGCACTGACTGGCGGTGCCGCACTGTCCTGTCCGGAACCCCCCGGAAAATCCTGGCGGGGCAGCCTGCTGTGTTGAGGCGCTCACTTGTATATATGTACTTTAGACTGTATAGCTTTTTTGATTCGCTTCCTTAATTTTATGCATGTATTTCACCTTTCAGAAAGTACAGAAATTCCATCTTACGTGACTAAATGTCCCAGCAACGGGCTTTGCAGTAGATTGCCACCGGACTGTATGACGTGTAACACAAACTATTCCTGTGTGTATGGGAAGCCAGCCACTTTTGATTGCAAGGTCAAGCCACACGTTCATTGTCTCGTAAGTAACCTGTTACTTTTAGACCCAAATTTATGTCATTTATTTAAATCCTGGCATCTTGTCATAGAGTATAAAAAATAGATTTCCGCGTACTTACGTAGGCAGATTTGCAGATCTGTGGTACGTTTAATCACTCGAGCGGAGGCCGTTGCTGTAGAGGCAGACCTGCCCTTCTTGCGTTGGAGCTTTCCGTTACGCAGCCGTGCAGTTGAGTTAAAGCAATTTGTTGGCCAGTCACAACTGAATCATTTTGAGAGTGGGAAGGCTAAATATCTGCCAGAGGTACAAAGTGATCTTACAGGTGAGACTGAAGGAGTCCTCCTTTTGGCAGTAGCCTTAGATTGGAGGAAGCAGTAACACTAAACCGGGCTTTAATAACTCTGTGAGTTTTCTAATGCTGATTTTTCTATCCCACATGACTACGCGGAGGTAGCAAAGAGGGTAATTGTTACATCTGTCCGTAAAATGTAACATGATACTGCATGCAGTGAATTTTTAATTTTTTTTTTTATTGCCAGTGAAGTGATAATGCTGTCTTTTGTAGGATCAGAACAACCACGAGCAGGAGAACTTTACAATTAACATGACGTGCCAGTTTTGCTGGCAGCTTGCAACGACTGATTATGTCTGTACCAATTCTACAAGCTGCATGACGGTTTCTTGCCCGCGACAACGATACAATGCCACTTGTACAGTACGGGATCACATTCATTGCCTAGGTAAGGGGGGCTAAAGCAGATTTCGTAAAGGAGCTTTTTTCTAAATAATTTCGTAACATTTTTTTGTAATGGGTCAATACAATGATTTGTTTATGTCCATTGTAGTAACAGCCTGCACCTCGATTAATCAATTGAAATTTTTTATAGTTACATTTTAATTTTAAAGCGTAGTAGTGACACCTAACTGTAAGCATGGGCTTCGAATGCTCTTGTGGACATTCACACGAGAGAAAATACTTCCGTTTCATTTTCTTCAGCTTCTATGAATTAAACTAATTTGGACACCACTAATAGAATCAATCTCAAATGTCTCAGCGGGATAATTTAAAAACTTCATGCCGGTTTCACCCAGATAGTTTAATTTTCCCCCTGCTTGTTCAGTGACCTCGTGCGGGACAAAGACAGGTGGAACGGGCGACTGTAGAGTACATAGGAGCTTTTGTGTTGACAGTGTTTGTTTCAATTACAGTGTTTGTTTCAATGCTTTTAGACTCTTCTTAGAGAAATACAGTATCTTGCTTGTCACTTTCTTACTCGTTTTGTGGCCTTTGTTTGTCGCATTAAGTTTTTTTTAATGTTTTCTAATGTTTAGGTAATCGTGTCTTTCCTAAGATGCTCTATTGCAACTGGACTGGAGGTTATAAGTGGTCTACTGCCTTGGCCCTAAGGTACACAAGAACTGCTAGATAATGTCAAGCTGAAACAGATAATATTATTAGAAATAGATTAATTGTCTATAAAATCTCCAGTTTGCGTGGTTTTCTGCTTGGTATTTTTTACTGAATAACCAATATTTCCTATAGTCTAGCTTAGAATTTGGAGGCGTAGGATGCCGGGCGATTTCACGTGTGACCGTCCTACCTTGTCTCCAGTAAACAGAGCTCATGAGAAAACGTCCGCACTATTGCTGCATGGAATGCTCTTTCTTCAGAGTACATGCCAATGACTCGAAAGCTTCACAAAGTGATCCATTTTCTGGGTAGAGAGAATATATTTGCTTTTATTCTGTATAGTGTTAAATGAGGTACAAATGCTCAAAAATATCGGTAGGTTTATGGGGGTTTTTTTCTCCCAGGTTTTTCCTGTGTTTTAAACAATTAGGGCTGAAAATTGTCCAGAATACCTCTTGGCATCTGAAATGCTCCTCCTGAATCGAGGAGATGTCACTGAGCTGGCTAGAGCTGCTTATACATTTGTTACGGCTTCCTTCCAACCGCAGCAGCCAGAAATGCCTCAAGATGAAGCTTCTTGCGTTCGAAATTTTTAGTGAAGAGACCAATGTAACAGTATTGAAAGAAACTATTTAGGTTGTTTTTGGAATATGAAGCCACTAAAGCACCGCAATAGTGATTTGAAAGTAACTGAAGTTCTTCTGGTGGCAAGACCTTTACGTGGTTTACATGAATAATTAGATAGTGAGACTCCCTATTCCTGGAGCCAAAGATAAATAAGGCTCTGATTAAGAAGGCAATCTAACGCACCTGCCTTTCTAGCCAGCGTTGTTCTCTGCCGCCAGCTGGAGAAATTCACTGTTGCCTGACTGGGGCTGAGCTCGGCGCTTGCGCCTCTTTTCTGTAGCTCGTTTGTTGGGGGGGATTTAGCTTCTCCCAGCTTAGAAAAGTCAAGATACACTTACAAATTTGTGAGGTTTTGGTGTTATTGCTTGTCATGAATGAAAAGCTGTCAAGTCTCTGGATACTATTGGTTAGCTAAGAAATAGTGCTATTTCCTCAAAAGCTTTCTCCTTTCGTAACCCAGGCAGCTCTTTTTGTACAAAAAAAGTAGTTTCTTGAACGATGCAGAGGAAAACTATCATCGCCTTGCGGGTATGTCAGAAAGAAGCGTGTATGGATACCCAAACTGGGGTCGTCTGAAAATAATAATAGCGCGTCATGTTTTTATTCTTACAGCATCACCCTTGGTGGATTTGGGGCCGATCGTTTCTACTTGGGCCAGTGGCGGGAAGGTCTGGGAAAACTCTTCAGCTTTGGTGGCCTTGGAATATGGACACTGATCGATGTGCTGCTGATAGGTGTTGGCTATGTGGGACCTGCCGACGGGTCTCTCTATATTTAAATGTGGGTGCAACGTGTTTCCGAGAGGAGTAATTGCTTGGAAAGGGCTCCAAATAAAAGAAGGTAGAGATTTGAGCTGTTAAGGCCGAGTGAAGAACAGCCGTTCTTTCTATGTGCATATGTTTTAATGTACAGTATCTGTACTTGGTTTGCCTTTAACTAAGGTAAAATAAAAGAGTGGATCACTGAGGAAGTCGAAATTAGTTTCTTTTCTCCTGTGGACATGCTGTTTTTCTATGAAAATGGCTGAGGAGGTGACCCCGTTGTGCGCTGTGCGTGGACTCATGATCTGTCAAGCGCCAGAAGAGATGCAGACGAACTCCAGTTGTTTACGTCGGGTCTGTATGCTTGGATTCCACTGTAAAGCTGACTTCCCTAAATACGTCGGTCCTATTTTTTTTTTAATTTGTATTTGTGGGAGGATAATTTATTTGCCTGAATTACTGTAGCCGTGTGCGGATCACTGTTTTATGATGTTAATTACATTCATCTCTGTTTCGGGATAGCGCAAGAGCCAGCGTTCGCTTAGTGACTTGTCAACTTCAAATCGTGGGGCTGTTTAGAATTAGGTTGACGCTACAAGCCGGATGTGGAATCATCGAAGCAGGTTTTAGGATTGTGGTTTAGGATCGCAGGTTTTAGGAACTTGGGCCGGGGCTGGCGGCAGGGCTCGCTGGCTGGGGACGCGGGCCCGCACCGGGGGCTGCGCCGGGCTGCGGCCGTCGCGGTGTAGCGAATCCCCATCCCGGCGCTTCAATAAACTTGACCCGTTCCTGGGACCGAGCGCTAAAACCGGCTCGTTTGTGGCCTCGCGGCGCCGCCCGCTTCCCGCCCGCGGGGGGGCGTGGTCGGGGGGGCGTGGCCGAACAGGGGGTGTGGTCTCGGCCAGGCTCCGCCCCCGGCGGCGCGGCAGCGTCATGGCGGCGGCGCGGGAGCGGGAGGCGGCGCGGGAGCTGCGGTTCTACCGGCGGCTGCCCAAAGTGGTGAGCGCGGCGAGGCGGTCGTGGCAGAGGCGCGCCTTCCCCCGCGCCTTCCCCCGGTCCTTCCCCCGCCGCAGCGGGCGGGCCGTGCCCGAGCGGGCTCGCTGGCCGCTGGCTCTGCCCCGCGCTGCCCCGAGGCCGGCGCTCCACGGCTGCTGCGATAGGGCCCTGCTTGCCCCGCGTCCGGAGGGCGTGCCGGGCCCTGCCGCGCTCTATCTGCGCTCTCCCGCGGCCCCTGTCACGGCGGCTTTATCGCCCTCACTCACCCTGGGGGACTTCGGAAGCAGCCAGGGCCACGCAGCGCTGAGACGGCGAGTGCACGGGCTCACCATGGCATCACGCCGTCCCTGCCTTCCTAGGCTCCTCTTCAAATAACATGGTTTTTAGGGTTTATGTTTGACGTGAAAGCGAATGCTGTGAGGCGTTTTGCTTTTCAGATGGTGAAAAACGGTAGTGTAGTAGCGGTGGCGCGTGCCGGCACGGGTGCCAGCTCCTGCGCTTCAACGGGAGTCGCGCACCTTCGCCCTGTACAGTGACCCACTGCTTAGGAACTTCATACTCTAAAATAGGAATCTGAAATATAACACCTAACAAAATTAAAATTAAACGTAGAAGGCGTTACAATCTCAACGCGTTTTCCAATCAAAGGCTTGAAGAAATGCTTCTCCCGTTTTTCTTTTCCGAGTGAGCAGGGATGCGCCCGAGGCGGCGGCTGACAAAGCAGGTGCTTTGCAGGAGCGGGGAGGGCACCAGGGACCCGCTCCGTGTGTCGGAGCCGAGAGAGTGTGAGGAGCAAAGGTGAAGTGAGGAGTGGAGCCGAGGAGGGAGGGTACGGACCCAAGCGCAGCTGTCGCGGGAAGGGCACACAAAGCAGTCGCGGACGAAGGAGGGCAGTTACCCCGGTTGCTCTTGATGGGCAGAGGTAGCATCTGCCGGGATTTCAGGCGTGAGTTAAAACTTCAAAGCGTGAAAAAAGAAAGGTGAGTGGAGGTACAGATGTTTTCAAACAACGTACGCGTACATTTAACTTGCAGTGGATGGGGAAAGAGTTCCTTGAATCCTCGTTATAATTCTCTGAATTCTGAGGCGGCTGTTGGCTTCCTCCTCACCTTGAGTTGTCCCACTCCCAGAAGGAGCCGGAGAAGCTGCCTTTCCTCAGCCAGCCGCGCTCCGGCCGCGATCCCTGCTGGCCGCAGCCTCCGGGGGAGGAGGAACAAACAGGACCGTCTCGGTTGAACCACTGCGTGCAAACGCACGAGGAAACAATTACTAGCCAAGCACAGCGATAGCTGTTGTTTTATTTTCAAACTTGGAAACAATAACGCAGAAGCTATTCTTTTCACCGGACGTAAATCCGTAGGATCTTTTTTTTTCCCTCTAGGAACTCCATGCTCATTTGAACGGCTGTATCAGTTCTGCCACTATGAAGAAACTTATGGTGCAGAAGCCGCACCTTCAGATCCAGAACGGAATGACTGTGATTGACAAAGGAAAGAAAAGGACCTTAGAGGAGTGAGTGCACCTGCGCGGGGAGCATTTACCGACTGTCTTAACTGAGTTCGAAACAGAGAAGTGTGTGGCCTTATACGCTGACTGCAGAAAATGCATATTCAAATTTAGTTACAGTACAATCGGTCAGATTTTTTTTGCTACTTGTATCTACGCAGTAACTTCTTAGATGTTTGCAAACTAAATGGAAATTTCATATTGATTAATCCCCTTTTTAAAGGATTGAAAATTTTCACTTGTAGCATATGCTCGTCTGAGAAAATTGCCTTGTATGGTTTCCTTTTTTGGAAATGTCACGTTTTCCTTTGTGTTTCAAAAAGGTTTGTGGTAATAATAATAATCTCCGTTGCAAATGCATTGTCAGCATCTAAAATCAGGAATCGCCATTCAGATGGTTGGCGTATTTGAAGCTAGGGGCCGGTTAATTGAGCATAGTGAGTACGTGTTTCCAAAGTGCGGATCTTTCTTTTTTTTTTATTTTTTTTGAATACTCATTTTACTGTTCAATGTTTGTCTGGTTATTTTTTTGACTTTTTATTTTAGATGTTTTCAGATGTTTCAGATCATCTATCAGATTACCACCAGAACTGAAGATATTTTACTGGTGAGTTAATTAAAAGTTCGCTTAAAACAAACAAGCAATACACACAGTCAGAATGAGTTGGATGAACAGCTTTGGGATCCGAGTAACAATATCAGCAGGAGTCCCTTCAGTTGGAGGTCAGAGTTAGTATTGTACAACACGCAACTTTAGAAACGCAGGATTTTATGTAACCTTTACGTTTACTTTTTGTGAAAGCGCCGACCTTGCACTGTGGTGGTCGTTACGACCACTCAGCTGCTTGGACTGATAATGTCTTAAAAACAGGATGTTTCTTCATTGTTACCAAAGCTTTGAGTTACCTTGATCTGCTGGTTCTGCTTCGGGTCGGTACAAACCAAAACTGCTGAACTGGAGTTGCCCTTTGTTCACCCCGGGTTACAGAACTGTCACAGAGAAGCGTTGTGTGATGGAAACAGGGAGCGGAAGGTGGTGTAGCGTCCTCTTCTTCCTTCCTGGAAAGGGGCTTTCAGGCAGCCCGTTCCACTCGCGGGAAGGCGCAGCAGCTGCGGAAGGGGTGATGGCTGCACCCGCTGAGGGCTGTTCCTGCTCAGACAGGGGAATTCTCATTTTCCTGAGCGCTCTTTAGTCTCGCTGAGGGAGCTGCAGCTTCCCTCTGCGGGGTGGTATTTCCAGAGATGGAGAGTGCTAAAAACACACAGGGCGTGAAAGCTTTCCAAGCGTTTCAGGCCAAAAGATACCTGTGCCTTTTAGTTCTAAAGGAAAATATAACCAGTTATAAGCATTACTTTCATGATGTTGACTACACTGTTTCTTAATCAGATAACTAAAGATGTTATTAAAGAATTTGCTGATGATGGTGTCAAGTATCTGGAATTGAGGAGCACTCCTAGAGAAGAAAAGTCCACAGGTACCATCTGTTCTGGTTTTTAATTTGTAAGTCTGATGTGCTATAGAACTTAGCTAAGATTATGTTAATAACAAGTAAAGTCAGATTTAGTTGGTTCAATAGAAATACACTTTAAAAGCAAAGATTTAACCATGCAAAAACATGTCACTTTACTATTAGATTACTGAGGGCAAAAATGGGTTGGTTATAACTCTACTACCTAAGGGTGTGGGTTATTTGCTTTAGTGTAACATCTGAGGCTGATGTATTTTGTTACTTCATTTTTTAATTTTGTTTTAGATGTTGTTTAATAGAAATGCGTAAGAGAAGTCCTGTTGCTTAGGGTCACGCTAAGTTCTTTCAGATGCTCAGGACGAGGCTTAATTCAAATATATGCTTCGAAGTAGAGCTATATTTATAAACAGAATTACAACTATATAGATTAGAAGACTGTGGACTCAAATCAAAGGTGCAGAATGAGACTTATGAGGCTAGAGAGATGGGTGTGCAACATAATAACATTACTTCACAGATATTTATTCCAAATGTGTACCTGTGTTTGTAGGTATGACCAAAAGGATGTATGTTGAAACTGTACTTGAGGGTATAAAGCAGTGTAAAGAAGAAGGCTTGGATATAGATGTCAGGTAAATACAGCTCATGGAGTGCCTCTCTTCCGGGGTTTTATGTAGTCTGATATTCGGTCGTGGTGTGCAGAGAGGTTTACAAACCATCCGTGTGGTGGGGAAAACAAAATTGGGCTTAAACTAAATTACATGGAATGGAAACAGGTAATTCATATGGAAACCTGAATTTTTATCTTCCTTTTTACTGATAGAGAACAAAAGTGGGTGAAGCTTTTCAGCTCCAAGACTGCCCATTCTCCGCAATGTTTTCAGTGAAAGCAGTGTTTTCACTGAAATGGCATTAAAGACTCCTTTTTCACAGCCTAGATTCATTGCAAAGATTTTGCTTGTTGAGCTGTAGAAGCAACCTGCCGTAAAGGAGGTGGGGTCCGAACCAGCAGAAGAGTTCCAGGGGCCGTCAGTGGTTGCTTGGAGGCTCTCTGCTTGCCCGCCTTATCCTCTGGGTAGCAACCCTTGTGAGATTTATTTGTGGAAGCTGACGATTTCTCATCCTTCACGCGTGCAGCTCGGAGAGATGGCTCGCCTGGTAGTGCAGGCAGCAAGTGAGCAGCGAGCTGTTCCCTGCCCTCGGGCTCACTGCGGCGGCTGCATCTCACAGGATAATGTGTTTATCTGATTCCTTTCCCTCTGCACTTTGGCACCTTCATTCCTCCAACAGTTTCCTCTACAAATACTCTTTATGTGAAGTGCCATTTTTGTTGGTATCAGGTTTGTCAGTCTCCTGATTTTACAGCCTGTATTTCACTTAATATGTCCGCTTCTGTCCTAGACTGTTAATAGCCATAAATAGAAGAGGCGGCCCGGCAGTTGCTAAGCAGACTGTTAAACTGGCTGAGGAGTTCCTTCTTTCCACTGATGGGGTTGTAGTAGGACTTGACCTCAGTGGTGATCCCACCGTAAGTTTTTGTTTTATTTTGGTGTGTTCTTGAAGGTAAATATCTTACGTTGTGTAACAGCAAGCGGTTGTAACCATAGTTTGTTCTTAAAAGTTTTTGTCGTCTTTGTTGCTAGTTTGAATGGATTGCTTGTAGTCTTGCTACCAGGTTAGTCCCTGTTGCTGTTAATTAATTGAATTAATTCAATGTAACCGTATTTGCATTAAGTGTGTTGCTATTGCTAGGCTTCTCAATTACTGTAATAGGAAGAGTTTTGTAGAACAAGCTGTAGAATGGTGATGTGCTTCTGTCTTCAAGGCAGGACGTGGTCAAGATTTTTTGGAACCGCTCTCAGAAGCTAAAAAAGCAGGTCTGAAGCTGGCGTTGCATCTCTCAGAGGTAAAAGTTTTCTTTATTTTGGTCCTTCTCTGTAATTCCCGTTTTATAAAAACCTTGATGAAACTAAAATTAACTTCTGTGCATTTGGAGCTTCTCAGGCCACAGTAGTAACGGTTTGGGGCGTTTTGGCAAGAGGGAAGAAAACAAGGAGAAATCCTTGACAATCTTTCCTGAATCAGAGCTGTCAGATTAGTTCTTACTGTACTGTGTCTGTTGGGGGGTTGGGTGCGAATTTGAAATCTGAAAATTATTAATATTCCAAGAGATCCACTGTTTTCTTTCTGGTATTTTCTCACCATTCACACCGTTTTTATGAGTAGCTCTCTTAGCTCCGCGTGTATCAGTAGAAAGAGTTGGGCTTCTCCATACAAAACGCTGAGGTGGTGGCTGAAGTTTACTTATCACGAGTCTGATAAGTACTGAAAATATTTTTATTTCTTCAGGAAATTAGGCACGATATATGATGTCACAGGCCTAGTTATACTTGTTTCTATTTCATTAAGGAGGCTTTTGCAGGATATTCCTTCATGCCTCTCTGAAAATTCATTTTTTAATGTCTCGGTGGTCTTTTGGTTTTGTTTAATTTTTATTGGTTTTGTTGGTTTTGGCTTCATTTTTTAACCCCCTGTGTAAAACAGGTGCTAAAGGTCTCCTTTACAGGGTATTTTTGAAACTGAAGCATGCAGAGCTGATTTGAGGCCTTCAACTGAAAGTGGTTCAGAACTGCAAAGAGCGATTGTCTGGGTTTAGTTCCCAGTTTAGGGTCATGGCTGCTTTGGTTTGCAGTTCCAAGTTGCAAGTCACTTTCATGCACTAATTCTTTCTTTGCAGGGTAGTAATGCAGATACTTGGTCTCACTAGCACTGTCTTTTGGAAAAGATATGCTGTGAAAGTAGAGCTTGAAGTCCCTTGTAATTATTTAATGTGCTCTTTTATGCTGCCTTGACAGAATGTAAAATATATCCTCTCTAGATTCCAAATCAAGAAGAGGAGACCAAGATTCTCCTGGGCCTGCCTCCTGACCGAATTGGACACGGAACATTTCTCAACTCTGCAACAGCAGGTTCAGAAGAGTTAGTGCCGCTTGTTCGACAGAATTGTATCCCTATTGGTAAGGAAAAAAGGTTAAGAAAATTACTTGGGGATCTATAGATTTCAGACTATCATATGTGCTGCTTGTCTAGTAACTCTTGATTTGCCTTTGACCGGAGGTGACGTAGAAAAACGTAGCAGTGTAAGTCCAAGAATTGCCTGCGCAGGTACACTGGTGACCTTTGTGGTTGTGACCTGTGGCAACAGACAACAATCGATGTCTCAGATGAAAACAAAATGAAGTTATAACTTTTAGTTACTGTGCGAGGCTGTGTGGTGTTCCTCTATCTGCTCCCTTAATTTTATACCCAGCCAGTAGTCAAAAAGAGATTGATTACCAAACCTGCCTCAGAAGATGCTACCAAATATTTGCAGCACAGAAAATCAAGGAAACAACTATAGCCGATTTTAATTTTCATTCAGGAACAGAAAAAAGTCGATGAATGTGTCAAAACCATGCCTTTTGTTTTGATATATATATCCTTGTTTCTTCTTTTTTTTTTTCCCGGTAGAACTTTGCATGACATCAAACATCAAAACTCAGACAGTGCCTTCCTATGAGAAACACCATTTTGGGTACTGGTACCACATGGGCCACCCTGCAGTGCTTTGTGTAAGTTTTGTGGGTTAAACCACGTATTTAGACAATAGTGTGTAATTGGAGAAGTAGATCTTGTTTTCCGCATCAGAGCCGCCTTCCTAACACTTTGTGACCTTGCAGCAAATCATCTGCCTATAGGAAATGGTAATGTTCTGTTTCAGACACGCTTGTAATACAAATGGGAATTTGTAGTATTTCTCTTGGTTTTATTGTAAAGCAAGTCCTTTTTTTCCTGTGTAATAGCTGTATTTATGTACAGCTGTATTATACTATTATACAGGAAAATACAGCTGTATTTTCCTGTATAATAATAAGACAATTAGCTGTGCATGCAATGAACTTCTTAACTGTTTGCGTACCAACGCATTTCTCTTCAATATACGGGTCCAGTGCTTGCATTTCAGTTGTGCTTACCTGGGTATTTGTTGTGTTGGATGAGAGTCCTTGAGTTCTCCTGACAGCTAATTACGGTCCTTAAATGTTGGGATGCCAAGTCCTTCCGCTGGCATTGGCAGCATTTTACTCTCATCCTGTTAGTTTAACCCCTTTAAATTTGCAGTATTGTCCAAGCGTTTGTATATATATTGGAGCGTTGTGCTTTTTATTCAAATAAGCCTCAATCCTTTATGGTATAAAATATTTATTATTGAGCTGGAACTGTTATATTAGTGGAAAAATAGTTCCTGGTTAGAGATTATTTCTGAGATTTTCAATTGTGAGAAGTCAGGATAACCAAGGAAGGCACGCAGGAGAGCAGTTTATCCATAAAGGCCTATAAAAACAAGAGTGGTAGGAGGAGGTGATACTACGGTGTCTTAAGCGGAACAGGCTGTAGTTGGCGTTCGCTGTGGGGACACCAGGGCTCCGAGCTGCGGGTGGGTGATCTCATTTACCCTTAAATAATCCAGACCTGCTCCTGTTAGATGAGTGATCCTCAGGTAGCTTCAGGTAGACAGGAGCTGTGGGGGGCCGGACAGTTTCTTCCCTGAAAGTACAGGAATACGGAGTGTGCTCCGGTTCCCGGATCCGAGGGAGGGGAGAAGAGGAACAAGGACACTTGCACTCCCTGACACAGCCCGCATGCGTGTGTCATTTAATAAGCCATCTTCCTAGCGATTTTAATAGGAAATCCTGTTTTCTTGAGAAATCGTGCCATTGCTTCAGGAAGTTTTCTTGTACCTTTGAATAATTTATTAAATTTGAGTGAAAATAGGGCAAACAAAGTATGAAATAATTACCGGCATATGAAAGAACTGTGGAATAAAATGTGAAACAGCAAGATAAAACTGGTTTGTAATGTGTAGAAAACCCCCTTTTAGATGTAGAAGAACTAATTGAAACTTTTTCTCTTTTTTTCTTTCAATTTCACTCCAGACTGATGATAAAGGCGTCTTTGCAACAGAACTATCGCAAGAATACGAGCTGGTTGCAAAAACATTTCATCTGACTCGATCGCAGATGTGGGATCTTTCCTACGAATCAATCAACTATACCTTTGCTTCCAGCCCCGTGAAATCAAAGCTAAGGGAACGGTGGTGTGAACTGAAGCCAACTCTGTTTGATTAATCCAACTGTTGTTCTAAACTGCCTGGGCGTGTGAGCTTAGTTAATAATCATTTTTGACCAAAGCCCCTGGCTTTTTTCAGAATTCAGGTTTATAAACGCAGCCCATAAACTGTGCCTGTGCAAAACGCAGACAAGGGGCACGCATCCCTTGTTAGCGGGGACAGACGTAAACGTTCTTTCCTAGTTGGGAAGGGCTCCCGACCACCGACTGAAATTCCAAATGTGTCCTCACGTTGTTGCTTTCCAAGTTGATGGGACATTTTTTTAAAAATAGTTGAAATAGGTCAGCATACTACAAACATTTGAGAGTCAGGATACGAGAAAGGCCCAGCTGTCGGGGTTTAAAATGTCTCTGCTGGCAGCATTATGCCGAGCAGCGTGTACGTATGGTGTGTACATTTGGGGTTTGTATTGGTTTTAAACTGAAATTTTGAGCAATTGATTGAATGTGAAGACAGAAACCAGCTCGGGGAAGAGTGAAATATTTGTCTGGAAGGCATTAAATATTGCATCTGTTTTTATTGGCACACACATATGGTTGAAGCTGGCTGTGGATTGCTGACGTGCTCGGCACCAGTGGCATTTAGGCAAAGTTAAAAATCTTGGATGCCTTAGCAAAGCATGAGCTTCTGGGGGGAAACGGTCTCTTTCTTCCAAGTGCTTTGCAGAATTGCTCCTTGTTTCTCATAAAAAAGCAATAAAAACACCTTGAACCTCCATGTGTTCAAAACCACTGCTTCAAGTGCGTGTGCGCGCGTGCGAGCTGCAGCAGAGCAGCACGCGGACGCACTGTGTGCCGGTGGCACGGCTCCTGGTTCCGGCGGGGACGGAGTTCGCTCTGCCTGTGGCTGGGCCTGTGCAGGTGTGTTCCGATACGGAGCCCTCCGAATCTCTCCGAAGAGGCACATCCAGCACTGCCGGACACTGCTCGGGAGCGCGGGAAGTTCCCAGAGAGAAGGCATTTCATACCGAGAGTGTTTCTGCACTGATTAATTAAACAAACACAGTTCTGGGCTCTACAAGGAACACTGGATATAAATACAATGATACAGAAGCTGTTCCTGACTTCTCTTATGGCCTTTTTTAATAAAATCAGCATAAAGTACTTGTTCTCGCTCCAAAATGGCAATAAGAAGCAAAAATAAATAAAAAATAATAATAATTTTAAAAAAAACAAACTGGGAGGGGGATGGCGGCGAAGTTGCCGTGTCTGTGTGGCCACCTGAGGTTGCCACAGAATGTTTTCCAAGCAGAAAACATGCCTTTTGGAGATGGAAAAAATCACATAAAGGAGAACTGTTGTTTTGTATGTTCGTACGTGAACTTGGCAAAAGACCTCATGCTGACTTTTTTATTTAGAAAGGGTACGTCACTTTCCAAATAGCTTCACGGAACACGTTCTCTGTTGTTTGATCAAGTTGCGTTATCACTTGCTGTTTGATCAAGTTTGTCTGTATTTTCTTTCTACAAAAATAGTAATTACGGTGTCCTGGTTTGAAGTCAAACAAACTATTTTTTTTCCCTTTCTTATGGAGAAGCTCTCTAAAGACAGGCTGAGCAGCATTCTGGAATGCTATGGTTATGTACATCTTCATCTCAGGATAAATGGGCCTACGCTCAAGTGAGATGGTGTTCTCTTGTAAAGTAAGTTTTCGAGTGTTTTTATAGGTTATGGCCTTCTAGTAACTCTTCAGTAACGTGGTATTTGGTTTATGAGCGAAGACAAACTGTTGACTCCCTGTTCGTTGACTGAGCAGTCATTCTCAGTGTTCATTTTGTCTGTCAAGTGTGAAACTTTCTAAAGCAAAATAAGACTCACAATTAGCATCCGATGAGATCTTTAGTTTCAAATGGTTAGTGTTGTAAGTGAGCAAGTTTGATTTTTAAGGCTGACATGTTGAATGTGACTTGTGGATGTGTTCCTTCAGAGAGGAAAGCCCTGGGAAGTGCTGCTATTTTCAACCTTTTTTTCCTGTAAGTACACAGTGTTGTAGGTATTTTTAACATCGTGGACTAAGAGTTCTCAATGTTTCCATATAATTGACTTGCGCGTGTCTTCAAGCTACTGCCTTGCTTCAGTTGCAGTGCTGTCCCCAAACAGTTTGGTACATGATGACGCACAGATGCTGTGTCATTTTATAATTAAAAACCCTACTTCCCTGATTATTACTGAAGCAAGTGTGTCCTGGACACGCAGCGACGGTGCTGTTTGATGTTCTCTGGCATTACGGAATCGCCCTCACCCTCTCACGTGGGTACGTGCCGAGGCGCTGCCACTGCCCGCTTTGCGTTTAACAGCATTTGTAGTGCCCGGGCTGGTGACAGGAGTGAGGAGGATTCCCTGTGTCTGAAAGGAAAGAACCAGGAGTGGGTTTGGGGGGCTGAAGAATGGTACGCACAGCTGGGGGTTTCTGTGTAACGGTGCGTCACTGCTGTTACTCACACCGCAGAAGCATTAGGCGCAGAGTGGAAAGGCAAGTCAGGAAGATGTGGAGAAGTTCTGGAATGAAGAATCATCATCCCATCAGAAGAGTCACGCGCGGTGCCCAAGCTGTAGGGCAGAAGCTGAAATCCTACCTTCTTACTGTCGCTGGGCTGTTTTTCAGGAGTACAACTTCCGTAAGTAAAACTGCAGAGGTTCCTTCTTTGGCTTCCGGGAGGATTATAGTTATTTTTAAATGCTTTTTGCTGAGCCTGCTTGTTAAATTCAGAGTTTGCAGTGAGATAAGCATTGCTTAGTTTACAGTCCTGTGACGTACACTTGGAGTGAAGTAACCATCAGTAATGGGGCAGAGGACCTTTTTTTCTTTTTCCCCTGAACGCAGTGAAAATTCCAAGTACCTCTATTTCTAGAATTTCATACGGTGTAAGATGGGGTTTAAGTATCTATTCAGATGCAGCCCAACTTGATTTTTAAAGTAAACAAAATAGATCTAGACGGAGTTAATATTTTTGTTTATTTCCATTTGATTATATAAGCTAACCCTTACAAAACAGCCTGCAGTGCTCAGAGGCTTTATTCGCGAACGCACACTTTGCTCCTGCTGAGCAGTGCAGTCTTTGGAGACGTACGCCAGCAGGGAGCAGCTGCTCGCCGCAGCGTTACCTTCTCAGAGCACCTTCCGAGACAGACACAGCGAGTCTCCAAACCCTCTGCTCCTTCTGATTAGGCTGGTGACACACCAGGGCTGAGCACCACACGACCGCGAAGCTCTGAAGTATTTACGTCCTGCTCTTCAGCATCCTAGCTTTGCAAGCCATGTGGTTACACAAATGATTTATATGCCTGTTTCGATATTTAGGCATTTCAAACTACTACAGTAGAAAATAATAATAACACAGCTAAGGGTATTGCATTAGTGAAGTGCACAAGATGGTTAAGAGAGCAGAGCCTCTCTCCTGCGAGAGGCTGGGAGAGCTGGGGCTGTTCAGACTGGAGAAGAGAAGGCTCCAGGGGCGTGTTTAAATATCTGCTGAGAAGGAGGAAGGAAGATGGCACTAGGCTCTTCTCAGCAACACCCAGTCACAGGAAAAGCGGCAGCAACTGAAATACAGGAGGAATACCACCTGAATGGGAGGAGACGCCTTCTCCTGTGTGGGCGGCTGAACACGGGAACACATTGCCCAGGCTGGGGGTCTCTATCCCTGCAGATATTCAAACCCCGAAGTGACCTGCTGCGGGGGACCCTGCCTGAGCAGAGGAGGTGGACGGGGCAATCTCCAGAGACGCCTTCCAACCTCAACTAGTCTGTGCCTCTGCGAAGGGAATATACCGATACGCATATCATCAAGTCTCTACGTGAATACAAAATCTTTTAAAAATAAATACTTACTTAACTCGGTCACTCGAGTGACAATTTTTCACCAGGCTTGAAAAAAAGCGGTCGAGTGACTTGTGAAATTGTTTTTAAAGAATGATTTATTCATTCTTCTTCGCCTTCCTTCTTCCATGTCCATTGTGGAATCCTTTAGTGCCATCAGGACCTCTGGGCAGCCGCAGCACCCCTACAGGTAGCCCGTCCGCAGTCTGTATTTTCCGAGCCAACATGGGGCTACTGACGGGACTCTTCTCTTGTGTTGCACTTTGAGCTGTTCTCCTCCGTACCCAGGGGCTCCCAGAAGGAGTGATGCTGCTATCGGAGGAATAATCTGTACATTTCCCTGGCATTTCAGGGCTCGTGCTTGGGCTAAGCTTGCTGTCTTCAGCCAGCGGAGACTTTTTGGTTACTTTTCTTAGTGAAGAGGGACTGTTCCAAGGCGTTGATCTGGGTGACACATTAGGACTCAAATGGTTGGTTGGGTGAATGACGGGGCTCAAATTACTCCTAGCATTTGTTGCAGCACTTTTGCGTCCTGACAGTGGTGATGTCGGATTACTTTCTGGGTCGGAAGAGCTGTTTGCTGAAGATTCATCACCAACAAACTGAAGTTCCTCAACTCTCTTATTAAGGGACCTAGTCTTCTTAAGGCTCTTGGTGGTATCCTCATCGCGGTTCTT
The DNA here is from genome assembly GCA_013398295.1 of Chionis minor. Taxonomy (NCBI): domain Eukaryota; kingdom Metazoa; phylum Chordata; class Aves; order Charadriiformes; family Chionidae; genus Chionis; species Chionis minor. Next base: position 2,322,751 of record VZSF01009519.1, on the reverse strand, counting down.
GTCTTTGGGAACTTTTTTCTTTGGAGGTTTCATGCCTATTAGGACAACTTTCATGCCGATCTCTTTCTTTTCAGCACACATAGAGTCGTGAGCACGCACGGCGGCATCTACTTCTTCAAATTCTATAATTGCACATTCCTGAGTTCCCAGTTGGGTGTACCGATTGCTGACCCTCCTGATATCAGGTGGTAGATCCCTACCAGGCTTGAGAATACGAACCGATGAAATGACACCAAAAGTTACAAAGGCTTTGAGGAGATGCTCCATTATCCTTTCTTGCGTGCACCCATTTTCTTGTTGTTTGTTAAGAGCCTCCAGCTCAGAAATCTTGTGGATATCATACACCAGTAACATCCTGGTAGGGACATTTTCACTTGGAAACACTGGAACAGGAGTGTTTCTTCTAACCTTCTTGTTATCGTCATTGAGTTCAAGAGTGTCCGAGTACTTCAGTGCGTAGGCTGTGGTTCTCCAGTCACGGGTAAGGTGTTTCACCTTGAAGACAGACACAGGTTAAGCAGCACAACTGACCAAACCCACTGGAACTAATTACAGAAAGTTTAAGGCAGATGCAGGCTCCAGTCTATCAACAGAAACCTGGGTTTAATTTCCATGCAGCAGACCCAAGTGAAAAAGTAAACAGTTTTCTTGCTATAATGGGCATCAGTGAGCTGCTGTAAAGCTCCTGTCCTCTTGAATCTACTGAAAACAGGAACTGGTGCTGAATCTCAAACTGAAAATCAGTACTTTAGCTTAAAGCCTGCTTAAGTGATGTTCGGTCATTCCATATCTAGGTTTGAACCGTGACCAAAATCCATGTTCTGTGGGTTTTATTTTGTTAAATTTGCCAAACAAGTACTTTTGCCAAGTTTAGGACTTCATTTTATTGAACTGATTTTTCCTCCCTCAAAAATCTCAGTTTACCCCCCCAAAATAAAACTTCTCCATTTCAAAGGAGTGGTTTTAGGAGTTTATCTGTTTAAGGAGGTTTCAGGAGTTTACTGACAGGCAAGGGGATTGGGTAGCCTGCATCCTCCCTGCCAGATTGCTTCTGAGAACTCCAGTGTGATGCCCACAGATAAAGATGACTGTAAAACCGCCTCAGTTATTTTCATCTCATCTCTCCTAATGTTTTTAGATTATCAGGCTCATACAAGGCACTTCAAGTCTTGAGAAGTTAGCTTACCTTCTTAAAAGAAGTGAGGAGTTTAACGCTGACATAGCCCATCTTATTTCTTCTCACATGTTTTAGAAGGAAGGCATCTTTCTCAAGGTTCTCATCTGAGAAATAATATTCAATCTGTGCTATTAACTTCTGGATCAGGTCATTTTCTGGTGGTTTCCAGTTCTGGTCACAGTCATCATCATTCTCCCCGCCACTGGAAAAGAGGTAAATCATTTTACGAACAGATCTTCATCTTATATCAGTAGATTCAAATAGCCTTTCCAAATGAAAAGGCATAACCATAATGCTGATTCCAGGTTACTGTATACACAGGCACTGAACAGGTACCACCCTATCCCGAAGGCCAGCTCCGAGGATGAAGCTTTCCAGTCAGCATCCAGAGTCAACTTCCTGAGCTCATTCCAGAAGCTGATCTCGGTGTAGACCAACGAGATGTACACACTAGCATCTTGAAAACACTCTGCCAACTCAAATCCCACACCAAAACATGAAATGCAGGTGCGCAAGCACTTGATGCTACACCAGGTTCCTCCGGTGATAGTGTTTTATTTTTCAGTGTGAAGCTATCAAACACAGGCTTGACATTTGTGTGCTTCACGAGCAGTGTCCCAACCCAGTCCATGAACGTTCCAACCAGATGAAATCACGATTTCTCAAGCCTCGCCACTGCCTGAATGCAGGAGCCGGTATCCAGGGAGTCAGCAACACTCACAGGACTATCACGCTTCCTGCAGGTCCCTTCCAGAGTGACAGAGCAACTCAACGAGCAGTTTACTGACGGCCTTAAAGTGTATGTATGTTTCAGATTAAGGACTTTGGTGCGGTAGCAGCTCCCGTCGCTCAGGACAAGCTGTATCTACACACGTCTGCAGGCTGCTACAAAGTCATTCTCATTTCCTCTCTGCCCTTCCCATCGTGTTGTCTAGGTCCCTGTGCAAAACGGAGCACTACTGAGCATCCTATCCCCCAAAAAGGGTATTCCAGGCACGGATTTGAGATGAACTTCTTTGCCACGCAGTTACAGCAGCAAGTTTGTTGCTGAAATGCAAACAACCCTTTAAACTGCTACCTAGCACTGAGCTCAGCCACAGATTACAGCCACAGACATTGCTATAGGAACTACAGTGCACAACTCCATCTTAAGCCAGAGTCCTTTTTTTAAAGCTGTTAGCAGTCTAGTTCTGCTGTGGGACCATTATGAAAGTTTCTGTTAAAAAACCCCAGTGAATCATCCACTAAGCTCCCTAGACCCTATAAATCATGTATGACTTTGGTCTCCCGTGTACCTCAGCAACAAAAAAAGCAGGAGCCGCACATTTCCCAAAATTGTCTTAAATGGCTTTTGCAGAGCTTGTGAAATCAGGAAAGAAGGAAGCAGGCATCACACTAGAGTCCTCTGAGGGCAATCTGGCAGGGAGCATGCAGGCTACCGAATCCCCTGGCCTGGCAGTTTTGTCCCAGAGCTGAACTGCAGACTGTGATCTTAATGCTGAGGGGAATGCCGCTCATGCCAGGGGAATGCCACCCATGCCCGGGGAATGCCACCCCTGCCCAGGTGCAGGCAGAATCCTGGCCCAGGCAGGGCACATCTGAAGATACTGGCAGGTCAGTGGGCTCTGCACGGAGACCGCGCTCCCAGGTGTGACAAGTTAAGGCAGTTCTCTGGGACCTGGCTTTTTGAAGCTAACATTTGTTTACTTATTTATAATGGTTCTTCTGATGATAGGGCAACACATCAGATACACACAGATACACAATCCTACAAGTCTCCTTCTTAAAATCTTCCCAGCCACTTAATGTTGTACAAAGGAACAACAATCAAAGGAACGAGAAGAGTGAGAGAGCGAGGAAAAGAATTTGAGTTATCTGAATGCCAGAAGTGGAGAGTAATAGATGAAGTTATGATTAAGACAGGAAAAAACATTTAATGGCCAGCTGTGGCCGCTGGTTTCAGAAGGAAGAAAAAACAAGGATGTTTATTTTTCATTCATGATACTTCTCATTTTTCATTCACTACCGATTCAGCGTTAGTGTGGGCACAAGAAACTTAGCATATCTCAATAATTTTACACATCCACACTCCTGTGTAGACAAGCTTACCTTCAATTCAGGGTGGAGCTTACAGGTTTCTTAGAGGATTTGTTAGTACAGACATTTGCAGGTATTTAGAAGGTTCAGATGGAAAGAAAATGGAGCATCGTGCTTGGGAAAAAAACTAAAATGAACTGCATGTTTGCAAAGATCAGGACCACCCTTACTTAGAGTGTTAACACACTGAATCAAAGTGAAACAGCTCTCATTTCACCTCTCTCAAATGTTGATCACAGGCTGAACTACACACCATTTTGATATCAAGCAGACGGTCCAGCTTTTACAAAACCTTTAGGAGTCTTACAACAGCCCTCACCAAGTACTGTAAGGAAACTCCACCTACAGCAAATGCCAAAGTTTGTAACTAGCTCCATATTAATTAATAGTAATGATCAACTGATAGTACCTCTGGGGTAGCAACTCTACTCCGCTCTGGTGAGACCCCACCTGAGTAACGTGTCCAGCTCTGGAGCCCCCAACATGAGAAGGACATGGACCTGTTGGAGCGGGTCCAGAGGAGGCCACAAAGCTGATCAGAGGGTTAGAGCAGCTCCGCTGTGAGGACAGGCTGGCAGAGCTGGGGTTGTTCAGCCTCCAGAAGAGAAGGCTCCAGGGAGACCTTATAGCACCTGCCAGTATCTGAAAGGGGCCTACAGAAAGATGGGGAGGGACTTTTTAGCCGGGCCTGCTGTGATAGGAAAAGGGGTAATGGCTTTGAACTAAACGAGGGCAGATTTAGCCTAGAGAGAAGGAAGAAATTTTTCATACTGAGGGTGGTGAAACCCTGGCCCAGGTTTCCACCAGAGAGGTGGCGGATGCCCCATCCCTGGAAACATTCCAGGTGAGGTTGGACGGAGCTCTGAGCAACCTGGTCCAGTTGTCCCTGCCCCTGGCAGGGGAAGATGGACTAGATGGCCTTTAAAGGTCCCTTCTGACCCAAACCATTCTATTCTATACAAAGGCAGTTGGTAAATCAATGTCAGTCAAAAAAAGCCTCGTAGATACGCACAGCTTTCATTTACTTATTTCTTTATTCAGAGCTTTGTAACGGATATGCTTGTCAAAACAGTTAGGACAGATTGAAAAACAACCTTTTAACACAGTGACTCATCTGGCTATTAGTCACAAAAGAAACTAAACACATATCTGCAGAGAGAATAGATTTGGGGTTTTAAATATCAAAACTCACAAACAATTATTAAATTGTCTGGATGGAGTCCAACCTTTTGGTAAGTTCTGGCTGAGTCTCAAAAAGAATAAGGTATTGTACTAAGAAGCACTATGTGGCAATATAATTTAGAGCATTAAATTAATGTTCCAACAGGACAATCACTCCAAGGCAGTGCAAGTCTGTTAACAAAAACTAGCGGATACCATGCTGGGTGCCTACTAAAGGGACGTGTAGCTGCAGCACTCATTACAGTTCCATTTCTATTGTGACACAGATTTTAGACCAACAACATGACAAAATCATGCACCTTTCCAGCTCAGATTCTTCCCGCATCTATCTGCATCCAAAATCAACTCAGGTTGAGCAAGAATAGCTTTACTTTATGCATAGGAAAACCACTTGTTTGTTATAAACAGACTGTCGATTTTTCTGAAGCACCTGGCAGCTAAATGGCTGAGGGCTGAACATCACAAATCCTCAAGAGAGCTTCCAAAGAACTGTGATGTCTTGACCATGAGGAAATGGTTTTAATTTCATTTTTTAAGTTATAAAATGTAGAAATTTAGGAAAAAAAATCTAAATTGTCTATTAGCTTAGCTGGAGACTGAAATGACTCATTCCCAGCAGTTGTAGACCACCGATGACAATTTTCCACACCTTTGGGTAAATTATTTTCTATCAGATGTTGCATTCCCAGAAGTAAAGCCTTAGCTAAGGTTACAGGTAAATGGCAAAAGCATGTGTGAACTCCACTCGCCTACTTTTGACGTAGAGCCTTTACAGTTCTCTCCATGGCAATACCTCTGCCCCTTCCTGGATCAGGAAGAGGCCATTTACAAAAAGGCAACCTCCAGGAGAACTGAACATACATCAGCACTGCCAGCAAACCTTTCTGAAGACAGCGCCTACTGTAGAGGATTAAATAAGCAGCATTTCAGAGTTAGCTATTATGTGTTACAAAGCTTGAAAAAAAATAACCCCTCTTTTTTCTAATCTAGGACAGGGCTAGCAGCTCTTTCACAAGCAACACTGTCAAAGAAAACAAATATTCTGAATTTAAGAAACCAGTAATTGGAATGCAATACTGTACACTGCTGTACACAATTTGATTTATAAAAGCACAGCAGTCACATACGATTGTGGAAAGACTGAAGAGATTCAATTTAAACCTTTCACTTGTGTCTAGCCACGCTCGCCTCCTGTTTTGGTGTGGCAGCTGCAGAAAACTCTACCTCCCCAAATTCTGTAATTTCAAATAATGCGTTGCAGTTCATTCTGAGTCAGTGCTAGGATATAAAGTTAGAAAATCCATTAAAATAATTGATCTTCAAACAGAATAGTGAATTTCATGCTACTGTACCTAAATCTCTATACAACTGCATTTATTACTGCATCTGCAGCTTTAGTACAAAACACAAGATGAACTGCTACTAGTGAGCTTTGTCTCTGCGGTTTTCTGGCACAAAAATCCTGGATATTCCTTTTATAAGTAAGAGATTCTGGGAGGCATCAAAGCAACTTCAGGCACCAATAACAGTTCCTGCAAGTTAGGATTGAATACAGACAACGCTATCGGCATTATCAAACGGTGAAGTGTAGATTATAAAGCGATAGTTACTTCTGCATTTAAACTGGCCTTGCTTTCACGTCTGACCAACTTGCTTCCAAAGCCATAAAACAGGTCTGCATGCTCATATCTTAATTCTACTAAAGAAAATCTCCACAGTTCAATGCAATAAAAGCCAAACAGAAAAACAAACCAAACCCCCACAGCAACCACCACCCCCAAACCCTTCTGTGAGCGGCAGGGCAATGGGAATGGCGGGGCACCGCAGCCCGGCCGCGGCTGTTGGCTCGGGGGGAACGGGCAGCCGGGGCCGAGCCCCCGCGGGAGCCGGTCCCGCCT
>VZSF01009519.1:2281038-2313169 GCA_013398295.1 Chionis minor | reverse complement strand
CCCCCCCCCCCGCCGCTCCTCCGCTGTGCGGGACCGGCCGTACGGGGCTGAGGGCGCGGAGCGGGGCGGCCGCCCGCGGGTCTTCCGCGGGTGGGGGCCTGGCGGCGGGGGGAAACCCCCGCGGGCAGCCCCGGCCAGGCGAGGGGAGCGCGGGCAGCTCCGCGCCGCGGGGGCCCGGGGGGCGGCCCCGTACCTTACCGGGGTCCCGCCTGTTATTTGCTGGGGAGGGGGTATGTGAGCTCCTGGGTTAAATGCTTCTGTTAAACGTTTTGATTGTTTAACTGGTAGGTGCTACTTGTTGTCATAGAAATCCAGTTAAATGACCAGCACATCTTGCCTTTAAAAAAAAAAAAACCCACCACAGAGCAACAGCCCCCCCCCCCCATATTTAAAGGTAAACACTTGTTTTCTTCATAATGAGGATAACAACCGTATGAAAGTCACGCTTGCAGTGTGTTTTTAAACTAGAAATGGTGGTGGTGGGTTTTTTTAAACAAAGAAATTGTTTAGTGTTACGTAGTGCCATGACATACTCTTCATAATAGTTTTGCAAAACAGTTCCTTTGCTGTGGAAAATACCTTTATTGTTTTTTAAAAATACAAGTTGCATTCGACGTTTTGCAATGAGACGTGTTTTTGAATCCATTTCTTTTTCTTTCAATTTGCAGGTTAATAATTGTGGTCTTCAGCTGGTTATCCAGACCTCATCCATAACAGATAAAAACAAACCAGTAATTATTACCTTTTCTTTAATAGTTATATTAATTAACACTGTTGCATGGTACAGCCAAATTTGTACACTTTCAGATAGGAATTACCTTTTCAGTAGTGGTGTCTTGGCCTTTAATATCTGATGGTCTTTTGCTAATTTATTTCATCCTATTAAAGATACATAAAGTAAAAACATGGGAATGTACTATAACCTGCTGTACACTTCATATACATATATATGATTTCTTATGCTTCCATTTATACCTGTCTTCCACCTGTAATTGTAGTACTCCTTATAGAGTGGGATTTTTGTCTTTATTTAGTCAACTGCAGATGAATGTGCTGGGAACTTCCATATTTTAATTTTGGTTTCCAACACTGAAACTTTTCAGCCATAATATCTTACTAGAACAGATACTCTTTTTGTTGGAGCAATTATTTAATTTTTTTAAAGCATTTGCAGAGTTTCCCAAGAGCTGTAGTTGTTGATAAGGTTGTGTTTGTATGTGTAAAGACCTTACTTGCATTTGAAAACTTTAACATTTGCCTTAAATATTGTGTTACAGTTTGAATTCCGGATAAATAAAGAACAGTCAACTTTCCACAATAGACTTCTGCAGCATGATTTAGAAAAAAACTATTCAGGAAGGCAAGGTGATGTTCATCATGGTTTGGTTTGGTTGTCTTTTGTATCTCTCTTTATTAACTGAACAGTAAAGACTATATTATGATTAGAATATGCAAAAGTGATAGCATATTCTAATTGGCTACTGTAATTCAATATAATTATTGCCGCCTCACGTCCTGCACCCGCTGTCCTTCTACTGGCTAGTGCAAATAGCTGTTTTCGTCAGTTTTTGCCCCTTGCTCTGTCCATGGAACAGCATCCTCCTACTTACAAAGCCACAATCTATCAGGTGCCCTGCCTGTCATATAAAAACATCGATCAGTTAGGGTAGCAGATCAGTTTAATTCTTATGGCAATTATTTATTAATTCTGGTAAAAAACAAAGACCAACAGCTCTTCAGAATGGGTTGATTTTTAGGGATATTATGCAACTTATTATGGAGTAAATTTAAGTCGGTGGTTTGGTTTTGTTCCCCACACAGGAGACCAAAGGGTACTAGGTTCTTTGGTGCGTAATAAGCAGATGTATCTTCCAGTACCATCCAGTCTGACAGAACTTTCTGGTTTGGAGTTGAAGCAGAATACGTGTTCTTCGGCAGGATTTGGTGAGTCTTCTCTTCACACACCTACAAAATCCAGATCCCAACAAAGCAGCCAACAGTATTAGTTTGCACGCTTCAGGTAACAGTGAAAACTTCTCTTGTTAGTCTCTCTTTCTTTTCTTCTCTCTCTTTTTTTTTAAACTGGATGTCTTACTGAAAAGTTGTGACCTGTGAGATGTGCTGCTTCTGGCTGTCAGAATGTATGACTGAATAGCAAGTGTTGCCTACTGTTCCCTTCAGGTATTAAGAGATGTTAATAGATCATTGTCAAGAAACCACTAGAAATATTTTCCAAAATAAAAGGATTTAAAAATAGTCTTTTTATATACCTTCCTTTAACAAACAGGGTTCTTTCACACATGTCTTTAGGAGGATGACATTAGAAGAAAAAAGTCACTATACTGCCATCATGTCATGTTTCAGACTGATTTTTAAGTCTCTGGTCTTCTGTTTAGTGGCTTAAAAACATGACACATAATTAATTTAAGGCTTTTCCAACAATGTTAATTGATTATTTTTGGTCTCAGATGATTATTTTTTTTTTTTCCTTCATGGCTTTTTTCACTTTGAAGGATACATAGAGAATGTTGGCTGTTATACTGGTTTGTTAAAGTAGTTAGTGATAGTGTTAGAGACTAGCTCTGAAAAGGTTCTAAATTGCACAACAAATTATTTTATGTATATAGGTATGTCTTCTAATAGCATGTTTTAGCCAACAGTGAACTCACTCTATATAGTAGTAAAGCAATTAATCTTTGTTTATTGAAAAATTAATGTTTTTCCCATTAACATATTTGATTTATTTGAAGGAAGGACAAAAAAAAAGGCGATGGCAAACATGTAGGAGTTGAGACTATATTTTTGTGGTATCATGCATGCATGGTGATTTTTGTGGCTGGACTCGATGATCCTAAAGGTCTTTTTCTGCCTAAATGATTCTGTAATTCTATGATCTTTTTTTGACAAATATTTTTCAATGGATCATTTTCCAAATAAGCCAAAGCTCACAGAAACCATTTGTTGATTTATTTTGCAGGTATTTTTAGTCATCCTCCCTCTTCCCCCTTATATTAACAAAATGGGTAAAGAGGGGATAGCTTTGTGAATATGTTTTAAATGGCTGCCCGTTTCTTTCTTGGTAATGGAATGAAATATAATACTAATAATTACTGGGTATTGCATGCATTTCTCTTTAAATGACTTTGCATTTCTTTGTGTCTCAGTGGGACCGTTTTGATGTTTTGGTGCTTTAGTCTCTAGTTCTGTTAACATGTACTTGATCTTTGTCTTTAAATTCATCTTAAGTTAGAGTATATCTTTAAGTTTAGATGCCGAAATAGTGAAACAATTATAGAACCATACCTTAAAACACCATTGGGTAATTCTAACCAAAATGAAAGCACCTAGAGAAAATATCTCATTACAACAAATTGTTGCTAAAAATCTCTCAGAAATGAAACGTGCTCTTTGGAAAGAGGACGTAGAGAGATGTAGTTGTAAACAAAAAATGGCAGGAGAGAAAACTGGTGAAGTAATGAATGGAGGCAAAATGCACTTTCCTGTACTGTGTACCTTTAAGAAAAAAATCTGCTTTTACTATCTGTAGTTAATGAAATGATTTTAGAAAGTAGTTCATATATTCTCTGTATGACTTTCTGACAGGTAACACAAATTTTGGGAGCAGTTCATCAATAACGTTTCCTGTGTTGCAACGTACTGCTGAGGAAAAAATACTGAACTCTGATAGACTTACCCTGGAAAGGTGAGAAAGGTTATGGAGCACACACACCATATCTAAACGGGCTGCTTATATGGTATCTGATGGAAAAATGTTAAAAAATTGTCAGGCCTTAATCTGTTTAAATTTTAAGGTGGTCGCAACGTAACTTTCATGTAGTTTCAATGTAGCAGTTCTCTGACTAAGAGCACAGGCTTTCAGACAATTTTGGACGCACTTCTGCTACGTTTTCTTGCTAAAGTTGTTTTTATAGTGAGGAGTTACTGCCATATTTACAGAGTTTAATTAGCAAACTTAATTACCTTAATATTGCCATAACCAGGATAACGTACTTTCCTTGATTCAGAGTGGGTGAGTTGAAGGTGGATTACCAATTTGTTACTCACGTGTTTTTTGTTTTGTTTCTTTTTCCTTCCAGGCAAAAACTGACAGTGTGCCCAATTATTGATGGGGAAGATCATCTTCGCCTCTTGAATTTCCAACATAACTTTATAACACGGATCCAAAATATTTCTAATCTGCAGCATCTTGTTTTCTTAGATTTATATGATAATCAGATAGAGGAAATAAGTGGGCTTTCAACTCTTAGATCTCTAAGAGTCCTTTTGTTGGGAAAGAACAGGTAAAAATAACTTAAAGAACCTTACTTCTGTATGGTGTAACAACTGTGGTCTGTCATTGTATGTGTTCCTTCCAGAGTTTTCAGATTGTGATGTTAGCTGTGAGACCAGTGAGGTGGTCCCTAGCACCAGATAAGTGTTAAGGATCCCGTCGTGGAACACAGTTTTTGCTCATAACATTCTTCAGAAACTTCCTTTCTTATGTAAACTTTAGCAACAGTGCTGCAGTATTTTATGTGTTTGCATGTAATCTGCTCTAATCAGCTATTAAATGTGTGTTCTTAGATTTGTGTGATAGGTGGAATCTCTTTATACATTACGTAAACTGTTCATTGATTCTTTGTAACATTTAAAAAGTATTTCCGCCTGGTGTATTTAGCTGGGAAAAAAATCAAACAGAAGAATCGTGTGTTTTATTGCTTATTCATAGATTCTATTCTGTTGGGAGATACAACTTGCTGGTTGTAGTACTTTCTGAAATGACAGTTCAAATCCTGTGGCCTTGAATTCTAATAATTTAATAGGAGTATCTGTGAAATTGCTCGCACATCTAAGGGTTGTGCTCTGGTTTTGCTCAGTTTCCTTATTGTCTTTATATTCAGTTAAGGAAGAACTGGTAGACTTCTATGTGCAGATTACAAAGAATGTGTCTCCTAATTCAACCTGCATTCAAAACTGCAACTTTCAATAGTGCAGTATGTTACTAGACCTTATAGCTTTTATATTAAAAAGATCTCACCTGTGGAAATTAATTTTGTTTATAGCAAAGCATTGGAGGATGGGAGAGATAATTTTAAAGGTGCTTCAATGAATTATTTTCCAAATCATAACTACATTGAGTGCTGTATAGTTTGTTTACATAGGCGTGTGGTTTGGAGGCAGTTAGGACAAGACACACTCAAAATGATTATAAGTCAGACACAGTTGCTAGCAGCTTCTTTTCCACTTGATCTATGTGTTATTTTTGATTATTCTCAAAGCAAATACAAAATACACATGATGTTTAACAGAACCAGTAGATGATGCTGTTGAGTATATAATAACCTCGGTTTGGAATCAGGACAGAAAATTTTAAGCCGGTGTAGTAGTACAGGGGGAGAAGAGATACTGCCAAATCTAGAGATCTGTATTGCCTGAAAAGGACCAGTGGCTTTCAGTTTGGGTTTTCTTGGGGTTTTTTTGTTCTTTGTGTTCTTCTAGCCCGTGACACTAAGTCTTCCTTTAAAGTTGTCGGAAAATGAAAGATACTTTTTATCTCATGTGAAAAATAATTTATGTCATAATTGAAAACTTTCAGAATAAAGAAGATCTCAAATCTGGAGAACCTAAAAAATCTTGATGTTTTAGATCTTCATGGAAATCAGGTACAGTACTTGATCATTTACGTTTCTGGTGTAGACATCGTGCATTTCCTGTGTCATTTACCAAACTGTTGCTTTTTGAAAGAGAGCTGATAGCACACTTTATAACTTTTGAGGTCACAGAAATCAGTAAATTAATGAAAGGTGGTGTGGTGTTATCTTTGTATCAAGTCTCTTATTTTCAGCATTGTACTTCTGGAAGGTTAGAGTGATTAAAATACTGAGTCAACTGAGTATAATAGCACTCTCGCCTACAGAATAGTACTCTGGCATAAGCGTGGTGTTAAGTAACGCAGTCTTAGAAGTGATAGAAGAGTTTAAGGTCTCATTGATTGTTGTGTTGTTCCTACTATTGGTGCGCTTACAAAACGAGATCCCTTACACACCTGTAGGAGACTTAAATTTGTACAGGAAAAAAGCAGAATGGGTCCAAGCTCTTGATTGATTCATGCTTCTGAATGAATTTAAGTCACTTATTGTCTATTGCTGTTCCCCAATTTGAGACTAAACGGGCAGTTCTATTTCAAGTGGTGCATAAAAGTTTTAGCTGTAGTATATGGAGGAGGAAGATTCTATTTTGTGGGTATGTCATAAACAGCATGGAGTATTAAGGGCAAGCCAGATATAGTGTTCTTTTTCAAAATAAATTTAAAACACATGTGATACAAAATGTTCCGTAATTGAGCTGTTTAAAACAACATATGGTTATTGCGACTGTATGAGACCAATGTGTGAATTTTCTGGATTCCTGTTCTGACAGTTTTGACGTGTTACCGATTTCTCTGTGTGTGTTCTTGATTATACAATTGCTTGACAGTGGGGAATGGGAATGCTTTTTTTTTTTTAAAAAAAAAAAAAAGACAAGCTAGCACGATAATGAGTTACAGTTTTATGTGATGTGATAAGTTTGTGGCTTCTATGAATAACATTATTCCAATAGTATGCAAGTTGTGCAGTGGCAGAGGTGGTAGAGGAACAGATAGTCACATTGCCCTTGGAGCCTTGGAATGACTATGTTTGGAGATGGCTGTTTGTGTAGTTATAATCCTTTTCTTATTACTGTTATAAGTTTAGGGGTGTCTTTATGTTTTTGCTAAAAATACTCACAGACGAGAGGTGCGGTGGTGCCAGTCAGCACCCTTTTATAGCACAAGTAGTGGAATTGTTGATGAAAATGAAGTCATGTACAACTCCTGCAGATGATCGTGACGTAGATCTGATTTTTTATTTTTTTCTCTTCCAGTATCTTTACAACTCCCTTTATGTTAACTGGAACTTTATTAGGGGTTTTGGGCATAGTGCCCAATTATCTGCTGCTAGATCAGCTTCATAACAATAGAATCAGAATGGTTAGAGTTGGAAGGGACCTTAAAGATCACCAAGTTCCAACCCCCCTGCCATGGGCAGGGACACCTCTGACTACAGCAGGCTGCTCAAAGCCCCATCCAGCCTGGCCTTGAACACTTCCAGGGATGGGGCCTCCACAACTTCCCTGGGTAACCTGTTCCAGTGCCTCACCACCCTCACAGTAAAGAACTTCTTCCTAATATCTAATCTAAATCTCCCCTCTTCCAATTTAAAACCATTACCCCTTGTCCTATCACTAGACTTCCTGACAAAGAGTCCCTCTCCAGCTCTCCTGTAGGCTCCCTTCAGATACTGAAAGGCTGCTATCAGGTCTCCCCGGAGCCTTCTCTTCTCCAGGCTGAACAGCCCCAGCTCTCTCAGCCTGTCCTCATAGGAGAGGTGCTCCATCCCTCTAATCATCTTAGTGGCCCTTCGCTGGACCTGTTCCAACAGTTCCATGTCCTTTCTATGTTGAGGACTCCAGAGCTGGACACAGTACTCCAGGTGGGGTCTCACAAGCGCAGAGTAGAGGGGGAGAATCACCTCCCGTGCCCTGCTGGCCACGCTTCTTTTGATGCAACCCAGGATACGGTTGGCTTTCTGGGCTGCCAGCGCGCACTGCCGGCTCATGTTGAGCTTCTCATCCATGAGCACTCCCAGGTCCTTCTCCTCAGGGCTGCTCTCCAGCCATTCTCTGCCCAGCCTGTATTTATGCCTGGGATTGCCACGTCCCAGGTGTAGGACTCTGCACTTGGCTTGGTTGAACTTCATGCCATTTGCATTAGCCCACCTCTCAAGCTTGTCCAGGTCCCTCTGGATGGCATCCCTTCCCTCCAGTGTGTCAACCGCGCCACCGAGCTTGGTGTCATCGGCAAACTTGCTGAGGGTACACTCGATCCCACTGTCCATGTCTCCAACAAAGACGTTAAATAGCACTGGTCCCAGTACTGACCCTTGCGGGAAAACAGGAATAGGCCTGCTTTGGTCTGGAGAATATAACAAATTATCCTGTATCAGGAGTTAAATATTAAATCTCTGGAGCATAAGTGCTTTTGTTTTTCAGAAAACTTTAATCATAAATGTACACGTGAAGGGCACAAATCTTAGGAAATGAATTTTCTGCGTTTTTTTTTTTTTATAAGTTTAGTATATTTTCCATGGAAAGACCAAATGAAGACTATGAACTTTTCTTTGATTTATAAGTTATCGTTCTTTTTTTTTTTTTCCTGTCTTTGAGGAATTAAAAATTTAAAACGCCAATCTGCCATATATTGGTTATTTTTGAAGGCATGAGGGAAGAAATGCAGAAGGGAAGAAATGCTGAGTTTGAGACCTGTCAGCTTAGTGTACTAGTGTTTTGTTTTGAAGTCTCAAGGAGAGGGGTTTTGTTGTTGTTTGCTTATTTAATAATGAATGGGAAGGCTGTGTCTTTCATTTAGATTTGTGGGATTGTTATTTATGGCAGCTTTCTAGTCTATCTTAAACTGTATTTCTTCCATATCGTGAATTTCTCAAGAACAGACTTCAACTTCAGAATCCGTGTTCCAGTATTCCGGAACATAGCAATTTAAACAACAGATCAGTAGAACTGGAAATGAATTGTTGTATATAGTTCAAAATAGTGGATTCTGATAATTGTTCTGTTGATATAGTATCCTGCCTCTAACATATTAATATTTTTTCTTTAATTTGGTATAGATCCATTAGAATCAAGAATGCAGAAACAGAATATCCTGATTATCAGACATAATGAAAAATAGTAGAAAATTATTTGCTTTATCTTAAGTTCTTGATACATCTGTTTCCTTAGATTGTTTGTGACGTTATCCTACGCCCAGTTCTCACAGGGAAGTCAAAATCTACAATAAATCTAGTCAGTTTTACGATTTAGAATCAGTGATGGGCAGCAGTTTTCCTTTATAAGGATGGTTCTTATTTCTAGTAAATGGCGAAGGGGCACTTTTGTGGTGTGCATCACTTATGTCGTCTTTTCTTAGAACTATGGAAAAATGTAATTCGCTCTAGGTGTACAGAAGTGTCAGTCTGCCAGTGTAGTGTGAATATGTGTATGTACTGTGTGAACAGGAGGTTTCCTCTGGGCATCATTTTCCGTTGCTCACTTCCAGTAACTGTGAAACAGACTATATAGGTTACTTAATGTTACTGTCCTTTCAGTCATACTCTATTTCTTATGCTTACAGATATTTTTATGGTAATTTTGTTTTTATTTTACATTCAAAATCGTGTTTCCTACAGATATGAGAAATTATTTACTGCTGTGTACGTGGGAAACAGATGATCTTGATCCAGCACTGTTGTGGTTTGGGCCAGACTGGCCACTGAGACAGGCCAAGCACAAATCTTTAAGACTATTTTCTAGAAAAGACAGCTGTCTTTGTGGTATCATCTATATCTTGTTGACAGCGATATTTTCAGGATTTTCTTAATCTGACATTCTCAGGCCACAATGCAAAGTTTATACTGTTAAAGGCACTACTCAGGCTTGCACCCTTGGTTTTGCATTTATTTTTTGATTGTATTAATTAAAAAGGATGGGTTTTGTAGTTCTGAAGAAAACATTTGTAACATTATTACAAAACCTGTCATTGTAATTAAATTAGTGGAAGAGGTTTTGATACCAAACTCTCCAGGAAGAAATAATAGTCTTTCAAGAAAGCTATTGATAAGCTGAAACTTGGATGTAAGTTTTGCTGGAACGCTGTCTGCTCAACGAGCAAATTGTTGCATAGACTGTAATTGGCTTAAAACAGGGGTGAGACGTAAATGAGCGTTATGTCAGATGCTGTGAAACAAGATAGCCTCACCTCAATCCCCGGGAAAGCGATGGAGCAAATAGTCTTGGAACCCATTTCCAAACATACTACAGCAAGAAGACAACCAGGAGTAGTCATCATGAATTTATGTAGGAAATGGCAATTTACGACAAAATGATGAGTGCAGTGGATGGGTAAAGCGCAATGGATGATTTTTATCTTGAATTTAGGAAGGTATTTGACACCATCTCCCGTTACATCTTTATAGACAAATTTAAATTAAATTAGGACTATATAGATGGATGGTGAGGTGAAATGAAAACTGGCTGGACTGTTGGGCTTAAAGGTTTGTGATCAGTGACACAAAGCCCAGTCCCTGTTGTTGTACCTGAGGGGTTGATACTAAGTCAATACTTCTTAACACCTTCATTGATGACCTGAGTTATTACCAATGCAGGAAACTGGAAGGGGAGTGAGGTGGCTGTGCTGCCATTCAATGGCATCTTGACAGGCTGGAGAAGCGAGCTGAGAGAAGTCTTACGAAATCCAAGAAAGGGAAATGCGAAGTCCTGCACCTGGGGAGGAATAACGCACCGCAGCAGCACAGACTGGGCGCTCACCGTCTGAGAAGCAGCTTTGTAGCAGGGGACGGGTGGGCTCTGGTGGACAAGAGGCTGTCCGTTTGCCACCGGTGTGCCTGTGTGGCCAAGGCAGCCAACAGCAACGGCTGCTTTGAGAAGAGTGTTGCCAGTGGGTTGTGGCAGGTGATCCCTCAGGCTCCCCAGTGCAAAACAGACATGAATTTAGGGGATTGAGTCCAGCAATCACCTTTGAGGCACAAAGGTGACGAAGGGACTGGAGCATCTCTCATAACGAGGAGAGGCTGAAAGAGCTGAGATTTGCTTTGCCTGGAAAAGAGGAGCCTCAGGGAGTTCTTACGGATGTATATAGATAGCTGATGGGAGGGTCTAAATAAGATGGAACCAGATTTATCTCAGTGGTGTCCAGCAGGAGAAGAAACATTTATATTCCTGAAATACAGGAAACCTATTCAAACTTCAGAAAAATGTTATTGTCAGGGTGGCTAAACACTGGAGAAGGTTGCCCAGACAGGTGGTGGAATCTCCATCCCTGGAGGCGGTCCACGCCTGACTGGACGTGGTCTTGGACAGCCTGCGTAGTTGACCATGCTTTGAGCAGGAGGGTTGGAAAGGACGATCTTCAGCGGTCCCTTCTGACCTCACCTGACGCTCTGATTCTATGTCTAGGGTTAGATTAAATTCACTATCTTTTCCTATTTTCTCTTTTTAGAAATAGAAGAGAATAATAATATTATTTTGAGGGTACTAGTAAGGTGACAGTTCCTTATTGCAAAAATGTCCCCTGTAAAGCCATGAAAAACCCTTTTATTGGATTAATGTGGCAGTTCCTTGAGCTGTAGCGCACTAAATCAACACCCTACTACAGTACTCACTGAATGGCACTTTGTATTTGGGGTTAGGGTAGGAGTGTTCCTATGGTTTTGATGTTTATGCATCCCACGCATTTGATGAAACTATGCATTGACTCTGTTGGTCTTTAGAGCACTTTCTGAGCAGGTTGCATGGGTTGCTTCTACTCATCCATTCTGTTACTGCTTGAGAGTAAAGGTTGATCACAAATTGCTTTATGGAGTATTTTGGCGATTTACTGGTTGAGAAATAAGACAGTTGAATTTTCTTCAAACTTGTTGATTTGTCTGTTTATTTTATAGAGTCATCCTCTGTGGTTCGTATTTATATATGTATTAGAACAGTAATCTGTTCTACAGCTTTTTAAAAATTCTTTGTATTAATATGTACAGCAGCTCTGTTTTGATGGGGGGCTTTACCTTTTGAAGTTGTTGTGTCTTAGTTAATAGAAGATGAGGACACATAATTACTTCTTTATTTTTTTTAGTAAAGACAGTTCTGTTAAGGGGAGAATATCTGGTGAGCAGTTCTCATCACAGTAGAGAATTAGCTGAATATTTGCTGCTTCCATACAGCTTGCTTATGACATGTGTGAACTTAACATTCTGTGATTCTGGTATCGCCAGCTTTCCTCTGTAGTAAGAGACCATTCCAGTAGGTGGTTTAACATGTTTGTTAGACTCTAATAGATGAGAAGAGTTATATAGGTAAAATGCTACCATTTAAATGGTATTGCTGGCAACAGTAATATTATTACTGCAATATACTATGGAATATAAATTGCTACAGCAGTATTACTACTTCTGAGTTATGACACGGTACGGAGTTTTTCCATAGTCTTTGTTTTCACAGTTTGGCTTCCCTGATGTCATTAAATAAAACCCATAAAATTCAATGTAGCGGGTTATAGCAAAATCCAGTAAATCCTCGTGGTGTCTTTTGGCAAGTCATTTTACCAGCTTAACTCTTCGGTGAATGTGATATTCCACAATTCTTTCTGAGGACATTGAATATGCTCACCTATCAGTCCAGAAAAAGTATTATTCTTCTAACTACCATTTTTCCCCTTTATGGTTTGTGTATGTTATAGGACATATTTACAATAAAATACTAAAATATTTTATGTGTAATATCCATTACATAATATCTGACCAAATAGTTTTCATCCTTATTTCAGTAGTTTAATTCACTACAGGAACATTCTAAGGTGCTTGCAAAAATTTTTTTTTTGGTGTTCAAAGCTATTGTTAATAATGTGCAGTATCTGTTACATGTCACCTGTGATCCCAGAGGATCATTGAACAATTAGATCTTGTGTACAAGTTATATTAAAGGTATTTGAAATGCATTAGACTAACAAAAAATTAACTCTTTCCTTACACACAGTAGTTCCACATAGGTAGGAAATCTCAGCAGTCACTCTGAATAGATGCAGAATACAAATACTCAAATAGAATATGGCCAGCATATCACTATTATCAATCTTATTTTTCAACAATAGTCCTAGAGCCTAGCTAGAAATTACTTATTTTTGTTAATGTTCCTGGAGTAGTAGCAGTTATGAGGAAAGCTAGACTCCTGTTTTAGTCTTAGTCCCTCCCTTCTTTGGGGTGCAAATCAGTCCCATAGAGGGAATGCAGATTGTGAAACTGGAATGTTTCCAAAAGGTTAGAGGTGAGGAAAAACAGAAGGAGGAGAATGTCATTGTTGTTCACTTTTGGGAAAATAGTTTGATTTATTTGGGTGCTGGGTTATTTGGCTAATACAATTTGGTCTGAACATTGAGACTTCTCCAGCCCAAGTGAGACGTGTACTGGGAACTGGATGTGCTTTAGAACATGGAGGTGTAGTATTCCGCAGTGCTTAATGATAAACCTTGTATGATGTTTTGTTTTTTTTTTTTTCCCCCTCAAATTAAGATTTTAAATGTATTACTACTTAAGCAAATCCCTTCATATAATAAAGGGATTATTAAAAATATCCAGAAGGTTAAAAAATAATAAAAAAATTTTCAATGTAATGGCTAGTGAAATATTGCACTGTCCTGGTTTGAGTTAAAAGAGGCTAAGTTTCTTGTTCAAGTAATTTTAATACTGCCTGGTAAAAAAATTGTAACGAAATACAGCATCTTCATAACATTTAATTAATTTTTTTATGTAGAGACTCTGTTTCTATAGTTATTAACAGACAAATACAGACATATAGTGCTATATCATTCAGAGACCCTGCACATGACTGTGTGCATGGTATAGTTAATGCGCTACAACTTACATTTAATTTTGAGCTAAACAATTTCTAAATATTGTGCTTCCAAGCACTTTCAATATTCTATGGAGAGAATGCTGATGATTGGCTTGATCTTTGCTGTCAAGGTAAATAGTATAAATGGTGTATCTTACATATACATCTACTTAAAACCTTTTTATTTTAGATAGGGTTAAAGTATACTTCACTCTGTCTTTTAGTGAGCTGATGCCTTAAAGTTGAGTCAAGTTGAACTTGACTTTCATTCAAACTTCAGAATCATTTATTCTATACTACGTTAAATTTTTAAAAGTCATTGTAGTTAGTTTTTATGTTTTGTTCAGTTCTGTGAATCATTTTCCTTGCCAAAAGTTAAAGGATATAAGTAGAAGTGGAAGGAAAAAAAAAAAGTACAACTTGATTTTTATTTTTTTTTCCATGCCTGAGCTGCTTTTCCATAATCATCTCTGAGATGTATGTTAAAAGACACAACTTTTGTGCGGTTTAATTATTGATTAGTGATTATCTGGTGTATAACAATCTATTCTGAAACAAAGCTATTTCATAGCTAAGTAAACAAGAAACTAGAACAGTGTTTTTGTTCAATGTTTACAAGTCAAGTCTTTCACTTATGTATTTGAAAAATCAACTAAATATGGTTAATAATAATAATTTATAATTAATAGAAAATATCCATAGATATAATCTATTTTTAGTAATAATTTAAAATTTTATTTTAGAAGCCTCTAAAAATGGCTTGTTACCTAATCTGCACGTAACAGTATGTACTAAAAGCTGGTGTATCTTCATGTGTGCATCCATAATTGAAACAGAAAATCCAGTAATCTTAAAATTCAGCAAAGTGGGGGGGAGTATCTCTATACATTGCTGATGAAATAATTTTCTTTGCTGTAGCAGTAAAATGCCAGGATTAATATTCTACGTTGTGGGATGCTGTAATTCTAGCTAAGCAGACATCTGCAGAGGTCTGTGCACTTCATGCTAACCATCTGCTCTTGGCTTTGCCTTTCAAGTCTTTCTGTCTAAATATATTGTTCCAAATGGTGGTATTTTCTGTTCCTTTTGTGTTAATATATTTTTTTGTCCTGTTAGTTTTTATTTTCTGCATATAATACACATAAATGGAAGATGAATAATATTTTAATTAGCAGTTGAATCAAAAGTTGGTTCAAGATGTTATTTAATTTTGGGTTTGCTGTCTACTTTTGCATGTTTTTTAATGGAAAAATTGCTGAAATACTTCTTACAGCAGCATATTCAAGTCATGTGTCATAGACGTATGGATATATACATATATATGTGTGTATATACATGAAAATTACCAACAACATTATGTGTTTTTAAACGGTTAAATAACAGCTTCCTTACGTCTTTCATCTACTTCCAGGAGCTGCTAGACACTTCCTGGAAATTGGCAGGGCCAGATTTGTGCTGATCTAAAGCCTCAGAAGGTTGGGTATGACTGGGAAGGTGTGTGACCCCAGTCGCTCTCTTGCATCTAGTTGCCCTCGGCAGCTTTGCGGATGAGGAGCGTCCCCGAGTGCAGGGGATTGACGGGAGCTTGCAGGGGTCCAGCAGATGAGGACTCTAATTGAAAGGGAATTCATTATACTTGTTTGTGGCTTTGTGCGCTGTATCCTTGGATCCACTGCCACCCGTTGTGGAAGGCTGAAGTCTTTTCAGCAGGAAATAAACAAATACTTAAAGGGCGGGTGGCAGGAGGAGGGGGCCAGTCTTTTTTCGGTGGTGCCCAGTGATAGGACAAGAGGCAATGGGTATAACCTCGAATATAGGAAGTTCCATCTGAACATGAGGAGGAACTGCTTTACTTTGAGGGTGGCAGAGCACTGGCACAGGCTGCCCAGAGAGGTGGTGGAGCCTCCAACTCTGGAGACATTCAAAACCCACCTGGACGCCGTCCTGTGCGACCTGCTCTAGGTGGACCTGCTCTGGCAGAAGAGTTGGACCACATGATCTCTAGAGGTCCCTTCCAACCCTTAACTTTTTGTGATTCTGTGGATGACCTGCTGCCTTCTTTCTGCCATAGAGTGTGGGTTTCAGTAAGAATATCATAGGAATATCCTCCTGCAGAGTGGCAATATGTCATCTCTTCCATGATATGTTGCTGTATACAAGTCCTGCGTAAATGGCTGGGTAGATGCTAGAGGATGTATTGCAGACTGCTATGAGAAGGAAATCATAGAATCATAGAATGGTTAGAGTTGGAAGGGACCTTAAAGATCACCAAGTTCCAACCCCCCTGCCATGGGCAGGGACACCTCTGACTACAGCAGGCTGCTCAAAGCCCCATCCAGCCTGGCCTTGAACACTTCCAGGGATGGGGCCTCCACAACTTCCCTGGGTAACCTGTTCCAGTGCCTCACCACCCTCACAGTAAAGAACTTCTTCCTAATATCTAATCTAAATCTCCCCTCTTCCAATTTAAAACCATTACCCCTTGTCCTATCACTAGACTTCCTGACAAAGAGTCCCTCTCCAGCTCTCCTGTAGGCTCCCTTCAGATACTGAAATATATGGATAAATATATGGATATATCCAGGAAAATACCTGGATAGAAATCCTTGAGTGGATCTCTCTGAGAAATATAAACAGCAATGGCTGTGTCAACAGAGCAATAATTATAATGCCTTTGTAAAACACAGTTGCATATCTAGAAGTCAAAAATAAAATTAAGGGATGGTAGGTATTGCTACTCTTTTGATGATATTTTTTTTTTTTGGCGTTTTCACCTGAGCCTTTAAAATAGGGAACTAAGTATAAAAACAAACCTGAGGCAGATGCCTGTTTCCTGTAGTTTAGTTGCTTTGTTTGATCCCTGCGTTGCCTAATCACAGGAAGCCATGAGTTGCCGGAGAAGTGCTGTGGACTGTCAAGCAAGTGTGCCGTATATCCAGACTAAGGATGCTGCTGCTTTCTTTTCTAACTTTTGAGTGTATCTTACTGACTCCAGCAATTACCTGCTCGTAAAACTTCCTTACACGTTCCCATTTCGGAATAATTGCTTTCTTCTGCAGTGGGCTGTGGCTGCTCCTTGCCCCTGGCTCACAGCAGGTCCCTGTCCTCATGACCTGCCAGAAAGTCCATCTCTGGATGTCCTGTAGATAGAGCTGTGAATGCTACTGCTGCGTTTTTAAGAGGCACGAAGGGAAATGGTTGCAGAGTTCCACAATGGTAGGGAGATGTGATGCTGCATATTCTTGTAGGATATGTACCAGGAGATTTGAAAATGTGTTTGAGTGCCTTTGCAGACAAATTAAGGATCAACCATGCACAAAATTTCCCCCTTTTTGGCATACCGTGGTATCATAGGTGTCACCGTAGTTTTATGGTGTCTGTGTGGTTGCTGGTACAGAGCAGAAATAACCTAGTTTCTGATGGTATGGAAGTAAGCGTTGACTGATTTTACTGCAGTACGACTAGAAAGATACTAGTGAAGTGAATACTAGTACTTAATCTCTAGCTGACTGTAGATTGTTTTCAGCAATTTATGACACAATTATAGTGGTTTAGAAAACTACACAAGAAGCACATTAAGTTGACTGTTCATGCGTACTTTTTTAAAAAAGATGAGCTACGTATATGTATATATAACATAGTATGCATTTTTATAATTGTACCTCTTTCACAGATTACTAAAATAGAAAACATCAGTCATTTGAGTGAACTGAGAGTGTTAAACCTTGCCAGAAACCTGCTAACCATTGTAGAAAACCTTAATGGACTGGATTCGCTCACAGAGCTCAACCTTCGTCATAATCAAGTCTCTGCTATAGTAAGGAACAAAACTCTCTGTCTTTTTCCCTTTTCTTTTTTTTTCTTTATTTTTAACAAAATACATTATTACTCTAACTTGTTTAAACCATACCAGCATTTCAGATGTGTGAAATCTTGTGTTTCCCCGTATCATGTTGCATATCCTGTTCTGCTGCCATACTTTTACAACATAAGAGTGAAACAAGCAGCAATTTATTTTTGGTGATATTTTGTTTAAACATGATCAGTATTAGTGATTCAGATCTTGATAGCTTATGATGGTTCTCCAGGGGGAAAAAAAATATTCTGAAATAGTTTCATGGTTCTGTTTGGTTTATTAATTTGGAGACTTCTTTCCCATGTAAGTTTGTTTCCTAGAAACAAACCTCTTAGTTTCTGTAGCTCAGCTAAGCAGTTGGACCATCTTAAATCCTTATCAATATTTCTGAAGCAAATGCAGAGAAAACAGGTATTGATCTTAAAAGCAGAATTTCCCAATTGAAGCTTTAGCCCAGCACCTTAAGTCTTTACGTTCTAAAAAATAAAGCTTTTCACTTTGCATTTTGAGTTGTAGTTCAGGGTAGCTTAATTAAACACTCTTTAATACAGTAAGTCAACTTAAATAGCTATATTTTTCTGGTCCTCATCATTCCTTTAGTTCGTGGTCTCCTATTGCTGCTGAGCCTTTCCTTTCTTGAATTTTCTGCTATCTGCCATATATGAATTGTTTTTACACATCAAAAATAAGACATTTCTTCTCATTTCTGATTCTGTTAACTGTACTAGGGAAGGTGTCCTACTGGACCTGTTGTTTGTAAACAGAGAAGGACTTGGGGGAGCTGTGGTGGTTTAAGGCCATCTTGGGCATAGCAATCATGAAATGTTAAAGCTTTTCAGCAGAACTGCCGCCTTGGACTTCCAGAGGGAAGACTTTGGTGTTTTCAGGAGCCTGGTTGACAGAGTCCCTTGGGAGGCAGTCCTGGAGGGCAAAGGAGTCCAGGAAGGCTGGATGTTTTTCAGGAAGGAAGTCTTAAAGGTGCAGGAGCAGGCAAACTTGATCACAGTGTATGACAAGGTGACCTGCTTGGTGAATGAGGGAAGGGCTACGGGTGCTGTTTACCTGGACTTCAGCACCATTTCCCACAGCATTCTCCTGGAGAAACTGGCTGCTCATGGCTTGGGGGGGTGTATTCTTTGCCGCGCAACAGGACAAGAGGAAATGGCCTCAAGTTGTGCCAGGGGAGCTTTAGGATGGATGTTAGGAAAATCGTCTTCACCAAAAGGGTTCTCGAGCATCGGAACAGGCTGCCCAGGGAGGTGGTGAAATCACTGTCCCTGGAGGTATTTAAAAGACGTGTAGACGTGGTGCTGAGGGACGTGGTTTAGTGGTAACTTGGCAGTGGATAGTTGGACTTGGTGGTCTTAAAGGTCTTTCCCTACCTAGATGATTCTATGATTCTGCTTTCTCCCTACATCAATTATGTTACCTAGAATTCTCTTCCTTGCTTGTCGCTGCTGCCTTTTCACTCCGCTTGGGTGTAGCTCCTGTTTTCTCCTTGCCTCCTGTTGTCGCACATGGAGAGTCAGCATGAAATTTAAATTAGTGAGTTACAGGCTTGGACTCTGTGCTGTATCTCAATTTAATGTTTTAGTCTTTCCTGGCCAGAAACAGTGTTTCAGATAATGCTCTCTTCAGGGAAGTACTTTATTTTGTCTAATTAGTTTTTGGGTAGGTTTTTTTATCCTGGTTAAATGCTAATGGAGTGGTGGTGGGGGTGTGAGATTGGGGTTTTTTTGGTTTTGTTTTTAATAGGATGGTGATTTTAGCAATTACGATGCTAATGCTCCTTTCTGTAGAGAAGGACTCTTAGGTCATAGGAACTCAAGTCTTGGACGTGTCATACTGTCTGAAAGCTAAAGTAAATGTATGTCTCTTTCCTAAATTAAAATATTTTTCTTATTTTAATGATAGGTATTGCCTTTTTCTCTGTGCGCAACAATGTACATGTATTTCTTTACTTAAATTTGTTTTAAATTTTTTGAGGAGAAACACCCTGAAAATATGAAAGCTGTGCTACTTTGGTATTGAAATTCAGAATCTGCTGCAGTATGATATTACTGAAAACCCAAAACAAGAAAAACAGATGGATCACTTTATGGGAAGAATATCCAAGATATTACTCTCTTATTCCTGGAGTACTTGAGTAGTTGGGGGGGTGGGGTTATATTTCTTTCCTTTAAGATGAAGCTTAGGTTTTCTTATGGCTGACTGTGCCAGGAAGTGGTGGTGGTGTGTCATTTTAATCATGATATAGTTATGATGTAGCACTTAACTGCAGAATTTTCACTCTAAGGTCATTAAAAGACTTTGGTTTCTGTGTTTTAGTTTAGTGTTTGGGGTGTGTTTTAGTTAGCTACTATGACAACACTAGCATTACGAATCAAGCTTTTTAAGCTTGATTATTTCTTTAAATGAAAGAATCTAACATCAGTTTAAAAAAAAGTTTCCCCCTGCAAAATCATGCAATAAAATCAACATAATTTAAATAACTTGCTCTTTCAGTACATTTTTTGTGATCTGTCCTTATTTTTCACCTTCCCCCTACCCACCTACCTGCTATAAGTGTACTATTACTGTGTAAGAAACATGATATTCCCATTAGTCAAACAAAATGAGGTTCCATACTGAGCTCTGTACCCATTGCAGTTAACTGTATTGAATAATTCAAGTTAACCAACTTGATTATGGTTTGCATGAGCAATTAAAGATATAATAATCTCTTACAATCCACTGACCTTGGATTAGCAATTTTGGGAGAATTTTTTGTCTTCGAGGTATTCATTAGAGACTGAAAATCCTTGAATCACAAGTAGTTATTTTTGTAAGAATAAACTGTAGTTCATCCAGAGCTGTAAGATTTAAAAAGGCAGTCCTGAGGCTATATTTATAGCAGAGTCATGTCTTACAGGATTGGCAATGTCTTCAAGAAGTCTGATTATTCTGAAGAATAGTAAACGGACAGAATAAATGATTACAAAGGGTCTCGTATGGCATTAAAAGCACAAATCTATACATACATGAATGATGGAATGTCTATTTACTTTCCATCCATCTGAGAATTGGGGCCTACTGTTAGGAAGATGAGCTGTATTTTCATTTGAAAGATAGACCTGCTTGATTGCTTTAAGGTATTAAAAGCTTAGAATTTTGTGTTTTGTCATCTGCAGCTTGA
Organism: Chionis minor; assembly: GCA_013398295.1. Lineage (NCBI taxonomy): Eukaryota > Metazoa > Chordata > Aves > Charadriiformes > Chionidae > Chionis > Chionis minor. The sequence continues at coordinate 2,292,665 of VZSF01009519.1, read as the reverse complement.
TCTTAGACTTCAGGGAGGACTGATCAAGGAGTTCACCATCTTTCCACAGAAGAATTCCTGCCCTGTGTCCACTGCCTTATATGACTTTGTATCAAAACTGAAATAGCTATGGGCTTAGCTCTTTTTTTTTTTTTTCTCCTTTTCCCCAATCCTGGGGGTTTTTTTTGGTTTTTTTTCCAAACACCTAAGGTGTTTGCTGTCATGCCTGTGAGACTTGCAGTGTATTTTATAAGACAGCAACATAGCATGTGAGTTATTGTCTCCAGGGGAAATGACTTTGTATTCTCCAGTGCAAAATTCTTTAATTAAAATCTTTACTTCTTAAGAATTACTGTGCAAAACCCTATAATGCCTGTCTTTATGTTTATGTCCACCTGTATCATGCGCCCCCACCTCTTTAAGCATCAACACTAAGTAGCCTTAGGGACAGAGGGGATGTCCAGATGTAACTGTTCTGAACTTGATCTTTCCATGGTCTGGGAGGGCTCGGAACAGCTCTGAACCAGGAGTTTTGCAACTGCAGACGTGAGCTAATAAGCCCTGCTTCCTGTGTGCAGAGCTGGGAGACTGAGCAGTGCTTGTTAGCTCACCTGCAGGGTTTCTTGAATAGCCACCGCACAGCTCGCCTCTTTGGGTAGAATGAACTCTCTCTGCTTCTGGAGTGTGTCGCCAATCAGATGGAGGGAGAAAGGGCTGCAGACTTGGTTAGTGGCTTAATTCAAGGTGGTGAACTGTGTGACACGTCCCTGTACAGCAAGTAACAGGTTTGTGTCCACTGGTTGCAAGTTGCCGTACACTCCTTAGTAGGAGAAGGAGATGCAGGCTTGTAACGGAGAGGTCAGGTGTGCAGTCTTAGTAGTACGTGAAATACTGCAGACTGGGCTGTCTGGCCATTATGGATTTATATTTCGTAAATGAAGTTTGATCTTACTTGGTATGTTTCATCTTAGTAATACCTGAGCTATTTGCTATTCACAAGTTTTCTGCGGAGGTCGTTAGTGGCACGTATTTAATTCACAATTATTAATTCTGGAATCTCATTCCTCCTTATAAATTTTAATTGTGAAGGTGACGAGAGTCCTTCAGATCATTCTGTGGCGGAAGAATCACTGCTGCTTGGTAGTGCTAATTGCACTGCTGTATTGCACTTCAAAAACCTTATTTTGGCATGGTCACAAAATGAGCTACCTTTTTTTATTGTATTTTTTTTTCACAGTGTGTTTATCCTGCAGCTTAAATGCTGAGACAGCACCTTGGCTTATTTCCCAAAAGCTTGTTCAGAAACCAGCAGCAGCCTTATCCTCTTTTCTTTAACATCATTTGCTTTGCAAGTGATGCAGCGTGTTCTGCAGAGTAGATCTCTGCACTGGAACACTCCCTTGCAGTCTGCACTAGGGAGAAATGAAGCTGCACGTTCAACAGAAATCAATGTTGCAGCAAGGTTATAGCATATAGAAATGAAAGTATTTCATCAGGCAAAGCAGAAAGGTTCAAAAGCTACTTTCGGCTACTGAATTTATGCCTCTGTCTTTCCTTCTAGAAAGATGTGGATACTTTGCCCTGTCTCCAACGCCTCTTCCTCAGCTTCAACAATATATCTAGGTAAGGGAAATAGCAGTTTGCCTTCCTATCAGTAATTTGAAGTATCTGATTAGAGCTGTATTTAATTAAAATTGCAATGCAAACACTATGAATGCACTTTTTTTCCTAGCATATCAGACAGCATTTACAAGCCATTGTATATTTTCTACTTTGAACATAAAAATTCTTGAAACCCTTTGCATTTAATTTTAATTTAAATTATCATACTGTTTACAATGATGATCAAAATTAAAAATAGTTTTGTATGTGTTGTTTTACTGTTAAACTATGTATCTGTTAAAGCAGCATTACACAAGGTACTTTTTTTAGCATACAATCACTGTATTTATGGAGTTACACAAACTGCTGAGTCAGATTCTGCTTACGGTGATTGGATTATTTTATGCTTGTGTTTTACTTGTCCATATATTAATAAAGTCTGAAAGATATGTTCATGGTTATTTTCCCTTTCAAACCAGATGGCAGAAGCAGAATAGCTCAACTTTCAAAGCAGGGCTTCTGTAGTTTCAAGTTACGAAGTGCATTTTGTTATAAATAGAAATGTTTGTCTTCTGTACTTTTTCCATATTCATGCATTTTTGGAGTCTGCATTTATACTAGTACCAATATTAAAAAGAAAAGAGAAAGTGCCTGCATTATCTTCGGTTTGGTATGTCTTTTTTTTTTAATCCCTTAATCGCCACCAGCCTTCCTTGCTTAGAATCAAATAATGTGGGTTATGGGAAAGATGTTTCATGTTCTAATTACTGACAGTACTGTGCCGTTCTTGTCGTATCTGCTTTCTCCGTAAAATGTTATACTTAGTATGAGCTTTTATTGTAGTAGGTACTTGAATATTTTAAGTTGACCTGCATTATGGTTTTTGCAGACAGCTCCAACCTACTTGTCTGTGTTCCTTAGGTTCTTAAAACACCAGTGCAGTAGATCTCCTTAAGTACTCATGGGTATTAAGCATTTTTAAAAAATCAAAGATGAACTGCAGGAATCTTTAACATGTTTTTCCCTTAATAAATCTGCTGGGGGGGGCAGGGGGGTGTTAGCATTTTGCCTCTCTTGAATGATTTCCAGAACTGAAACACGCCTTTTGTTCCTGTTTTTCTAAAAAATGTCTTAGCTTGGCAAGAACAATGAGAGGACTGCAGTAGCTGGCTCCCTTGTCATCAGGGAGCATCACTGCAGTCAGTGGAATTTCTGTATCTTTACATATACTTGGTATATTTTGTGTAGCTTTCTGACTCCTTTCTCATGTTGTTTTATGCAAGCTGATGTTATTTTTACAGTCTTCAAGGAAGGAAAAATGTTTCATTTTTTTCTGTGAGGTTTTTAAAGTAGATTTCTCAAACTTTATGTAACCAGTAGCTTGCTTGATATTTTATCATGATTGTTTTCATTTATTCATTGGGGCTTCAGCTGGACTATGGATCTAGTCTTAGTTTTCATGCAAGCTAGAAATACTTACTTAAAACATTCATGCAAATACGTAATTTGGTTTTAATTTGTAGTTGGAATAGGTATAAAAATAAACCCTTTATGTCAAATGAAAGACATTGCTCTTCTATAAATTTATATACATATCTGTGTAGGTAGGTGGGTGGATCAGTTTAACTCTTTATTTACCAGATGTGATTTTAAAACAAACAAAAAATTTCTTTTGATGATAACATTTAGCTTGAGTTTTTCAAATAATAACTTTCTACTGCATATAGCAGTTTTAGAAGGCCAAAACATCCCATTAATTCCTGATTTTTGATTTATGTAGTAGATACGTCTTCTAACAGGAAAATGATTGAATATAGCAGTATGCTCTTGACCATCTGTGTTCTGATACTTGGCTAGATACGGCTTGAACTGACTGAAGAAGCTGTATGCAGTCATAATACTTGTGAATTGCTGTACTACATCTGAACATTCCTGCAACCCTTTGAAATGATTTTGTGTGGTTTTATGAGTTAGTTACCTGGGTATACTGTGTGCGATATGGTAATTTGAAAAATTATTTTTCTTAGAAGCAGCTGTGTCTATACAACTGACTTTTAGACATTCATATTGATACACAGATACTCTAATTAATTTATCTGTAGCTGCATAGATAAAACCTTCAAATAGAAACACATAACAAAATATATCACCAAAACCTGTTACAGGCTCATTAAAATATCTTATTAGTGAACATTAAAAAGAAAACATTTCTGAGGCAGTGCTCCCATGGAAAGTTTTGCTGCTTCCTATTTTTGTATGTCAGCAAACATCCTTGAGTCTTAAGTTGATAGATACTGACATATACGAACTAATATTTCAGTAAAAGATTCAGGAGTGCCTCTTTAAAATTGTCACTGTTTAAGGCATGAGAATCTGTCGTGGGTTTAATAATTGGTGTTCTTTTTCCCTCATGCTTCAGAGGAGGCCTCATAATCCTGCTGCTTCTCTGCAGAGCCGTTGGTAAAAAAGAATGTGTTGGCAAGATAATACAAGCTAAAACCAAACGCTGTAAAAGTCAATGCTGATCTGAAACAAAAGCAGTCCTACTTCTGGCTTAAGCCCCCAAAAATTTAGCAGTTACAAACTGAAGGAATTCGTATCTGGTGGCCTAAGGTAATATATGTATCACTAGAACTAGTTATAAAGAAGGGGGGGAAATCCCATTTTGAATTTGTCGTGATGTACCGAGAAGAGATTACAGAAACTTATTTTCTTAAGGAAAGCGATGCCACTGAGATTCAGAAAGAGGGTTATTGCTCATATTACACAATATGAAACCAAGGAAGACCAATTTTTAATGTTGGAAACAAAATGCATATTTTCACTGTTACGCTGCTGTCCAGGTCAGCACTGTGTTGGCTATTTCATTTAGTAAGGCACGTTGTCTGGCCATATGGAAATAATTGGATACCAGCTCAAAGGACATGTAATTGTTTTTCTTCATTTGGTTGCTGAATTGGAAACCTGAGAGAAGGAATGTTCTTAGCCTAATAAAAACAAGAAAATATCTTTTTTTTTTTTTTTCTCGGCAGAATGAAAATTCTATAAATACGCTGTTAAATACTTGAACAAAAGTAGTACAAGGGGAATGAAAGGTTCACTGTGGTAACGTCTGTTTTCATCACTGGGCTAGTGGTTAGAAACCTGGGAAACCCCAGATTTTCTGCTGACTGAATGTTTTTTGAACATACAGTTCTCTGTTGGGTGTTCTGTCAGACTGTAGAAAGTGTGTTGCCTTCCGTCTCTGCTCCAGAGCTTTTTCCCCTTTTATGGAACATTTTAAAAAAAGTATTGATGCAAATGTATAGAGAAGGAGCAACTCTCTTCCTAGGTAGGCAGGCTGTAACAGAGGACAAGGGTTCCTGTGCCCTGTTCGTGCCTACTGAATGTGCACATGTGAATGTGTATCACTGGGGGAGGCTGAGGTTACGCCACTCCAGAGTACTCTGTTGCTTAGTAATTGTCACCTTCTCTTTTGAGGCAGGAGAAGTGGGTTTGCGTCCCCTCTGGCAGAGGGGAGAATTGAATGCAGGACTTTGAGAATGCACACAAAATGCAAAACTGATCTATTCTGAAAAGATTTCCAAGAAACACTTTTTAGTAATTTAACCCAGTTTCACAACTCGTTTCTGCATTGCTGAAACTACCGTTTTAGCAAAGATAAATTCATCTAGGGAGACAGGAGGACAAGGAAGGAGAGGTGGTTGCCATAGTTTGGTGGGACTGCTGCAGGAGAAGGTCTTTTGGAAGGAGAAGCAGACATTCCACTCAAGAAGATTGCCCGAGGCAGTCTGAAACAGCATCATCCACAGCTGCTTCGAGTTTCAGGAGCAGGTTAGACTCCTTTGTGGTGAACAGAGGCTAGAGAAAGCATTGAGACGTGGCCTCTGATTCCTGTAGGGTGGTCACCACTTGGCTCTGTCGCAGCAGTCTGCATGCTGGGAAGCAGACAGAAGCTTGGTTCTAAAGTATGCGGTCTGTTTGGTAAGTGTATTACATTAAAGCTTTGCTTGGCTGAGGATTGGGATGCCAGTGTGACAAGTACAGTATATTAAGTTTTCTGCATTGAATTTCTAAAGCTCTGTTTTTCATATGCGTATATAAAGATGTGAAAACATAGCTGTTTTGCGCTACTGTTTTACTCTAAAATTGAGCTGCTAAAAGCACCGTAAAGCAAGCACATCTGCTTTATTTTTTTTATACGCATTCAGCTCCACAATGAGTATTCTGGTATGCTGAAGCACTGAGAATTTCAAAGCACAGCAGTATGTATAAGTGGAAGCTCTTGAAAACATTAGCAAACTTTCAACTTTTCTGTCATTTCCTGAAGACCTTGGTTGAACTAAAATCTGTAAATCATATATAATGTCAGAAGTACGGTTTGGTTACATTTTTAGTGGGAAGCATTTGGAGTAAATATGCTTTTAATAATTACTTTTACATTATTTGAAACTAATTTTGAAGACCAAAAAAGTTTTGGATTTGTCAAGCAAAATATATTCTAGCCCGATAGAAATTCAGTTATCTTTTCTTATTCTAACATGTTTACAAGCTTGCTTTACTACTGTGCATTTGGAAGGATTATCTTCAGGACATACTGAGTATACATTTAAGTAATGTGTCCGCCTGATCTTCCAAAAATGTGGTTACACAAGCTGTTTTATGGAAAGGAAACAGAAAAAGATAATCAAACTTGTCGTCTTAACCACATATACAAAACACCCAGTTCTCACATACACTAGATATCTTCACTGCCTTGGAATCTGTACATAGCTCATTTTCCATCAGTTCTTACATTGTTTTAATATACTAAGTGGAAAGTAGAATCTTCCATTTCACTATTGTTTTTCTGCTGCATCCATTTAGTATGTTGCATAGAAGTTACTTGCGTGCTGTACTAATTGCGTTGCATTTTTTAGAAATTTTTATTAGGCCATTTCTTTTCTTTACTCCTGCTAGCTTATGTTGGTTTCAAGGGCTTTCTTCTGCTGGTCGAGACTGAGTGTTATTCGGTTATATTATTTTCTTTTTGTTGTTACAGAAATCATTTTATCTAATACCTAGAACCTTTCAGGGATATCTCATTTTTAAATCTGACATTCTGGTAGATCTGAAGCCCTTCTGCATCTGAATGATAGTCCTCCCCAGATTATTGTATGGTTTTTTGAAAGTTGAGTGATACCAATGATAAAGGCAGTTGCTGCCTTTATTCAATGACAGTGTTTGATACGAACATCTGTACTGCATACGATTTCTGATTCCTAAGTTCAGGGCATACTTAAGGCTTGGTATCCTTCCAGGTGTTAGTGGAGGAAGGCTTTTCCTGACACCAAGAGTGAGAACTATCATCAGCTGATGCAATCAGTAAGATTGTCAGAATGTTAAAAACAATCCCATATTTTCCACTTCAGAAATGGTCTCTTATTTCAGAATGTCATTAAGTATTTGTGTATCTAGTAAAGTGATCCTCTTCTTATATTTTTATGTGGTCATCATTGCTTCTTTTGTCATTTTCAGATTTTTTTTTAAAACTTCATTCTTAAAAGTACTAAGTCAAATTGTTTCATAGTTTCCACTTGATTTTACTTAACTTCATAATGCAGAATCAACTTTTCAAGGCCAATGTGCAAAGGATGGCTGCACAGTCGTACATTTATACACTGTAAACAATTTCTTAAAAGGCATTGGGAATCATACTTCTATAACTAATTGTTCAGCTTTTTATGATATCAAGTTAAACAGTTCTGTTGTTTAAAAATACTGTTTATACAAATCAGCTGCTTTCTTTTCACATTCGATCTTCAATGAAAAGAATATGATAAAGGCTATACATCTCTAAATACATTTTACACAGGCCAGTTATTTTTGTCAGGAAACCAAATTGGATGTTGTCTAGAAAGCCAACTTGTTAATGTTTGTACACTGAACTGGCAACAGTAGACAGATCTGTTTTGAAGATAATACGATGCTTTCCTAGTTGTTTTTCTTCCAATATTTAATGCTATTGCAAACACCCAGGATCATTCTGTGGTATTTGTGGTTGGCTTTCTTGTATTTTCCATGGTTTTCCTGCTGGCTTTGATGGCTAACACAGCTTGTATTATTTTTTTGAATATGTGTGTATATGTTTCCTGTTTTAGGGTTTTTTTTTAGGTGAAACTATACTTCCACAGTTAACAAATTCTTATTATTCTGTGTCTCTTTTTATCTGTATGTGAAGAGATTAAAAAGTTCAATAGCAGCAGCTGTTGGTATTTCAAAATAATAGATGATACACAATATTGATGGGTGGGATTTTTTCAGTACAGGTAAATATTAATATTCTAGCCTTAAGAAATAAAGTCTTCCATCTCAAAATTATTCCTACTCTATAAGATTAAAATTTTAAACTTTTTTGGTTGCAGTTTTGAGGATATTCTGTGCCTTGCTGATTCCTCATCTTTGTCAGATATCACCCTTGATGGCAATCCAATAGCTCAGGAGACATGGTACAAACACACTGTTCTCCATCATATGATGCAGCTCCGACAGCTAGATATGAAGAGAATCACAGTAAGAAATTTCTGTTTTCATCAAATTTACTAGATCCTTAAATTCAGAAGTAAAATGTAGGGGTTTCTATGTATATATGTATATTAAAAATACCATCATTTTTTCTTAATTCGGTATGGAATTTAATGGTGCATAGGTATTACAATATTTAAAACATGAACCTTTTCTCATTTGTTCATTATTATGTAAAGGAGTGCTTTTTACTTCATTTTAACATGTTTATTTTTAAATGCTTAAACTCTTCATTAGTAAACCGCCAAGTGACATAAGAGACTCTGTAAAGCTTTTGGTTAGAGCTTTCTGCACACAGTCTTTACTGGTTTGCTGTATAGCTGGAAAGGAACAGCATATTTCTTCCAAAGGAATAGTCTGTTTGCCCTAAAAATTGGTGTTGTTGGGATCTTCTTTCGTTTAGGAATCTTGGTTTCCTTAGTCTGCCTCCCTGAGGAAACCTGGTGATGACGCAGTTTCTGTGTGTGTATTTCTCCCTTCCTTACCTAACCTGCTCTCCCGTTTATTCCTGTTTCTGCTGCTCGAGCTCAAGTAACTTTGGTAAGGAAGAGAGGGCTCGCAGACAACTAAGTCTTCTGCAGACTTCTTGAAAATACACTGTAAGGTAGAGGATGAAGGGCAATCGCTGGGAGCCTTACCATTAAGTCAACTACTTTATCTCTTAATATAGGAATAGCCATGCTAATTTTTCCATGTCTACTCAGAAATGATGTGTCAGCGTGACCTTCTTACAAGAAAAATCCATCCAACAGCAAGATAACAATAGAATATACTTTACAAGGAACAGCGTTGCAGTATTACCTTTTTCTGACCGGGAGCTAATATGTATACCTTATTTTGGATGCTCATTTGCTTTGTACAGAGGCTGTACTGCATTATGAATTGCACCTGGTGTTTTACCATCTGTCCTGTTGCCCTGTAGTCAATCTACCATGAGTATAAATTAGAGACAGTTATGATCTAAAATATAACACGTATGTGGAAAACATTAATTTCAAAAATAAAGTACTTTGGGGCTTCAGAGTTTTACTCCCAGCATCGAAAATACTAAATACTTGTTTGTCCTGTGGAACAAACAAGTATTCTGTGGGCTTTTTTGGGGTTTTTTGTGAATTTATACCAACTTAAGCGAGTACTTGCTAATTGCTTTGCTTTTAAAAAGATCATTTTTCTCAGCATTATTCCAAAAACTTGAGTCGCATAAAGAAAATGTCTCTCCCTCTCCCACCCCTCCCTGAGAGGGGCTGGGATCCTGGTAGAATTCCCACTGATGGGAAAAACTGTAGAAAGAGATGAAACTCCTTCTTAGACTCTGTGGGATCTGTATGGGGGAAAAAGCTGTTAGAAATGCACAGCCATAGGAGAAACTTAATGTGGGTTCGCACCTTGTTAAACATCAGAGAATCAACTGCAAGGCAAAAAGCCATAGAAAACCAGGCTTCACCAGTTGTGCTGCTCATAAATCTACTCGTAAAAAGAATGTGTTTTGTGTTCTTATTTGCCTTCTGGTTTTTGAGTCTTGAGAACTTTTTTTTAACATTCACTCCATGTAGAGGGTGCTATGTGTTTTCCCCAATAAAAACTCTGTTACCCAGATAATCATATGCCTTAAACTGGGATTTTAAGAAAAATAACAAGTGCTATGAGAGTTGTGATAAAATTGGACGGTTGGCAATGCCAAATCCAGCTATTGTGCTAGCGATGCAGCGTGCTTTTTGCCATTGGCTGAAAGGATAAATATAAGTTGGTGGGTGAATGGAAGTACAATATTGGGTAGGTGCTTTTTCTCACTCGATTAGAATACCTAAACTCTAATTGCATTTATAGGATCTTTTTTTTCAGTAGGCTGAAGAGCGTCCAGTCCATTTTGAACTTAAGCGTTGCTTTGTCTTGTAAAGAACTGAGAGTTGGACCAGGAGATTGGCGTCTTATGACTAGGAATTCTGCACTAACCTGTTCAGAAGCTTTTCTGCTTGAGAACTGAGTTTTACACAGTTGCTACTTCTGCTTTTAACTTTTCTTTTACTTGCTGGCTTTACTGGGACAAGAAGATTATTTCAAGAAAGAATAAAATCTGAAAGATATTTTCAACAGTTTGTAAGAGACTGAAGCTTTATTCATACTGGTTTTCCAGAAAACATATACTCTTTGGTGCCAGGCCTTTTTTTTTCTATAGGATTCTATGGAGAAAGGGAACCTCAGAGCAAAAATCTGGTCATAACTGCCTCTGACTTAGGGAACTATTCAGAAATATAATAGCTGCCATGAAAACCAAATACTCTGCACTTGGAATAAACATTTTTTTGCATTGTAACTGTTCTAGTGTTTCATAAGTCGGGTCAGATTTGCCTTTATTCGAGGGATTGTGTCATATTATGACAATTTTTAAGCCCTGACCCATGAGGAAGTTGGTGTTTTCTAAGGCCATCTCATTCCTAAGACATTTTTGAAGGTACGATTTAAGCTCCTAAACCACTGAGGCATGGACCCAGTGGTGGTGAAATCGGTGGAGCTTAGTCACCTGTAACAAGTTTCCCTGTAAGACTGTAAACACTTCATTGTCCACACTAGAAGATGGTTTTCAGCTGAAAAACCCAGCCACTTTGTATTGTGTGTCTAAAACATCAACTTAATGGAAATCTTTTATTTTCTCAAACTTTGATAGATGGATCCAGAGGCTTAAAGAGTGGGGAGGAGGCTGTTACAGTGGCTGGACAGATTACTGTCACCTGTGTAAATCATCAGTAACTGCCTGTAGCAGTGACACCCCTAGTCCACCTTTAGCTGTCTGATAATGTGACTTGATTTATGGCTCATGTGAAATTGAAGTGCGTTACAGTGAAGGCAGGTTCAGGTTGCATATGTAGTCGTTTGCGTTGCTTGGTTAACATACTCTAATGGATGTTTTTGGGCATTGAACCTTTTTTGAATGCATTTTGTAGTTTGAACTTTTGAAAAGGTGGACCTACCCAGTGGCTCTAACGGTTTAGCTGTGACCTATCTTTTTCCTCCAGTCTTTCATAACAGTAAGCACATACTGTCTGCAGGCATAATAAAATATTAAAATATGAAATGTGTGCACATTCCTTCCTGAGAAATTATTTAACGAGGAATGCTAGCTAGCCGTCACTTTAAAGACACTATCTCAACAGTTTGCTAAGTAGATATATATATATTTATATGTGTGTCTGTGTATATATAATAAATATATAATGTACATACCCATATATTTTTTTAATGTTTTGTGGTTCCTAAATTGAAAGACAAACAATCTTTTTAATAGTAAAATTTTGCTTTTCAGTGTCATTTTATAAGCTTTCTACGCTTAAAGTAAGAGCTGTGTTTGGCTTTTGGTTATTAGCTTAGGCATTTCTCTGCTGATCAGGGAGTAGGTTCTACTGCTTTGTCCAGTACAGAATTCATTGTTGAGTCCATCACCACCATGGAGTGTTCAGGGAAGGGTCCCTTTTTTTTTTTTTTTT
>VZSF01009519.1:2213709-2281032 GCA_013398295.1 Chionis minor | reverse complement strand
TTTTTTTTTTTTTTTCCTTCCTTTCTACTTGAAAATAAGATACTTCAGGAACTTCGTGAGTCATCCTTGTGGATCGTAATCCTCTCTCTTAAATCAGGTCTTGCAAAAATATACTAAGTTAATTCTAAAAATAAAAACAGAGATAGAATTCATTGTCAAATAATATTTAAAGAGCGATTAGTCAAAAATTTTCTACTTGTTTTCCATGGCTATATTTCTACTAAAACCACCTTTACATTCGTACTTCATTCTTGTGTAAAATCAGCCTCTGTGGTATACATAACAAGAAGTAGTCTGCCTTTTGCCAAGGGTAAGTGAGCTGAATTTTGTGTATTTTAAATGCACCATGTTGAGTCTCTTGATGCACTGAAAGCTTAAATGGATGTTCCAAACCGTTCTTCATAGTCTCCTTTTTTCTTTTTTCTTTTTCATTACCTGAAGTAGCTTATATCAAGTATACAATAGCTATTTCTAATCTATAGTAAAATTATTTGAATAATTTTCAGGTAGATGTACTGTGGAAATGAAACGCTCTGTTCCTTGTGTGCTAACTTAGGATCTTTTTCTCCTGTGACTTAAATGCTGTCATTTGTTGAAAAAGAACCTGTTTGAGTCCTGGTAAAGCAGCAGTTGGGAACAGTACACACATTCCACTGTGGTTGCTCTAGAATCCTTCTCAGGTCTTGCTGGACGTTACCTCTTTGAAAGACTGATGACATCATGATAGATTTGGCCAAAATCTGTGGTGTTACGCTTCGGTAAGTGTACACTTCGTGCAGCAGCAGGGGGAGCTATGGGCATGCCAAAGCTACAGCTGCTGTTCTGGTGGAGCCCTCGGGGATAGATTTTATAGGGGTGGCAATAGCTTTAATGTGCCCCTTTCTTGCGTCCTGTTGCTTCACACTGAGAATGTAAACCTGCAGCCTCAAAATCTCATTGCAGAAAGTGAGACTTCTGCTTCTTTAGGAAGCATATTTCTTCTTTTTTTCTATTTTTTCTTTTTTTTTTTTTTTTTGGTGAAATGGGCTTCTTAGCAATTTAGGGTTTTTTTTATGAGAAGGAGAGAAATAATAAATGGAGGAGATTTCAATATGCAAGAGGGCATCTAAGTCCTTTTGTAATGATCGGGCACTGTAACCTTGTGGAGAAGCATCCCCCCTTGTCCAGGAAGGTTTGGTTTAAAGGCAGAAAGTAGTTATGGACAATACCAGCAGAATAATTGGAGGGGGGGTGGGGGGGGAGAAAGAGGGAGATAGAAAGGATTTCGGAAGCTCTGGAGCTGAAAGAGAAGAAGGAGTGGTACTTAAAATGAATTGTGGCAAGGTTATTAAGGGCTTTGTTTTATAACTTCGTAGGTTTTCTGGTGGGTTTTTGTGGGGTTGGGGGGATGTGTTTCGTTGGTTTGGTTTTTTTCAAGACTGATAGCATATGTGGTGTTAGGATTGGTCAAGAAATGTATATGAATTTGGTTTCCATAAAAAGTAGATTTGGCCCTTGATCTTTATTCACGTGACTGTCATTCTGCCTTTATGAACACTGAGTAAAACTAGGATATATGCTTTTTTCAGGCTGAGATAATTCCTTTTGTAAAAGAAATAGTATTTTTTAAATGTTTGTAGGATAGACTCATGATAAAGAAAAAAAGGCCTTGTTTAGTTAAGAAATTACTCTTATTAGAACATTCATTTAATTCTTTATATACTGGACTGACTTGAATGAGAGCAGTGGACATTTCCATATGGAAGACAGTGTCACAAGGTATGCATTTGGACTGGCTTAAGGCAAGGCTTTGAGGTGGAAGATAGAGTAAGAAGGGGTATTTATGAAAGCTGAGAGAAAACTGAAATAAGGAACTTTGTGGATGTTTGCCTTAAAGCTGGAAAAATCCCCAACCTTAAGTTGTTTTGAAAAGAGTAAAATTTATGAGGGCTAATTTCCTATAGATTAGTGTCATTTTGTTCTCTAATTCTTGAGTCCCCAAGTGTGAAACGCAACAATACCTCAGTTAGTTTGGAACAGAGTCTAGGACAACTGGCCAGCTGTTTTCTGCCAAACAGAATGGATAATTTCTGCTTCCTCTCCCTTGCTGGGAAAACCAGTTTACATTTCTTTCTGCATACCGATTTTATATAATCAAACTTCTAGGGAACAAAAATCCCTTCATTTGAGACTTCTAAACATACTTCAAGCTATTTAATAATACGCGCAATGTGTAGAAAAGTCATTAGAGAAGCTTAAGACACTGAAATTGTAGAAAAGCTTGTTTCTTTAGGAAGCCAAATTAAAAAGCATAAATGCAAGGTCAAATGAAGAGATTTAATAATTTCTAATTTTCATTAAAAAACAAAACAACTGTAACCCACTTTCTATAGAAAGATATCAGTAATATAGTTTGTTAGTGTTGTTTTATTTTAAAACTTCAGGGGTTTTAAGTAAACACAAACTTAGTACGCTGTAACATGTAATTGGGATAAACTGCTGTCATGAGAATCATGTTTGTAGTTCTTTACGTTTTGAATCATGTCTTGAGGAACAGTATTCTCTTTTCTTTCTTTTTTTTCATTATTAATTTTATGTTAATGTTTGCGGCATATAATTGCATGGGGTTTATTTCATGATTTTCATAGCCTTACGCTGAACCCTCCCATTCAGGTCTCATCGTGTGCTGTTTTGTTGTACTGGATTCTCGAAGGCCTTCTGTATCTGTGTGTGGTTTTATTTAATTATGTATTTATTGTTGATACTCTTTAACACGGACTAGGGACTTTTTGAGTCTTTTGAGTCTCTTCTAACCTGGATTTTTCTGTAATTCTATGACACCAGGCCCTTGGTAATGGCCTGCTTAGGAGCAGCTGAAAAGCCCAGTAGCAGAGGAGGAGAGGAGGCTGCCAACAAAACTTCACCCTCAAAAGGCCAGATGTTGCTTTCAGAACAACAACAACAACAAAGTTAGGCTTTCCAATTAGTTTTCCAGGGAAATTCTTGCATACAGTTGGGTTAGAGAAGCTTACTCTATCAAAAACCTCAAGCCTTAATCTGTATTAAGGTATTCCTCTCGTTTAATATATGCATATTAGGTTAAAGTTCTGGAGGAGCAGTATGGAAGTTTGTTGTTTAATCACCATTTCAGATTGATGTCAAAATGTGTGGTATGTCAAGGGGTTTCAGGAGGGCTGTACACAGATAAGAGTAAGTTTGCTTTGTGAACCTAACTTCTTAGGCTTTGGAAATTATTTTCTTAAAAATGTAACGGCAATGTTAAGTGGGAAGTTCCTGTTTCATTTTAACTTCACCCATGTGCTTAGGGGTTCTTATAATGCTCTCAACATAGCATGGTTTATTTATGTAGAAATTTTGACATATCAATATGTCTTCGTGGTTGATGATGTTTTCTGTTCATTTTTGTTTGTTAATTTTCTTAACACATAACTTTCTGGAAAGTGAAAGTGGAAAGGTTAGGACAGGAGCTTTCTATTTTGAGGGAAATCAAAACGCTTTCTGTATATTCTGGGAAGATACTTGAATAGAAACACCCAAATGGCATGTGAAGTAAATCAAAATAAGTTAAAGTATGCTTCCCAAATATTTGTGTTGGAAGGACTCTATGCTTTTTACTTCATAGTGAACATTTCTTTTGTTACTTGGAAAATATATGTTCTAAAAATACTGTGCTGTGAGAATGTTTAGACTTCTGTAAACAGGGAGCATTCAACCTAATATGGATGTATTGCAGTATTAAATTGCTGCACCAGGAAAGTTATGCATCTTCACTTAACACGACTTTCATTATTTAGGAGTCAATGGCTTTCTTCCTGAAAATTCTTCTTGAATAGGTAATAATATTGATGAGGAATAATGTTAATGTACTATAGTTAACTTCAAAAATACTATTTTCTTCTCAAGTTCTGTTGCTGATTGAGAAAAGTAAGCCCCTGGAGACAGTTTATAAATGATAAAAATCAATCTTAGATTATGATTTGAGCTTAAATAGAATTCAGCTCGTTCACTCTTTGTCTTTTCTTACAAAAATATCCTAGTAATTGCAAAAACTACTACAAAGATACAATACACTGTTATGTTAAAAAATGTTCTTTTTTACTGTCATCTTCACCATGCTTTATACTTTTTCAAAGACCTTTACAAATACTAGTTTTAAATAGCATTGTCTTCAGTATTTGCATCTGATTTGATAACAGTTTCTTTGGTATTTCTTTATTTATAACTATCAACTTTATTGTTTTAAATAATACTTAGAAGCATTAAAATGTTAATAATTCTAAAAATGTATTAAAATTAAATTTTGCATTTCAAATACCAACACAAAAAATGTGTTAATAAATTATCGATAATATTTTCAGAACCTGATTAATTCCTCCTTTCATGAAGCTGTTTTTCTTTTTTTAATACAGGAAGAAGAACGACGTATGGCATCTGTTGCAGCAAGGAAAGAAGAAGAAAGGAAGCGTGAAAGCCATAAACAGACCTTGCTTAAGGTATTTTCTGTGGCTGATCCAAGCCTACTGTAAACCAGTTTGCAGCAATAATCTATATCCTGATGTTTTTTGCTCTAGTTCTTATATATCCCAACAAGCCTCTGTGCCTTTAAACTTTTTTTTTACAGCTTAAGCAGTGCACTCCACAACTGGAACTCCCTTCAGTGAGCTATGCAAGTTACACTTTAGCAAAAAAACCCCAGTTGAATACGCGAGTGCGATTCATGCGAAAGGATGGCAAACTTCATTTTCACAAATCCAGGGATAAAGTAAATCCAGAGTACAGTAAAGGATTTCTCAGGGATTCCAAATTCCTTGAACTTGGTCTCCCCCGTTTCAGGTGAGTGCTCTAACCGCTGCCGTGCAGGGTGTTCTGAAGTAGGCTTTCCTTCATTCTTTCCTGTTGAAGTTGTTCCTTTTTGTAGAAAGAGTTAAGCGGCCATCAGAGCAGCAGCTAGACTCCAGCTGTTTTCCTCTTCGGAAGAGCGCTTATCTCCCAGACCACCTGGCCTGGTGTAGGGCTCATATACAGGAGAGGGAATGGCTCTAACAGGGGAGACTGAGGTGCACTCCAGAATGCTCTTGTGCGGCTGATGACCAAGTGACCTACGTTGTTAATAGGAGACCAAAGTTCAAGGATCTAAGAGTATCTCATTCCATTTGTTATATGAACACCACCATTTGTCTCCAAATAATTTTTCTTTGGAGACAAAATAAGTGCTTAAAACTTCTTGTCATCCTGCGATCGTTATGCAAAAGTACAATTTGGAAGACAAACAAACAAAAAATTTTCATGTGTCCATATTGTTCAGTTCCCTAGGTAAAATCGTATTTCATGAAGGGGATTAGACTGAAAGTAATTACAGGAGGCTGTAAGTGTACCACATGTACATAACTGAAAAAGAGACACAAACAGAATGTTAACACTATATTAAAAGACATTTTAAGTATATTAAAAAAAAAAAAACCAACAAACAAACCCACAACCAAGAAACCGAAATATATAAATGGGGGGAAAAAATAGCATTCCATGTCTAGTGCCTAAGAATATATTTTGATTTCCTGTATATTTTTATCCATGTATGTTTTGGTTTTCTGTTAAAAAAAAAAACCAAAAAAAACCCAAACAAAACACCACAACCAACAAACAAAACCACAACCAAACAACAACAAACAACCCCAACAACCAAACAGAAGAAACATACAACACCCCCCACCCTTCAAAACTAATATAATAAAAAAAGTCTTAGATACAGTTTATTATTATATTTAGCAGTGTTGTGGTTTGGTTTCTGTTGTGGGTTTTCTATCCCCCCCGTGCCCAAGGTACTGATGTAATTAAAGTCTTCAGGTTTGAACTTTTGGTGCCAGTTCTTAGTAACATAAAGAAATGGGAAATCAGTAAATAATATTCACACATAGTGTTATTTTAGGCTATTGAAAAGCTGACTGTGTCTCTGGACTGGAAAATAAAATAGATGTTTATTGAAAGTGTTTATTTGTAGGTCATGTTCTTAACCATTGATGTAATATTTGCTTGTAGCAGAGGGATTGTTTGTCTCGATGGCCTAGATTTCTCGGTTCAGCTAGTGGAAACTACCCTTAGAAGAAAAAAAAATATTTTTAATGTATATTGCCATTGTTACTTAACGTTATGTGAACGTTAATCAACATTTCAACATTAAATTGTAGATTTTCTAATTTAATCAAGGTAGCTTTCTTATCTTCAAATAGTTAAGTGGCATAAGAGCGAAATGCTAATATCTTTTGTGCGATTTGGTGATTTTGAAATCTTTCCTTTGTAAATATGTTCTTGTGTGTTAAGATTATTCTTTCGTTTTTCCTGTTCAACATATTAGAATTGAAAGGAACAAATCTGCTCATAGATACAATGTCCAGTGTAAAAAAAGTTGCAGACTATAGGATTTTCTTCATGGTTAAACGTGAAAAAAATATTTAGTGAATCATGTTCTGCAATTTTTTTATTGTTACTTTCTCCCAAACTTTCTTAAACTATATGCAGTGTAAGTGAAATCATGAGCGCTCATTCAGTAGCAGCAAATCGCTGTTTTCCTGTACTCACATCAAAAAAGTTAATTTCAGCAATGTCATCTCCTCTTTTTCCCTTGCTGATAGTTGTCTACCCTAATAGTGGAGTTTCTTCATCTCTCTCTTTTCCAGAGTATTTTTTTTTTATTGCTTAAAACCCACTCCTCTGAGAAAGTTCAAGAAGTACTTTGAAATGTACAGAGAATGTAATTCCTTTCCAACAGAGGCTGAACTTAACTATTTCTTGTTGCAGTAAATATTATTGCTAGCAGAATCTTCACACTTCTAAAATTTGCATTTTGTAAAATGAATTCCCAGAAGTTTTCAAAGCTCTGTAGGAATCCAGCAGACCACAGCTGGGGGCGAACAGAGCAGCAGAGCTTTGTGGTAGCTGAGGTTGTGAGGAGACCATCACCCTCCAGAACAAAGAGAACTTTCTGAATGGGATTGGCAGAAAATGCTGATTGTTTCAACTTTTTGTGACACTGAGCCCAGTCGTCACTGAAGTCTGTGAATTTTGGGCACTCCGTGTTCTCTAGCCGGACAACATCATAAATCTTGGGGCAAATTGATTGTGAAATAGAGTTTTGAGTCCTTTGAAATGGAAGAACTTTCAGAAGAAGAAAACTTTAAAAGTAATTTCCGTCTACTTTCAGTGTCAGTTATGGACATGATTTTTATCAGTGTTTAAAGTCTAGTAAATCTATTGCTGCATTAGCAGTCGTGGAAAGAGATCATAGTGTTTACTTCAACAGCTGCAGCGTGAGGCATTTGCATGTAGGTATTAAATGTTTTACTGTGAAACAGTTATATGCAGCTGTTCTTTATTGTTAAGGAAATACCTAGGCTCCACAAACTAGCAGTAACAAATGGTGAAATGCTTGCTTTTTTTGTTGATTTCCTATTTTCTGTTTTTTCAAAGAAATATTCATTTGTAATGCTTTACACTTCCCATCTTCAACGCTGAGTACTGTGAGGAACACTCTTAGTGAACAACATTGCAGTGATGTCCACAACTCGCCCACTGTGAAACAAATTATGTAAAAACATGATGGTAACAGTCACATGTTACTTTTATAGATCAAACCTATGAGCATAGTGAGTATAGGTTAAACTTAATACATCAAAAGTGTTAATTTCAAATGGTAAAATCAGGTTTATCCTGGTCCCCTGCCTTTCTCCCCAGGTGTATCAAATTAATTCGCCTTTTTTTTTTCTTCCCCCTATTTGTAAAAAGGGGCTATAATAAAACTTTGTGGTTTATGGTGATCTTTTTTCCAGCCATAGAGTGTGTCTTAAAGCAGAAATGTAAATGCTCAATTTTAAAACAAATAAAGCCTTTCAAGCCTCCAGGATTTTTGGTACAGCCTTCTAAATCCTAATCAATATTGTGGTGTTTTCTTGTATCTTAATCAGCCTAACAAAATAATCTAAAGGAGACCAGATCTAATGAAATTATATTTAAAATTAAGATATTGGATGGGCTTTTTAACACCGGTAAGAAATTGATAAAAGTCGTTAGCTTATGCTCAAAGGAAATGGTTATTAACAGGGATTTACCTTGCTTGAGATCCTTTTAGAGCCAATTTGAGATCATTGCAACTTGAAGCTAACAAGTACTTGCTGTTTCGATCCCAAATTTCATAGTGTTGCAGTAGAATATTCATTAGTACATCTGCGGAGTATGCACTTTTTATCCTTCCCTGTGTTTGGGTAAAATCAGGGACAAATATACAGGCTGCCTATGAACTACTCTTTATAATCTTTATATAGGGGCCAAATTCAGTTCTGCCTCCCCCTGCCCCCATTCCAAAATACCAGGGCGTTTATTTGTATTCCAGTTCCAATAGTCATATTCTGACGTATATGAGAGAAATTAAAGGATTCTTAGAAGATCATGTTTTTTTCAATACTTTCTAAGAGTGGTAAGCTTTAAATTAAGGTTGTTACTTTGTGTGGACTTGAAAGCTACATTTCTGTAACAACATTGGTTTGGAGCATAATATTATAAATAAAGAAGTCATTGACTCTGACTGATACTCTGTTTTTCAAAGTTTTGTGAATGTAAATTTATTTTATGCTAAGCTCCTCTATATCCTCTTAGAAATTCTAAGTCGCTGTTTGAGTTTCATTGAGAGTAGTGTGACAGTGAGGTGGCTGGCTCCCAGAGAATTAGATCTGGTTCAGAAAAAAACAAATGAAGTGAAACTAACAATGAATTTACCCTTTTATATTATTTATGTTGTGCAGTTTTCATTTGAGAGTTAAGCTGCCAATCCATGAGCTCTTACAAAGCACCTTGTTCTTTAACCTTTTAAAGTATGCAAAATTGGATATATTAAATCATATATATCTGTGATACGATAGAATAATAACCTAGATAAAGAATTGTAGATAACTGACAGGATTTGCATGGCTATACAAGAACAAGTACTTAATTGACTTTTGAAATACTGGCTCATTGAACTTAGATCTGTTGTAGTCCTTGTGTCTATCATGAAGGTAATCTCATTTTCTGATCTTACAAAGTTGACTCTCTCCATTTCTTCAGAAGATAACGTTTCCCCCCACGCAGAGTATGTTGCAGTTACTGTTAAGACTGAGAGGAGTTGCATAATTGTCTTAGCTTAAGTGCTAGGGTCACAGAAGGGGTATTACAAGTAGCTCCAAGCTGTCAAAATAAGACTTCTGTGGTTATTCACGCTAAACAGTTTAACTTTATTCTTTAAGTAAAGTTGGGGATTTATTATGTTACTTTTCTTCTTTGTTATTGACAACTTTGTGAAATCATTGTTTGGTGGCAGTTACGCACTAGAACAATGCATTGATTTTTTTTTTTAATCCATAGACTCCAACTGTTATTATAGTTTCTTTAACTTAAAATGTTTAAAATATTTTGATTAAGCAGCATATTTCTTTCAGGACACACAAGGATGTTGATACTGCACTGTCATAACTTATTGTGACTTTTGTATCTTGTTTCAGGAAAAGAAACGGTTAACAATTTGTAATATTGCTCGTCAGTGGGAGATACAGCAGAATCGAATAGCTCTTGTGGATTCTTTAAACCAAGATAAGGATAACGAGCCCTGTCAGATCAATGGCAGTGCTGCGTATGTATTTCCTGAAGAAAGCAGGTATTTTATTGGGAAATACTTCTTCGTGTTCGTGTCTTATGTTCCAGGTTACTTCTCACCTCTGAGATATCACTGTATTTCATTAGCAACAGTAATGTATCCAAATCAATTGCGAAACGGTGTTTCACTTCGATTAAACCTGTAGGCCATTAGTAATGAGTAATATATATTTAATAAGTAATTTGAAAGCAACACATTGGCAAAAGAATTGCAAGCTAAATTATTATGTGATTTTGCTAAATAAGGACTTCATGTATGCAAGAGATGTCAAATATGAATTCTTGAACCTTCTTAAAGCTGTTCATCTCTTTGACAGCTTGGATTATTGCCTTCAACTGAAATGAACAAAGTGAGGATGTACAAGCATTACAAATGTTCGTTACCTCTCTGTGTATCAAAAGGTTTCATAAACTTGAGTGTTGAATTCGTGATCTTAGTTTGAAAAGCAGCATCTCTTATTGGACCACTACCATACCTCTGCTCTTTTAACAGTTCTTTGACTCAATTTTATTCCTAAGATAGTTTTTGTATTGTTGGTTTAAAAGATAGTTATATTATTTTTGGGACATACTTTGTGGCTTGCTTATTTGCATCTAAAAGGTGGCCATCTGTCATTCTGTATAATCTAAAAACCAAATGCAGAACTTAGCAAACAGTGTGCCTTGTATTGGGTAAAACAAAACTAGCACGCTTTCAACCTGGCTAACTTGGGCAAAAGCCTGAAAAAATAGCCTGCACAAATTCTGTAGCACGTACAGCTTCCCCCTGTGCCTGATCAACAGTGGAGATGTCAGGTACAGGCAGGAAGTTTTTGCCTCTCAAACAGAACCCGTCCGAATTTCACTCTAGTACTGGCTAGACCTGTTTTTTATTTCCAGTCAAGTGCTGCATCTTTTGAAGTGTTTTTTTCTTATCGTTTTTAAATTGCTATTGTTCTTTCTGTTCTCGCCCTTCCAAAACTTTCCCCCGAACGTATGTTTAGCCACTGCTTTCTTGGTTTCTTTGCAATCTAATTTAGCGTTAGTAATCATCCCCTGTGACCAAGTCAAGGTAACTTCAGTAGCTTAAGCATTGTCCTGTTAATGAACAGATTCTCATTGCTTGAGAAATCATGATTTTAAGTAACATATTAACATATTTTTGTCAGGAAATCTAGTGATAGGACAGGGGGTGATGGTTTTAAATTGGAAGAGGGGAGATTTAGGTGAGATATTAGGAAGAAGTTCTTTACTGTGAGGGTGGTGAGGCACTGGAACAGGTTACCCAGGGAAGTTGTGGAGGCCCCATCCCTGGAAGTGTTTAAGGCCAGGCTGGATGGGGCTTTGAGCAGCCTGCTGTAGTCAGAGGTGTCCCTGCCCATGGCAGGGGGGTTGGAACTTGGTGATCTTTAAGGTCCCTTCCAACTCTAACCATTCTATGATTCTATGATTAAGACTTTTTCAATGGAGTTGTAGGATCTTGGTATAATGCTGTCTCTGCTTGTGCTGGATACAGTGACTGAAGTTGGTTTATTCCTTGTAGTTTCCAGAGCAGGAATGTTAAGATTCTTTTCAAATCTATCAAATCTATGATAATATAATACTATGCATAAAATCTGTTTCCACGTTCTTGTGAAAGTTTTTGTAGTTTAAGATTTCTAGAACACATTGTAGAAATCACTGGTTAGTTAAATACCAAATTTTAACCCCCCTGAGATGTTAATAAAATAAACCATGTGCTTTATTTGCATAGATTATAATTATCTTATGCAAATTACAGTGCATTTAGTTTTCTGAATTGGAGGCTTAGGTTTGGAATTTTCTCTTTTCATGACTGGTTAGAGAAATGAAAGTGTGTTAGTGATCTTTATCACTGATTTTATGTGGATCAAAAACAGATTAATGAAGGTGCAGCAATGTGTTAGAATTAAGAAGCTATAGGTAACACTACCATTTTTTGCCTTGAAGCCTTATAGATAGATTTACTCTTTAACTCCCTCCAAGTTAAAATTGACATTGATCTATTACCATGTTTTAGAGTAGTGAAGAATTTCAGAAGATGAGTGACTAAGTAATAATACGGCAGGTGAAATTCAGCAGATAAGTAATTACAGCTTCACATATGAAGTGGTTGGCTCTCAACGTTTCCAGTCAAGAGTGAAATCTTAGAGTTCTGGTTGACTTTTGTCAAGAAAACGTCAGTCCAGTGACCACTAGTAGTCAAAAAAGCAAAATACATTAAAAATACTAGGAAGGTAGTAAAGAATAAAATAGTAACAATTTTTATGCAACTTTCTAAACCTGTGACTTGTGCTCACCTTGAATTCTCTCTGCTCACCTTGAATTCTCTCTGCAATTCACGTCCAGTCATCTGAGTGTATCATGTTGAAAGTAAGGTGCACAGAGATGAGTTGAGAATACCTGAACTTACTGCTTAATTTTAAAATCGCTCTTGTGAATTGGAAAGCTCACATTATTAAAAATAAATGCTTATTCATCCCTATTAATTAAGGATTAAATAAGGATAATAAGCCGTAAGATGATTCTCATCTGTCAGCAGCATAATGAATCCTGATATCCCAATCAGATAATGTGACATACGGGTTTGACGAAGGAGTGAAACTCTTGTCAAGAATAAAAATAACTGTTCAGGACTGTGAATAGCTTTGTCCTGGATTGGTTTTAACAACTGTCTGTTCTTAAAGCACTTACTCATGTCATAACTCTTCCATTTCATACAGCAAAGACAATGTGAAGGTGACTGCTTGAATAAATACATTGAAGTTGGTTTTAGATGTCTGAAGCAATACAAAATATATTGTTAGCATTCTAAGTTAAAACTTTTAAGCAGGCTATTAAATGAGGGATTTCTTAATTTTTTTTAATCGTTCCCTCTCTCCCCTCCTGCCCCCCCCAACACAGATACACCCATAGCCTTTCTGCCAAAGAGGTAGAACGTTTCCAGTATTACTTGGTGGAAGGAGGATTTTCCACCTCTTAATGGTTTTGAGCTAGATTGGGCACTGCATATGAATAAATGCTGAGAAATGCAATCACATTTGGCAGTTTGGTTTTGGTAAATGAAAGGACTGTCATTCAATAGAATGATGTTGTTATCTCCAGATAATCTCATTTATGTCATTGCGTTTTTATTTTCTCCACAGGTCTCTTGATACGATATTGAGCAGTGCTGTACAAGGCTTGTCTGTTCTTGAGTCTCATTTAGTGGAAGTGGAAGGAGACACTCTTTGCTTGTACGGTGCTGGAGCACTGGAGTGCCTGGATCGAAACTGGAGTGTTCAAACAGCTGGAATCATTGTCACCGTCTCCTTTACGTTCATAGAATTTGATGAAATTGTTCAAGTGTTAACAAAACTGAAGATAAAATTTCCTAATTCTGTGGTAAGAATGCCTCAAACTTCAGCGGTGTGAACAGAAATGCAATATGTATTCTCTAATAAAAACTTAATTTGGCATAGTCACCCTTGAGCGCTTTCATATAGATACAGTTGGGAATGACATATTTGCTTGGTGTTATCCTGTAACCCTAACTTGAACTTGATAGATCTCAAAAATCAAGACTTCAGTTTAGATTTCTCACACAGGAGAGTGTTTTCTTTTCATATTGGCTATTATTTTTCTAAACTCCTTTGACCTAGCCGAATATTTTAAAGTTGCAAAGCTGATGTGTAAATAAAGTATTACTATTCTACAATATTGTTATGGATCCATGGTATCAGGAGACCTTCGTTTGTGTTGGGTGTTCAAAGACCAAATAGCTGATAGGATAGAAAGAAAGAGGTAAAATTCAAAGGGAATAGCTAGCTAAATCAGTACAGCTCTTGGAATCTGCAGTTCTTGGTAAAGCAAAACAACATTAAGATGTCCCTTTAGTACTCTTTTATTTATTTTTTTTTTTCCTTTGACACTTAAATCAGTTATTTTGGAGCAAATAGTAAAATAGTGATAACATACATAAAGTAATTTGTTGCTCAGATGATGTGCCTCTTGAGCTCCCTGCTTTTTTTAAGGTTTTCAATATAACAGAACTTAATGGTATTGTTGAGATAGATTTGTGGGGAGCTTAAGACAAATCTATCTATCTCAATTAAGCAATGGCTTCATTGTGGGGTGAAAATTTTTATCTCTACCATCAATTTTTCCACCTTTCCCATCCCTCAATAATGCTACTGTGTAGTCAAATATACCATGCTCCTAGGAGCAGTAGCGTAGGGCATGGTTTTAAGAAACAGCAGGGTTTCTTAATGCCAGCCTGCTATGGCCAAAAAAGCAGAATATTTAAAAACATGTATTGTACTTATTTCACATGTGGATGTACTTGCAGAATTAAAATAAACATTGCTGAAGTAGTATCACTGCTTTTTGTAACATTGAAAATATTAGTACTGTTACCAAAGGGGTTATAAATTGCTTAGGGCCTTGTAATACTGATATTTCTAAGTATATGTAGTACACCAATTGGTTCATACATTCATGTGTTTTGCGACAAATGAAGTAAACTCAGTTGCTTCATCAGACCTGAAGACTGTTTATTTGAGTTTGAAAATTGAGTGGCACAGGATAGGAATCATTGTTATCACTCTTTATTGTTTCCTTATTTAATTTATTGTGGTTTGACTATTTTTTTTTTTTAAGCACCTGAAGTTTAAGGAGACAAATCTTGTGGCGCTTCAGCAATTCAATGCGTTAGCCCAAATGCATCGCATTGAACAGTTGACGGTTGATCCTCAGGGAAATCCGGTTGTCAACTTTACTTTGTGGAAATACTATGTTCTGTTTAGACTGAACCATTTTAATCTACAGAGGATAAATGGAGTAAAGGTAGGACAGTGTTGCTTCCTTCTTACTGTTGGTCTTGCAAGATAAATTAGCCTTGATTTTTAGTAAATCAGCTAAATTGCTAATAAAATGAGCGGCACTCTGTCAGTGTCTTCTCAGTATTAGGAGGAAAAATTTTAGGTAGACTTCGTCATATAATTTCTTGTGCTGTGTATTTGTTAAGTCCAACTGCACTGTGTTACAATTAGCAAAGCTGGTAAGATTCTTCGTTGCCATAAAAATGTTGTGTTGTCGCAGATGTTTGCAATTGCAAATAGCACTCCAAATCTATACCTAGGTGGTTGCGATATACCTGAAGAAGGGAAGACTTTAATTTCTTTATTTATTTCTGCATGTGTTTCAAAAAAAACCAAACCCCCCCCCCCCCCAACAAAACAAAACTAAAACCAACCAACCCACCAAAACCAGAAACCCCCCAAAACCACACTGCATGGGTTTACTTGATTTTTAAGAAGCACTTCTTTATTATATTCAAAACAATTGCAGTGCTGACATTCAATACTTGTGCAAAAATGTGTGTTTAACAGACTCAGTACTTTACAGTATATGATTTTATTTTTTCCAGTGTTACAAAATATAGCCAAAATACTATTTTGTTCTTTAAACCTATCACAGGAAAAAGTCTGTCAAATCATTCTATTTATTTATTTATTTATTTTCTGCTTGCTACGTACAAGAATCATTAGTGTGTGGTTTTTTATTGGGTGATTGTTTTATGTTTAAATAGAAAGTTTAGGACACTAATATTGCTATTCTTTGTACTTTGTATTCCCCTTTATGTCAATTGAATGTAAGTTTATCCAAGCGTATGAAATGGTTATTTTATACTTGAGCTTTAATTATAAAGGGAGTGAGAATAGTTATGATGCAACACAATGTTTGAATGTGCATTCAGTTTTAAATGCTGAATAAGTTTAAATGGTGTCATGGAAATTAATTAGAGCAAAAAAGCAATAGCTTTAATGTTTAAATCTGGTCGTCGTCATCATCATATGTTTTGGATTAGATATTTCACTTGTTATCTGAGACAGCCATAGCATGAATGTTGTGGTTTACTTGGGTTTAGTTCTGCAAAAAATGCATTAGTTGCACAGAAGAGCAGGAATGGGTTGAAGAGCTCACCTGAATTAACTGTCAGAGAAAGGATAAGAAAAGGTGAAAGGTGAAGGCAAATATGACTCACTCCAATAGCACGGTGTCTTTGGGGAGGGGGAAAAAAGTGATAGTCAGTAATCCCATGAGAACTTTAAAATAACCTTGAATTTAGTACTTTCCAAAAAATGTCCATCAAAGTCGGTTTTGGTTTTGGTTTTTTTTTTTTTTAGAAAGGGGGGGGGTGTTGAATGTGTGTTTAAAATTTATTTCTTTTTTACTGCATCGTATTTCCAAAACCAACACTAGTGATTCAGATTCAAAGAAAATAGAAAATAAATCTTATTGGTTTGATCTTCATGGTGAAAGAAAGAAAAAAGAATATAACGCAACTGCTTAAGTAGACTTTTTTTGTAATGATCTCAAGGTCAGCAAATTCAGTCTTTGAAGGAAACCTTTGCATTTAATAGTGCGTGGGGATGAACTTAGTCAATATAGCACGGCATGCTTTTTATGTAGGACCTATATCAAAACTTAAATATGTATGACTGAAGAACGTTTTTGTCGGCAACAAACTTTTTCACCCAGACCACACTATATGAAGATGTGCACACAGAAACTTTTTCCTAGTGTCATGAATCATTTGAGAAATGTTGTAGCCAAGCAGAAGGAGGAGATGAACTCTGATCGCTGGTTTTCATTAGCCTACTGCAGAAGTCATGGTACCCAGCTTTGCAGAGATATATTACCTTTTCTTTTAAAATCAGTAACAGTCTGCTCTCAGACCTTAGATCAGCCCTATATAATAGTTTCAGATGATGGAAAGGGAAATGTGCATATTCTGGTATTCTGATTATCGTGTGTGCACAATGCTTGGGAGGACTATTGTATTACCAGCTCTGAGGTACACATAGTTGGGGAGTAAAAGCAATATATACTACCTGAATTAACTAAATAAATTGCATAGCTCTAGCATTTTTAAACTTAAAATAAAATTTGGAACGAAACTTCCACTTTCTCCCCAACCTCCTCCTTTTATTCCAATTATGTTCCAGGTTAGAAGCTGAGTATTAGTCTCCCCCAACAATTATTTTGTTCCCTTGTCAAACTGTCAGATTTTACTAACTATGAAGAAGCAAATTCGCTTCCTTGAGATGCGCTATTTGAAGTTTTCCCCAGTGACAGTAATCTCAGATTAATTAAGAGTTGTCAGGGTTTGAAGTTACTAAACTACAAAATGCTTTACGCCAAGTGGTGTGGCCTACAATGTAACAGATGCATCACTTACTGAATTGGTGCCTGTTTTCTGTACTTGGCAAGAAAACGGGCATAATAGGCTTACATTTATGTGATATTACCGTTAGAATCTTTTTGTGATTAATGGAGCAAACAATGTACTGCAGTAAGATGGAGAATATGAGTTTCTGTGAACTAGAGAGTGTATTCAGCATTGCTGTCTCTGTTGACCTGGTCCTTATGCTTCTCTTAACATAAATAAATAAATTAAAATCACTTATTTCTCCAGCAGACATTTCTGCTGCAGTGGTCTTTGTTTCCCTAGCTGCCTTCTGCACTCTTTGTTTTAGACCTTGCTTCTGTTAACAGACTGTTTAGCGAGGTCATCTCCTCTTAGGCTACTAAGACTTACTTCATTTTAAGTGAAAATGAGCAAATCTAAACACTGAAAATGGAATTGACTTCACATTTTTAATTTCCTGACCTATGTTTTCTCTGGTGAATTTCTTCCTGCGTTATGTTGTTGCAGTATAGTTCAGGCAAGGGTAGATTGTATAGCCTATAAACATTAAACAAGATTATAATAAAATTGCGTTAATTTGGATCAAAATTCCATTTTACTTGCACACTTGGATAATACAGAATACAAAACTTGTCTGGAAGTACTTCTTAAATAAACTTCAATACTCACAATATTTACTAATGGGTTACTTTCCAAAAATACGTTATAAGATGAACGGAAATTAAATTTGATCCAGAAGTTAAGAAGTCACTGAGTGAGTTTCATTGTCCTGTGTTATCCAGGTCAGATTTAGATGATCATAAAGGTTTCCTCTGCACTCACTGGAAAGCCAGGAGTCTAGAAACTGTGCCAACAAACTTTTGGCAGTTGAAGTCAGTTCATAGTCTGGCTATCAGGGCATAACAGAGGCTCCAGAGGTTATGAGCCAAGGGAAACAAAAAACAATAACAACCACCAAAAAATAACCCCCTTCCACCTTCTTTATACGAAACTGAAATGTGTCAAATTAATCCTGAAAATTTTTCAACCACTGAAAATCAGTTTAAAGAGACATCTGTAACTTCATGTTGACACAACAGTATGGATGATATTTAGAGAAGTGTAGTGGAGGAACACTTATTTTTTGGGGTTGAAAAATGCAGAGAAAATACTCTTGTCTCCCCATCCCCCCCCTTCCCTTCATTCCCTCTAAAACCTCTGTTACTATAAAGCCTTTTCTATGATGCTGCCAAAATAAGAGAGACTGTAACTTATCTTTTCACACATGGCTACCTGAAATCTTTTCGTTTCTCCAGCGTAACTTGATCAGAATTTTTTTAGTAGACCTTCTGTAAGTGTATGCAGTATGGAGCAGAATTAATATGTCTGGCCTTCAGATAATGTAAGAAATCGTTATAAAATTCCTCATTTCATGGAGGCTATCATGAAGCACAGGGTAGCATGTGTATACATTAAAGTTTCCAGAATTACAGGAAATAAAACAAGCGCAAGTACCTCATTTGGTTTCATTCAAAGTACATTTAAAGTGCCAGTAAAAGCAAGTCTACGTTTTGAAGATCTGCCTGGAACGGATCTGCATGCAGTGTTCTCTATAACAAATTCCAGTTAATTCTCAATGTACAGATGTAATGAAGTATGAATGTGCCAGTTCTGAAAATTAACTTTCTTCTTTTTTCTCCCCTTTCCCTCACAGGTTACTGAAAATGATATTGTGAAGGCGGAAAGGCTCTTTGGCATTCTGGCATATGTAGCATCTTCTGAGCTGCCACATTATCGCATGCTATCGTTATTTGGAGAATCTAGGTAAAATACAATGAACGGAACTGGAATTTGTCCAGACTGGGGTGTTTAATTCTTTTGCACACTGTCATGATAAAGCCTTTCTAGGTAAAAAGATAAAAAATGCACAAATAACACTTTACAGAAGACAGTTTATCTGATTATTGCAGATATATTAGCATCTCCTGATTCACGGAGCCAGAGGTTTTCACAGAAGTTATGTATGAAATCTGCTGAGTAAGATTAAAAGGCACAGGCACACAAATGTACTGATGTTTTAATTCTCCAATTGTACCGGTATTGGTGAAGACTTACGGACTTTCACAATGAAGACGGACTATTTTTAGTGGCTATTTTGTAATGGGTGACTGTAACAGTTAGATTTAAGAGTAGCTGCTGTAAGTAAAAAGGTGCTTTAAACCCCCTATTTTTAGTCTTCTATAGATATGTACTTTGTAAAAGTTTAAGCTGCAAGGCTTCTACTTAGGCAATGCTATGTGATATATGTCAAAAAGTCAATAGTATAGAAGCAAATTATCAGAGGTATATCTACAGTCATAAGTATTTTGAGTAACTTGATGCAATAAACTTGATAGCTCATAAAGTACGTGTTCAAAGGGAGGGAAAAAAACACCACACCTCACAATCACTAGAAACATCTGTACTTAAAAAAAGTTTCCACTGATTAAAACTGTAAATCTCTTTATTATCTCTTCACAGGAGGAAGCAATTCCATTATCTGCTGGAGGGAAAGGGAAAGAAACCTGGGATTGGGAGTGAAGAAGGTAGTGATAACAGAAGAAACGGAGGGGAAAGCACAACTCGAGCAACGTTGAATTACACAACAAAAGACTTCCACATGGAAAAGCTTGAGGTAAGTCTGTCATTACAAGGTACTTTCATCCTCTGTTATATAACCTTCAACTACTACTCGTGGAATTTTTCTACATACCATGTTTCAGCCATGCTATTGAGAATGGTGACTTTAAAATATCGCTGCTTACTATATTTACGTGTATGATCAAACTGATCCAACTGATCTTTGCCAGTAGAGTGGGTAACGGTCAGTTTCTGTCTTTAGCGAAGTGATTTCTGAACAGTGCCACAGTCTCAGAAATACATTCTCACCTACAAGCCTTATGTTCCTAACAAGATGTATCTGCATTAGTAAAATACAAGAAGTCAGCACAGCTTCTGTCACAAAGAAGAACTGCACATGTTGGGATTTTTCTAATGGAATTAGAAAGTCAATAAGTATATCCCAAAATGAATTGGTGGAGAACACCTTCAGACAAGATTGGAGATAGTGCAGGCTGTGGTACTAAAGAGCTGTTTCTTAGCTTTTAAATGAAAATAGGAAAATAAATATATAGGAAATGTATTAGGTTTAATTATTAATAAAATTGCAAGCTGGCTTGTTTCAGACAAGTGCATCAGTCACGCTTGTTTTAGTTTGCGTTTCTGATCTGTTAACTCTTTGCTTGGGCAGAGGGAAATTGTTCCCAGGGTGAACATGTTTGTTTCAGCCACAGTCCCTTTTCTGTGCAGTCGTCATGAGTTCTAGCTGTATGCACCCTGCTTCCCACATTTGTCCCATTATTTGCTTTTGGATTATGTGGAAACATATAAATCCTCTAGTGCAAGAAATTAAATCAAGTTCAGTAAACGCGGAACTCGGTTATTGCGTTGTGGTTTTGTTACCTCGAATCCATAGCATAAAAAAAAGACAGTGACTGCATGTGTGGAGAGATTAAATTATGAAAACACTCTCTTTTCAAAAGCTGTGATAGTAGCTGTTAAAACTTTGAATGGCATAGAGTAAGACAGTGAGGCATTCCTCTTGTCCTTTACCATGAAACGAGCACTATAATAAAATAAACTTGGTATTGGTACAGTCCGTTAAATATATACGTCGTTTTCTCT
Organism: Chionis minor; assembly: GCA_013398295.1. NCBI lineage: Eukaryota > Metazoa > Chordata > Aves > Charadriiformes > Chionidae > Chionis > Chionis minor. The sequence goes on along the minus strand of VZSF01009519.1, from coordinate 2,260,463 downwards.
TCCCAGTGCAGCCGTTCACACCTTGTCCTTTGTTACAGCATCATGTATGTGGCAGCAGATATTGCAGGATGTCACAAGAGAAGAGTAGGACAGGCAAAAAAGACTGATTCCAGTTCCCCATCAGCAGCGAACTAACATAATAAATGTGATTGAATGAGTTTATTGCTAAAGATGACGGTCTGAGTAATTGGTTAATAGTTTGGGTTTTTAGATGAAACAGCTGGAAAATATTTTTTCTGCTTTATCACTCATTTAAGAAAACTTCTGTTTTGATGGCCTGAAGCATGACCTGACATTTTTAACAGTGCCATAAATCAAACTAGTTAGATATTTAGCACCAATATAACTTCCTGTTAAAAGCTTATTACGGTATTTTATAGAAACTCTGCAGAAACAGGGATTAATACAGTTTCAGTGACTAAAATGTGGAGCTAGTAGTTGCACAAAGGGCAGTATTTTTTTAATTATCATTTTTTAAAGGTTCAGGTTACTTCAGTATCTAATGTAGTACACGTTAGGAACCATGCACTTGCCAGAGTCCATCAGGGAGCCTGTGGAAGGGATGCATACTGGCATATTTTTCTGTGACAATATGCTTAGTTCTTGTTAGGGTGGGTAGATAAGCATGTACTTTCCAACTGTTCTACTATAATCGTGAAAACTTGGGAAGGAAGAGAAGGAAGGAAAGTAGTCTGGTGCTTAATAATGTCTGTAAATTTTTACTGCTATACCAGAAGGCAAAAAAAAATGGTAATGCTGTCAAAATATATTGACATGACTACTTAAAAGTGGATTCAAGATAAATTAATTAATCAATATCATATGACTGCTATGAATACAGTAAGATTCTGTGACCACACTCATAAAAGCTTGACTTAGACCCTGGGCTGTGCAACTTAAAACCAACACAAAAAAGCATGCAGTGGCCTCTTTGCCTGCTAATCACTACATTCTTTGATTCATTGAATTTTTGTGGTGGCTTTTTGGGTTTGCTCTTGCTTAACTGTTTCTTCTGTTGTCTTATGCAATGTGTAATGGTTCTCCCATGCAGGAAATCAAGGAAAGAAAAACATTTTGCCACACATACGTCGAGAACTTAGTGAAAGAAGCAGCTGACATCAATATGAAAAATGAGTCGTTGCAGAAGCTCTGGCCTCAAATGTTCATTGAGCTTGTCAGAGATGCAGTGATAGAAATACGCAATAAAAATTCCTACATGAAACTCTGCTTACAGCGGATCACCGATCAAAAACAGTAGAGTCAAGGCTTGTTGTCTTGTAAGCTTTTGGGTTCAGTATTCTATGATGTTTTACAAACTTAAAACAATAGAATATAAAATTACCATCACTATGGCATACTGCTCCCCTCAAGGGATGTCTTTAAATCTTAATTAACTCTTGATAGTTTTCAAATAAAAATTGACTTACATACTGCTTTAACAATGCTTCCTTAGCTACAGTGATGACCTAGGACAGAAGTAACATGGTGATTGTCATGTTTTACTAAGTTCTTGTTTATTTTTTCTGCTACCCTTGCTTCTGTAGTACGACAGCATTGATTTTTAAAGAACAAATTTACACTCTCCTTGCCTTATTTTTTATCAAACGCTTTTCAATTGTCACCTTTTTGACTGTTTGCTGCTCTTTAAAAAAAATCAAGAATAGTAGCTGATTTTTTTATGAGCAAAAGCTAATAAATTATTTTTACACCCTGAACTCGATGGACTTATTATTATTCAATTTGTGAGATTATAGAATGCTTTCACATCATTGCCATCCCAGTGCTCAGTATATCATCATTTAATGAGCCTAATTCTCAACTGAACAAATTGTCCAAACTTGATTTCAAGTTTTTCATTAATTTAATTTGTATTACTTTGTGTGAGTTATTATAGGTAAAATATGAATTCAAGATACACTCAAGATTTATTTTTGTTCTGTTAAAATATGTTAATAATATAATTTATTTTGTTTCTTGATTACTAAATGATTAATTTTTGAGGTTTGCCAAGGTCAAACGAGCTAAGATGCATGCATTACATTTGGTAAGGAAACTGATGACTACTGTTTGGTTGTAATTTATTTCTGTGACTGTGTGAAAATTTCATATTTGTTATCAATAAAAAGAAATTCTTCACTTTTGCCCTTTACAGATACTATAAAGAAGTACTGTGTGCAAAGAAAAGACTTCTCCTTAATGCTGCATGACGAGATGAGACGCAGCTTGCCCCCAAATCAACTGTGAATGGGCAGAGAAAACACATGCCGTGTTACAATAACTTCCCCAGTAAACACCTTGCCAGCTTCTGCCCAGAAACTGAATTTAGGAACTTTTAGCAAGTCCAGCTGATTCCCATGGCTAGTTTTCACAAAGGTAGAAAGTTGTGCCATTTATTTTATTTTATAGGTCCATTGTATCTTAATGGAAAAAATCCAGAACCATGTGGCGTCTTTTAATCAATTCAAATTGATCTTATTTTCCTTAAGCTAATTTACGTAAGAGAAACACTCATAACCAAAGATGACTTCCTCCAAGGGTTTCTATGGCTCAAAACTAAATTTATTTTTAAACTTTACCTGGAAAAGACTCTCTGCCAAAGCAGAGATGCAAATACAGTTTTTAAAGTTTCTGTGCCTTGAAAATAGCCTTGAATGAGTAGCAGGAGTCAGGTGAATGTAGGTATTTTGGAATATACAGTCTACTTGCATTTAGGTCAAGCTGGTACATTTCAGTTGTCAGAATCTGTTTTCAGGGCATGTTGCAGGTTAACAAGGACATGCATACTGTTAAGTGTATCTTCAATTTGGTTTACGTTGTATGTGATCTTTTAAACCATACTTGCAGGTCATTTCATTTTCAGTCTTTACAGAATTTAATGGCTTTTAAGTCACCTAAATTCTAAGGAAATGTTAAAAGTCCTGAAGAAACTGCTCCAGCAGTTGATGGAATTTAATAGATACGGTCACCCCTCAGGCTTTTTGAACTGCTTCATGGCATTTATAGTAAGATTAGTATATTTGATAGGATTTTTTTTTTCTTTTCATTGGAAAATTGCACTCTTAGGTTATATGGTGCATTTTACCAAGGGGAAAAAATTAACGTCCAGCAAAATGTGAGGAAAGGAGAGTTTACGTTATAGAAATAGTCAGTATAGAAATGATCATGAAAAAGTTTTTTGGATCCATCAGTTTACATCACTTCTATGCAAAGGGGGTGGATGGAGCAATTCCAGCTTCTGCATGGGGACAGAAACCTCAGCAGCTGTGTGAAAGTGCAGAACTCTCCTGATGATGTAGCTGGAGCAGATGGGCCCCTTTTGAATCGGATTCAGCAGCAATAAAAGACTGGGAAAAAAAAATGTTTTAAGAAGGGTGGATTGGTCTAGGGGAACAGGAAGTTCTCCATGGGAAAATCCAGAGAAAAGCCAGGCTTTCTGATACTGAGGCTTTCGAAGCATATAATCCTGATTGGCGGCTTTAAGGTATGGTCTTGAAAAAAACAAACTGAAATGAATCGGAAGGTATTGACTGCGAGTTGTAGAAACATCTCCTTCAAATGCTCGGTATTCCCAGTGGTCTGTGAATGCTGCCAGTTTGGACTTTTTTCACTAATAGCAGCTGTTTCATAACAGGATTGCTAAATGGTTGAAGCAAGGCTAACTAGACAGCTATTTTAAAGGAAGAAAAGATTAATGTTGGGCTGCATACGATTTTTTCACAGAGAACCATCAGGAACAAAAAAACCCTTACATTTTTACTAATTCTTTTTAGGAAACAAGTGAATGATGGGCTAAAGGGATGTTAGACCTAAGAGTACATACATTTTTAAGCAGCCAGGTGATCTTAAAATTGTTGTCATGCTATATATAGTTTATGTCTTTATCAGAATTATTTGTCAGTTCATGCAGACTTGCAGGATACATTACTGGAATTGCTTATTAGGGAGTTTGAATACCTAAAAATTTGAAGGTGGTATAAACAGCAAATTCTTAGGTGTTCTGAAACTTAAGTACTACATGCATAGATTTTCTGTGGTTGCAAGTATAAATTGAGAAATTAAAATAGCCATTGATTTTGAAGCTGGGGACCTTGTAATAAAACCTTCCAGGCTGAAAGCAGTTATTTTTTCTGCTTCAAAAGCCCCTAAATGCTGCATAAAACCAAATTTGGGTATCATTACTATTTCATTGATATCCTGTCCAAAATGGGCTGTTGTGATCCCCTCGTGTAGATTGACTTTCTGTACAGGACAGGAGCTATTATTGTTAAAAGTTCCATATGTTAACTAGAAATTATCTTAAGGGTTAAAAAGATCATGTTTTGACTTTTAAATCTTTTTGAAAACTTTTTCCATTGATTTTTTTTTTTTTTTTGATTATTTATACGATTTCCTTATTTTCGGAGACAGATTTCCTCTATGTCCAGACAAGGGCAGATAATGATGTATCTTACTTTTTTTCAGTTTCAGTTTAGCTGTGTTGTGCATGAAGGCACCATTATGTCATGCAGAGTCACTGTCTATTATGCCACTGCAACTTGATCTGCAGTAAGGAGACTGACGAAGAGCTGTATTTCATACGCTCCTTTTGATACAGGATCTGAAAAAGTATTAGAGCTGCAGACACGCCGCCACAGTGGAACAAAGGGAGGAGTGATTCATTTGATGCAAACCAAAAGCTGAGCCTGTCGGTTTTGAGGAAAAAAAGGTACTGGAACGAGGTTTTAACTGAGCATTGTAAAGTAAGTAAAACTGCTCTGCTGCCTGGGACCAACTGTTAGATCTGAATCCGGAAATGGCTGAAAACTTTGTTTTCCGGTCTGTGTAGATCAGCGATATAAAAGTGAAACACCCATGGCTATAAATAGTCATACTTTTATTATGTAAGCTATTTAAAATAATAATAATAATAATAATAGGCTAATTTATTAAAACAGTGGCCATCTGCAGATTAAGTTAGGCTACTGTGCAAGCAGTCGTGAGTCCACAATCTATACATTCTACACATTCAGGACAAGTGACTACTTTTTTCTTTTTAATCAGAGCTTTAGGCTGTAAAAGTGACCGACACTTGCTGCTTTTAATCATACCGAGACATCAAGATGAACTGCTTTTTATTAGCTAGTTTATTTAAAGAAGCTGAGGCAAATGCTTGCTATTTCATATTATTAAGCAACATTGACACAGATGTGATTTGGATTGGGAGGTCAGTCTGCATATGCAAAATCACAATAAAAGCTATTTGTTTTGACTGGGAAAACAGACTACTTGAATATGTTTCTACTCCCACATCACACAGTCCGGTTTCAGTGAAATTATTTTTCTCTTTAGTTGAAGTTGGAGGCATCAGTCTTTTGGGGATTTGTAAGACTCGGTGTTTTGTTATGCCCATGTAGGACAAGGAGAGGGAAAAGAGGAGACAAGCTATCGCTTTGCTCTATGCTGTGATAAAGTTGCTTTTACTCAAAAGTGAATATAAACTGTTTAATTTTTGCCTACGACAAAGTAGAGTGTAGGCTACACAGACTTTAAACAGTCTTACAAAAGGCTAATTGGTATCTGCTTACACACCTCAGAGCTGGATTTTCTTGAGCATGAGCTAAAAGAAATCGAATCTAAGGGACTGTTTATACAACCCAAGTATCTAATTTTGTTGGCTAGCTTTGCTGGGCTTGTGATCTCGGGGGAAGAAAGATAAGCTCATCTGAAGGAACTCTTGCCTGTTTACTGTGGTGAAAACAGCATTTCTGTACAAGCTGTTTGTTGGACCTCATAGGCCATGCTTGTGGGGTGGACACATGCTTCTGCTTGTTGTATCAAATGTCAGGAAGCCCTGTGGAAGAATCGATCAGCCTTAATGGGGGAGAAACTGACTCTTCAAGTTCTGAGTTGTTTGGTTTTGGTGGGTTTTTTTCAGTTATAAATAGAAGTATTGCAAGCAGAAACATAGTTGACTGATAAAAGTACGCTGCATGTAAAAAACAAACCAAAAAACCCCCACAAACAAAGAAACAAACAAACAAAAAAAACCCCACCTCTGGGAAATTGCAGGTTAGAGTGTTTATACAAAATCCAGCAGTAGAAGTATCGAGCATCCCCAAGAAATGTGTTTGTGCAAGACAACCTTATATTCCTTAGTACAGGCTACATTGACTTGAGGCCCTTACATGTGACTCTTTTATCAAGCTTTTTTTAAAAATACAAACCGATGGCTTCATGATTGCTCTGGACTTTGGTTGATTGGTACAGTATAAAATGATGTAATCAAGACACAGGATCCGATTTCTTGGTGCTGTAATCTGTTGGTTAACAGGATGACAATGGTTAATCCCACCTTTTGTTGCAATCTTCCTAATTAGACAGCTACTTCCATAGTAAGGAAAATCTTAGGTGCAATCTTCATTCTTTTTATATAGTGTGTGACACTAGTGAATTGCTACATCCATAACTGGGATGCTTTCTAGTTTCAGACAAACTTCCTTTCACTTTTGTTAGACTAATACGGGTATCCCACAGGTTAAATGCTGCTATTTGCAGTACTTCATTTTACACCGAACGAATCTGGAACTTTACATGAACACTGAATAGATCATAAACAACTTAATTCTTTCTGGAATACTAGACATGGATAACATAAATAGCACTAACCTTTTCAAAGCAGTGAGAATGATGCCTTCCGATAATCAAGGAATGAAAAGCTTTTCTGTGTGTCATATTGAGCACTTCAGCGCAGGAGAAGATAGCCTGGAGTGACATATGGTTTCCATCTATTTATAGCATATCATTAGGCCAGAGATTGTAAAGTTAATTCAGACTACAGTGGTGAAGGAATTGTGCCCGTGAATGTGATGTTTGAATTACATCCTCACACAGTCTAGACATGTTACAGGATTATGCAAGTAACGGTGATATTAAGGTAATTTATACTCGAGGAAAAAAAGTGATATGTAGAGAGGCTGTGACTTTACAGTAATAAAAAATGCTGAGTTCATTGATTAGTTATTACTCTTCAAAATTATATTGTGAGACAATACATGCCGTGGTTGGTGTTCTGTTTGGATATGTAGCATATTTGCTGCCTGCTTGCATTGGGCTTCAGTGATCTATGTTGTCTAATAAAGCAAACAAATAATTCTGAAGAGTTATAAAGAAACCAAGAGCACAGAGCACAGCTTTCTTCCAGTTTCTAATTCAGCACTGACAATAAAATGTATTAAGCTTCATACAACTGTCATATCCTGGGTAAAGAACACATGTTAAAGCCATTTGACTACAAAGTTTTTGTCTAAGTCTACAAACAAGCTCCTCTAGGGAAATGTTACTTAGATTCCGAAGAGATCTTAATAACTGTAATAAAATGTAAACATTCAGGTTTTTGTAATCCAGAAAATATGAACTGGCTTGTCAGTTTAGAGAAGAACTGGGTAGATACTAGAGGGAAGGGGTCCCAGGTGTGGCAAGGGCTATTGGAAGACAGAGTGATTAGTGAAGAGAATATTTATTGTAGTGATTTTGTATTCTTCTGGAGACTGCACGTGCATACATGGAAACTGGGATATATAAACCCATGGCAAAAGACATACTCACTCCCTAAAAGACATGAACATCAAAACCTCTCATGATGTGGCAGTTACTTTTTTGTGTGGCTTTGTTGTAGTTTTGATTTTGTTTGTTTGGTCTTTAAACCACCAACTAACAAACACTCTAATACTTTCATGATGGTGCAGTGAACAACCAAGAGGCTACATTTGAATTTTCAACGTATCCTTAGAGGTTTTATTTCTTCTGTCATTTGGCAGCTGCATAAGCAGAAACGTTACACTGTACATTCAACAGTTATAACAGTGCTAATTGCTTCATTAGAGTTGCAGCCTTCACTGTCCTGTGGATCTGTGGCTAGATTGAGATGTAATCAGCAAAGCAACAATTTTTTTTTTCTCTTTTGCTTTTTAAAGCAAGGTACCCAGTCATTCTGTTGCTATTGTGAATAAAGGTAGGAGTCTCTAGCTAGTGGCATTTTTCTGTGTGAATTGCCAACGCTTCTGAATGTAACTGTAGACATTGAGATCCATCTATTGCGTGTTATCATTATTCAGCAAAATGCTTAAGCATATGCTTACCTCTAATCACAGACTTGAATATTTCCTTTTTTTTATTTTTTACGATTTTCCAAGACTAGGACTCATTGTAGCTGAAAAGATCTTTGATTTTTTGGCCTGAAACAAGAGATGTGGGGTTAAAGGCAGCATATTAATTAAGTACATTTATTACTTTTGAGTTGTTGGATCAGGTCCTTTTTTATTGTAACGCCTTTTATTGTAGGTTTAATTGGGAGAATATCTTATCCAATACAAATCTTGATATAGCCATAGTTATATTTAGATTATTCCGAGTATTAGCGCTCTTACTGATGAGTCACTTTCGCTTGTTAATGTAAACTATGAACTGTTATTAACATGAGGAATTTAATTTACTGCAGTAACAAATGTCTTCCGAACATACTTTTCAGTCTTTGATGGAATGCAAAGTAGATTGCTTTCTAAGAACATTTATAGCATCTGAAATCACAAGTATGGGAAACAAAGGTGTAACTAAAAGTGGAAATGGAGAGCTTGTTTCATGAAACTGTAGATGCTGGGGTTTTGGTGTGGTTTGGGTTTGGTTTGTTTTTCCTAATCAAAAAGTGAGTGATGTAGGTTTCCACCCCCTCGCCCCCAGCCCCCGTCAGCGTAACTTACTGTAAACTATACTTTGCATTAAAGATGCTTTAGAACTGAACCTAACTCTATCCATTTGGTTTCTGGATTGAATTTCTAGATGATTAACAGTTCTCGTGAGCCACAGGATTGTTTATGAAGCTTGCTTTATGTTGCACTATTTCAGTGTTATCATATGTCTCTTCCGCAGATGAAATAATGCAAGATTTAAATGCAAATCGACATGCTGCTGAAGATTCTAAAAGTTATTTGCATTGAATTATGGTCTTTATTAGGATGCTTAATCAAAAAAGCAAAATCTAAACTAGGTAACCTATGTGAGCTAAACCGTGATGCTCTTGAAGTTGTTGCAAGATTGCCAGTGATTTGAGTATCTGGGGTTTCACACATGACCTGTATGCAAGGTGGGAATTACGCTAACTGATTTTTATTTTTTTTTTTTGTATTTATGGTGATGACATCTATGCCTCAGCTAGACATCTAGATTCTGTGCTGGCCAGAGGAAAGCAGACACTTCTACAGTGTGAAACATCTGATTTCTTTTAGATGTCCATTTTTTCAATTGCTTTTTCTTTTTTTTCCCTCCCCTATTATGGTAGTCTAGGCAGTCATCCAGATGTTGATCTCTGCAAAATTTTGAATTTGTACAGATGAGTTCCGTCCTTCCCACCTGTTGTCTGCTTCTTTCTCGTGCAGTTAAAACCACTGTTTTATTTTGTGCCAGTCAGAACCCATGGAAGTAGCCTGCTTTATGATGAAAAAGCATGCGCTCTACTTGGATGTGGGGTAAAATTAGTGTGTCCTGGATTTCCAAAATGAGAGATGCGTACCCCAAGTCATGCTAGACTACACAGAAATCTAGATTGGTAGGTGCTTCTGTCCCGTTTGAAAAGGCCTTGAGGTCTGGCACACAGGTTCTCTCCTTTGCTCTTTTGAATACGTAAGTTGCCAAAGAGGAGAGTGGCACGGTCATATGGATAGAGTGGGAGACTGCAAATTGGGGGAGACATTATGAGGTAGTAGAAAACCGCTTCTTCACTCAGGTTACTACGATAGTATACGCACTTGAGTAGTAGAGACTTGAAAATGTTGAGCGTGCTTGGTGACAGGCTGGAAATACACGTTATGTTTGTTATTTTGATGTAAGTTTATCTTGGTTGAGTTAGACATAGCCATTTCTGTGGTGGTGAGCTGCCTGGTTGCAAGGCAGCTGTTGGGTCGTATACAGTGATTATTACGTCCTGGGCAACTACAAAGAAAATAGGTCATTTGCAGATAGTACGGGTATTCGAGACAGATTCTTTGGATATTCTGCAGAGTACCATTCACAGTATTTTCAGTTTTATTTGCAAGAAAAATTAAGTGCTCCACATCTTTAAAGGAAGAGTTAAAAATGGTTACAAATAACTTCAGAGATGCTAAGGACCTTTAGCTTTGTTGTTACTATTTTTGAAATTGCATGAGTCTTGTTCTCATTGCTGCTTGAGGAAGAGACCAAAAAAGGAACCACAGGTGGTCTGAGAAAGTTGTATTGATTATTTGCTCTTTCTTCTTCGTTGGCACTGAACTTTTGCCCTTGCTTAATGGTGCTAGCTGTAAGCTCACCCTCGGGGATTAACTAGAGGCTGTGTCAGGAAAGTATGTTAGTAGATCTCGGTGTGCTCAGGGCAGTTTCCAGATTTGATCAACATATTTTGCCCATCTAAGATGAGTCATTTATTTTTCCCATCTTCCATTAATGCCTCACTTCAACAAGCTTTGTCACCTTGCAGGGACAAACTAGTATTTCAATAATGTGATCTATGATTGTGTTTGAGGTCTTTCAGCATAGCAGATGAGTGTCAACTAGAAAGATTCTCTCATGAAAGAATATTTAGTTTAAGACATCTGTGGAGCCTTACTGCTGACTGGCTCTCATTTTTTATTCCAGAGACACCTTCTTATAAAACACACTTGTCAAACTGCTTTTTAGCAGTGCCTTGGAGAGGATCATCCCCTAATGGCCTACACTTTAACAGCAGCAGAAGTGAAATAAAAACACTGGGTTGCTTTAGATATCTGGTAATGAGCTGACAAAGGTGTGAAGGTAGCCAGGTGCTGTGTATCTCATCTGTAGTGTATGTTGGGCAGCTACAGAGAGCGAGGCAGCCTTGTATATTTTTAGAGGTGTGAGAACTGTTGCGTGAAGCCAAATCCTTCTATATTTCTCCTCCAGTACTCCCCTTAGGAGGCTCTCACTTTCCCCACCCTTTGTTTCCAAGCTCTGATGTATTCTGTTATTATTTAAGGAAAATATTGTCAGCGTTGCCTGCTTGGTCCAACAGAAGGCAGACGCAGATGACTTTTTCCTTTTCCCCATCTCTACAGTGGGCAACAACTACAGAGAGGCTATTGCTTAATTAGTATTAGTTATTGGTGTAAAGCTAAAGCGGCATATGTGCAGAGGCCAAGAGGAAGATTGCCAGGGGTAGGGGCACCTGTCAGTGTGAAGCAAAATAGTTCTAGCACATGTAGTGCTAGATTCAGTGGGATTTTTTTTTTTTTTCCTGGCGCTTCTTAAAAAATTTTTTTATTGGTCTCATTTCAATTGAATCAGCAGATGAGGGAATCCATTACTTGGCTGCCACTAACACAGACTTCATTAACTAGCACTTTCACCTGCAACAGTCACAGGTCAAGTATTGCTTGTATTTTTTTAAAACCAGTCTGTCTTATGTTCTTGGGAGGAATCATGCCACTGTTTTTTTTGGGGGGGTGTGCGTTTGTGGGTGTTGCGGGGTTTTTTTATTGCTCGTTGCACCTATAGAATGAGTGGAATTTGTGATAAAACACACTGCAAGTACATCTTTTTGTGTGAGCTTATGTGCTAAATATTTAACATCCCTGAACTATTTGCTGATTTAGAGGAGTCTTTTACATGTCAGTTCTTTCATAGACATTTGGTTTTTTTCTTTTCAGCCCACATTTGTTTAAGAATGCAATCAATTCGGTTATTCCTAATCAGAAGCGTTTGGAAATCTAGAACAGGATTGGCAAGTTTGTGGCTTTTGGTCGTGCAGTATTTTAATTTTTTAATGGCAATTTGCAATACAGCTAAAAATCTTACAAAACTTTAAGTAGGTTCCTAGAAATTGTCTTTAGCAGCTCAATTAAAAATTACTTCAAAAGTTTGGCTGAAATTGTTTCACCTATTTTAGACAACGCTTTAAAAGACTTATTTTCTTAACCATTCAAAAGATGGTTTTGTGATGTATATTTTTTTCAGAAGGATTTACAGAATGTACTAGAGATTTCCTTGGTGAGAATAACTGTTTATCTTGTTTTAATTCTGGACTAAAGCAGTATGATGTCAGATGCTGTTTGACTCTCCTTCGTTCTAGCATTGTGTGATGACATCAGTTTTCACATCAGAGAAAATTAGAGCTTGAAGGTACAACAGGCAGGAGTTCTGGTACTGGCACCAAGATTTTGGATAGGGTGAACTCCAGGGTGATCTCCTGGAAATGAAGAGTACCAATTACTTGTACACAGTAGAAACCAAGCAGTTACATGTAGCTTGTTTACTGTGTGCCAATAAAGGTTTTGTTCTTTGAATTTTTTTTTAAATTACTGAGATTCTTTTAATGTTTGCATCTACTTTCAGATCTGAGAAATGAGTGCCTGCATTAGTAGCAAATTATATCACTTCATTCCTAGGAGGAGCTTGGAAAGACCATGGATTCTTGCAGCTGCATCTAGAAGTTTAGGGTCACTTCTGACCATACATAGGTAAAGAAATGGGTTATTTTTGTGACTGGAGTGGAAATTGGGAGCAAACCAGCTCAAAATCTGTAATTTAGGTTTTCCTATTTTCACCTCTCCGAGTCCGTGTTGAGAAGGGGAGGTAGAGTGGATGGGTGGCAAGAGTAGAAGAATGTGGGCTATGAGAGATGGAGGGACCATAATGAATATGAAGTTAGGAAATATGCTTTTTAGAAAGGCTCCTTCTACAACACGGGGAATCGGGCAAACCAGCTGCCGCTAGTCCATAGTGCAGTGGAGCGGAGGCCTGTGGCACTGCAGCTGAGTGAAATAGAGGGCGAGACACACAGAGCAGTGAGCTGGGAGCCAGGATTGCAGCTTTTGATTTCAGGCCTGTACAGCTTGGCAGGTCTCTGTAATTTTCAGTGAGAAATATGTGCATCCCAACCTCAATGAACGTTTATCTTCTCATAACATTCTTTAACTGTTCCCTTTGGTTGTTCTCCCAGTTCGTTCCAGAAGGCAGCTTTCTGCAGACTGTGTGTTAAAACAGGATGCCTCTGTCGTGTGTCAGGTCAGTGATTTAGCTCACTGTAGAGTATTTTCTACTACTTATTTACTCTAGGAACTCCTAGTGATCGCTTTATAAAACAGCAAAGAATAGCTGTATCATATGAATATCTATCTCAGTTTAGAAAGTGTAGGGCCTTTACGCATGCGTAAGGAGCAGTCTTGATAATCATGATGTCTCTTTCCTGGTGCTCTGCCAGAGACGTTCCCAGCCAGCACTGTGTCTTAGGAAAACCAGTAACTGCAAGTCTGTGTCCCCAGTCACCTTCCTGTTTTCTAGAGGGAGCAGTTATGTGGTCACTGGTATTAAAGGGTTAATAAATTTATTGAAAAGTGTTTTCATAGTTCTGTTCTGCATTAGAGCAGCTAAACTCAAGAGAAATTTGAGCTAGATGAATTGTTCTGGTGGGGCAGCAGCTTGTTCCCATCTGCTGCCTTTGCTGGGAAGGTGGCAGATCACTTTTATAGAGGTAAAAGATAGCATCTAGGATAAAGGACCCCCAGTCCTAATTTGAAAAGCACTGCAAGTGGATGAGAGGTGGTGGTTGACAGCAGCTGGCTATCAACACACATCTTTCCTTGGTGCTATCCAGATGGGAACAGAAAACATTCTATGGGCATATGTCACGCACACGTAAATTTACTATGCTGTTCCCTTTCCAGACATGTAGCAGGGAAGTGTCCAGCCCAGAAACCTGTTCCTCTTTGGTGGGAAGGAGTTTATAGTTTGAGCTGGCTCGTTTTAGTGTCTAAGGACAGAATGGGACCACTCATCTTTTAATGTTGTCTGGGAGATTATTTACTAACCTGTCAGCAGCCCAGTGCTTGATGTCCCTCGTACGTGGGATTTAAGAGAGTAGTCTGTTACTTCAGGCTTCTCGCAGATTGCTGTGTTGCTTAAGCAAGACGTGCTTGCAGAACCTGAGCAAATCAAAGCCCTCTGATCTGAGAAGGCTCCTGGCTTGGAAAATCAGACACATGCACAGAATCTTCAAACTGGCCTAAAATGTTTCTTAAACAGGCCACTTACTTTACAGAAAATGGTGCTGTTACTCCATTATGCTTGTCCCAAATATTAAAAAAAAAAAGAAAAAAAAAGAAGAGTATTTTCCCTGGCAGGACCTGAGCTTTAGGCTATAGATCAAACAGGTTCAAACATTTTTTTGGCCTCTTTTTTTTTTTTTTCTTCTTGAACTTAGCAGGTTTTTTTGATTGATTCCTTTACATTCCCATCAACATCTACTCATATTATATTTCAGTGTGGTCTGGCCAATAGTCTTGATACGGAGACAAAAATCTCCAGTATTGTTTAACCAAACTAGTAAGAGATGTATATTTTCATCCTGAAGTGTGAGGTTGTCCTTGCAATATGTTACAGGAGTTTTGTCTCAAGACTTTTGGAAGTTTCCAACACTAAATAAGTATTTAAATGCTACTTCATTGGCTTTGAGTTCTGTTAGCTTTTCATTTCTGGAGCTGCAACTAAAATCAATGTCCAACACATAGCAGCACTAATACTCATTCCTCTAACGTACCTGCATGCAACAGGGAACGGAATTAGGATTACGTACAGTTCCTTAAAGCGTGTCGCAGCTGTCTTTGATTCTACAAAACTTTGTCTGTGCAACTGTACTGCTGGAGAATGCAGCTGGTTTTTGCATTGCTGAAATATGGCTGACTCTGCAGCAACATCCAGGCCTTCTTGGATGCTTCATGATAAAAACAACACTGCTAGTGCTTCTGCTTTTATTATTAGTGGAGGTGCAAGTACTAAAAATACTTTTTTGCTTTCACAAGAACTTAGGCATAGACAATGCTGCAGAGAACTCCTTTCTGTCTGTGTCTCGGCTCGATCTGTATCTGGAGCTGAAAAGGGCCAGGAGGTTCCCACACAAATAAATCTTTGAAACTTCCACAATGTTCCCCTCAGTCTCAGCTTTGATATTCTTTCTTTAAGGCAAGTTAGGCCTTAGCTGTTTCAGTGGCAAAGAAAAGCCTCAAAAATGTGAAGTTGGACGTAGGTGGTGCAGACAGAAGTTTGCACAGAGCTTGTAACAACAACAGTGGGAGGTGTGAACTACTGCCTTTACCTCTGTTGGGTGTTACCTCAAATATTCAGCAGTGGTGTCTAATCATGTATATTTTCAAGTATTTCATTCCTTAAAAAGAATGAAGAGACAAGAGGCCACAGAGCTGCGTGATGTCTGCTGGGAGGCATCTCATTTTGATGGCATTTGGGAGTTGCTTCTGGTTGTTGGAGTTAAAGAGAAGTCCAACATTAAGCTTCAGCGGGATGGGAACCAATGAGCAGGGCTGATAGGTGGAGCTTTTTTTGTTATTTTTTTTTGTTGGGGGGGGGGGGGGGGGGGTTGGGTTTGGTAGCTCAGAGGGGTAGTTTATCCTGTAGGTAGAAACCCTGTCACCCTTCATCTATATTCCTGCTCGTGCAGGAATTGTTAAACAGGAAAGCATTAAAACACTTCCAAGACTGAAAGGAGATGCTCCTTCCGGAAGTCCTGAACATTTCCTGGTTGGTTAGTTTGTTTTGTTTTGTTTTGTTTTTTACCCTGGTGCCTATCACCTTATTTAGTCCTTTTTCCTTTAATAAACAGTTTTGAACCTGATCAAACAGAACTATGTGTAGGACACCAATCTGTGGGTATAGGAGGTGAGGAAGGTGGGAAACAGCTTCTTTATGAAGGAAAAGTTACATCCACATCACCTTGTTTGGGTCCAGTGCTACAGTTGGCTCTTTAACTTAATTGAGTTAATGACTCACTGGAGATGACTTGCTGCAGTTGTTCAGTTTTTTGCAATATGCAGTTTTTCTACATTGGAATAGTTTTTTCCTGTTAGTATTGTTCCTTTTAATAAAAAAAAAAAAGCATTTAGCATGTTAGGGCCATCCTGTGTTGTATGCACACATCAGGTACAGGCTTCCTCCATAAAGCTGCTTACCCAAACCAGACTTTGAAGGTCAGCAAGAGATTTTAACTGTGGACTGAGGGTTAGGTACTTTCTTAGAACTTGGCCAACACAATACAGAGTTAGTGTTTTATTACTAGGAACACAAAAGCATCATCCTGTTGAAAGCATTAAAAAGCAAAACAAAAAATGTTTCTTTAACAGTCATCCATAGTGTTTTGGATACGAGTATTTTGCTAGTGTTAGGAATCCTGACTGTTCTAAATATGCTCACAAATTAAGCCCAGCAAGTACTTAATTCCACATTTCGCTGAAATTGCTTATTTCGGATTCTCCAGAATTAGACGGAACTTTACATGATTGCTTAAAATATTACTATTTTTTAAGTTCTATGCTGTATACACTACTTACAGCTAAAGGTGTTCCTACCCATAGAATAATCTATAGCTAATTTTCATAGCTATGCAAACTACTTACCTCCTCATATATGTGCGCTTTTTTTGCGTTTTATTTTTCTAGAAGCAAATATGTTAAAGTGCATAAACCTGCTTCCCTGAATCTCATTCTCTGTTTTATTAAGTGTTTCATTTTGTGCATAGTTTTGTCCCACTCCACCCACCTTTCTCAGTCTAACGTTTATCAGCAGCCTAGCAAGCTAAAAACTCTGAAAGAGTTTAGCCTGTCTTATCTACTGCACCAACTGCTACGCTTCGATCATGTAAGTAAAGAGGGGACTACCTGCATGCTTGCAGCAGCTTTCTGCGTGTGATGAATGCAGTCAGTCTGAAGTCACCGTTGGATCAGTCCCACATTCAGATTTGCCTTTTTTGAGAGTAAGAACTCCTCTGTTGTGAGAACCATAAAACAGTCCATACCCCCAAAATTTTTGAAGTGAAAGATCGTATTTCATAATGGTAGAAATTTAGGCCAGGTCTTTAAAACAAACAAAATGCAAATACAAACCCACTTCTAAAATTTTTTCCTTTCCCATATTTAAAAAAAATAAATAAATTTTAATCTAGAAAGAATAGGCATTGGCCTAGAAATTCACAAGGTGACTAAAAACTTGTCTTTATGCTCCCCTCTGTCATCCTTTTTTTAGAAGCTGAGTTGATAGAGTAATACTTACAGAGTGTGTGTGTGTGCACATGCATGTTTAGGCGTGGGTTTGCGTGCATGCTTTTGTACTCACTGTATTTCAAATAATTTAAGTAGTAGTTGCTAACAACAGGAAGAACAGTTGTATGTTTCCCAGTGATGTACATTCTAGAGCAACCTGAATCTATCTTATGAAGTAGTAGGTCATAATACTGAACAATTTATCTCACACCGAAGATCTTGATAGGAGGACACTTAATTGTACAGCACAAACATTTTATTAGGTGGAATCTATTAGCTGGAACTTTATCTTGAGATTTTATGAATTAGCCAGAGGTGATTGTGTCTAGCATTTTATACAGATCTACTATAAACATCCCGGTTTACTTTTTTCATTGGTAAGTGGAAATTGAACTCACACGACTCTTAATGCAGACCTGCAGAGCTTAGTTTTCTTCCACTCATTATTTACAGTCAAGAATAAAACCCCTTCCACTGTTTCATTAAATGCCATTTTCTATTTTTTGTAAGGAGAAATCCAGTTGATAGAACTATTTCTGTTGCACTTAACCTCTGTAGCATAAGTTGTTTTAAATAGGCAAGTCCTATTTCTTAGACGATACTTCACATTTCACCCTAGATATTTTCCCTGTCCCTGCCAGCTATGAGGATATTGTGAAAGAGGGAGTTCTGACGGGAAATGGACTCCATCAAGTAGTATATTCTTCAAATATTAGTACAACTGTTCTTGAATGTATGTCTGAAACAACTATGGAATTCAATTTTAAATAATAAACCGTGCCTCATCATTTGTTACTATTGTCTTTCACAAAAGCATGTACTAAGCGAAATGTTGCCATAAATATTATCTTCATGCATTTGTCTCTACTTGGGTCACGTTTCAGCACGGGATTTATGTGGAAGTTTTTCAAGCATGTACTTAAATAGTGCAGTTAAGTGCTTATAGCCAAGCCTGACTGTTACGTGGTGTTGAGTCAGGACTCAGCTCGTGACAGTAGTAGCAGCCTAATTCCCCTCGGTGAGATCATGGTTGCGTTCCCTGCTCCTTCCAGGTAGAGGGGATGATACAGATTTCTTCCACTCCTTTTCAAATTTGAAACCTCGAGAGTGAGAACATTCTCTTCTTTGGCGGTGTTGGAGTGCAGTTCACTTCCTTAAATTTACTGCCAGTGCTTGAAGAAAGATTTTTTTTGTTTTGTTTAGAACCAGCGGCCAAGCAGTTGCAGAGTTTAATAACCCAAGATAGCGTTATTAAACAGACGTATGAAGGACCTTTTTAGGACACTGAAACAAACTCAGAAAACCAGACCATCTGGTGAAAGAAAGAGGAAAACTAGTTTTGCCGTGGGATACGAGACCACACAACAGGAGAACAACTGTAATATGCCACTTTGAAGCGATTGCAGTTTTCTTGAAGACGACTATGAGGACTTTAATGTGTAGACTTCCACCATTCTACGGTTCTTTCTTTGATTGCGTTATAAATCTTTCTGTTTACCATTTCTTTCTGCCTGAATGTGACTTGTCAGTCTCCTTTTTTTTAAAATCCATCACCAAATTTGTTTCATTCCATGAAACAAGGAAAGAAGACAGGAGCTTAGCAGACAGAAACCTGAATTCTGTACAGCTAAGCACCACAGTTGTCAGTCAGCACTTGTTCCAGCCTGACAACTGGGAGAAAAAGGCAGGACCTTGCACCTTTTGTCTTGAGGGTGATTTGCTTAGCAGGGTCTGCTTCAGTTTGCTGTTGATTTTCAGCTGTTTCCAAATTCTTTGTTCCAGAGCTTCTACCTGAAAAGTTCCCAGCAAAGTTTCAGGAAATGTTAAATAAGTATATATCGTTTTCCAGGAGGCTTCAAAATACAAATGAGTTTGATTTAGTGTCCATTTGGACAACTAGTAAATGAGTATTTTTTTTTACTAGTTCCTGGAGATCAGGAAAAGGTCAAGTAGCAGCACGGTAACTGCTGCTACTGTTATCCTGTTTATTTAACAGTTATTTAAGTGTTAAAACCTGTTATCTACCTGTGTCCCTGAGAATCTGTGGTCTTCAAAAGGGCCCTGTCCTAAAAGTAAAAGACTAAGTTTATCTTTACAAAGGCTGTAAGATTGGATATTGGAAGTGAGAAGAAAAAAAAGAAAGGAAAGAAAGGAAAAAAAAAAAAAGACAGAGAAAGCCAATCCTGAAATTCTAAGGTCAGTTCCGTAGATTTTTAAAATAAGTAATTTTCATTCAAGCTTTCTTTTTCTCTGTGACAGAAAGTTTTAGTTAAGCCTTGTTGCATTTTTCCCCCTTACAGGACTTGAAATTCACTGTACTAGATAAATGTATTTGATTATTCCCTCATCCCCTGCAAAAATTGCTCACCCGTTTGCTGTCACTTGCAAAGAACAAAGATTTACTTCCTCATCCAAATACTCACCTTGCAGGGTTTGGAGAAAAACTGTGTTCTATTTGCTTACTTTGTGCCTCATGTAGCCTTCAGAATATTTTTTGGGGTTTTATCTTTGTGCGTGCTTGTTTGTTTGTTGTTTTTTTAAATGAAGTGAAAATGGAAGAAAAGAAGGGGTGAAAGAAGAAAAGTGGGGTGTAGAGCAGTCTTGTAAAAAATGGAATTTGACTGGTTCTAAAAAGTTAGAAATGTTTTCCCCTAACTCTTAAAATACTCTTTTAGCTTTTCTCTTTAAAAGCATAAATACGTGTGCACAGACACTGTGGTGTGTTTAGTACTGTAATCCATGTCTTTCCGTAAGTTCTGCTATCTTATAAAATTTGAGATTTTTTACAGGGGGGGGGGGGGTGCGTAAGAAACCGAGTAAAAAGCATGCTAGATGCTAATGCGCTTTTTTTCTTTCTTTCTTTCTTTCTTTTTTTCCCCCCCCTCCACCCTCGGAACGTTTTGTTCAGCATCGTGCACGTCTGTGTGATTTCACTGACTGCTGCCTAGGCAATGGCAGGTTCTTTGAAAATCTTGATTCTGTTCAGGAGGAACCTGTCCAAGAGCACTGGGANTAAAAATTTTGAGTTTTTTTCGGGGGGGGGGGGGGGTGTGCGTAAGAAACCGAGTAAAAAGCATGCTAGATGCTAATGCGCTTTTTTTCTTTCTTTCTTTCTTTCTTTTTTTCCCCCCCCTCCACCCTCGGAACGTTTTGTTCAGCATCGTGCACGTCTGTGTGATTTCACTGACTGCTGCCTAGGCAATGGCAGGTTCTTTGAAAATCTTGATTCTGTTCAGGAGGAACCTGTCCAAGAGCACTGGGAGCAGGGCTAAAGGCAGCCTGTGAGCACGTAGGACCAAAACATCAGAAAGCTTTTGGAACTCTTCCTTGGAAGGGCTTGCATGCTGCAAATGCTAGGACTTGGGGATGAAATGTGACTCAGAGAACTGATCTCAGTAAGAACCAAGGAAATGGCAAATAAATTACGTGGGAGACTGATGTGTAATTAAAAGTTCAGTGGTGACTTTTCTTTTTTAAACAAAACGTTGCTCTGCTCAGAACCAAGTGATAGTTCAGGTAACTGCTAAAGATTTACGGAGCATTTTTCTTGGCTCTGGGTAGTAGATTATTGTCGTTATTCTCAAGTATAGTGACAATTGTTTGTAACAGCAAGAGCCCCTTTGCATCTACTGCTCTTGTTGCTTGAGACAGGGCAAAGATTGGACGAGCACTGTAGGAGAAACGGAGCGAGACAAAAAGTATTGTTTAACTCTGGCATTCTCCTGAAGGAGATACACAAGAAGGTAAAGAATTATTTTCTTGTATTTTGAGTATCTTGGAGATGAAGAGCTGAATACAGTGTGCATAATGGTGGAATTTGTACTTTAAATATCTGTAATACTTTTGATAGTCTGCTAGTAGTTTTAAAGGAATAACTGTGAAGTGAACGTGTGGAGACTGTAAGTCAAGAGTAAATAGCTGTGAGCATACCAACATTCTTGAGCATGGCAGGTATTGGTGTGAGGCATTTCAGAACCGATATTCACGGACTATTTGTGGCTTGAATGAGAGGCGGCAACATCAGCTGTCAGTTCTCCTACAGTGCCAGTTGTCCCACACGTGAAGTTTCCCGGTATTTTGACTTTCACTTCCAAAATCAGTGAGTTACTCTAAAATACTTGAATACCTGTTGAAGATCACACACTAATTACGTGGCCAAGATGGGAGGAGAGCCAAGTATTTTGGCTCATTAACCCACACTCTAACCTCTACACTGCACTGGTCACTCTTATTAATAATTACCAAATCATTTTCATCCAAGCAGGCAGTTATTCAAATCAAGTTATACTTGATGATCTGTTACAGAGATAGCGATATTTGGTATTGCTGGTACAATTCACAAGCATGTGATAATACTTAATTGAAATAAGATAGTAATTTTGGATTAATGTCTGAAAAAATTACTTCCTCATGCTTTTAATCTGAATCAGCTAGAGAATGATACTTTTCCCATTCTGTGGAAAATGTGATAGCAAAACTGGAAAGAACGTCCTTGAACTGGGCTCTTTCCCAGGATTTACTTGAATTAATGTAGTTTTACTGATCGATACTGTGAGGTTTTTTTCTGTTGACTTGGGAACAGGTCCCTGAGCAACCTGATCCAGCGTCAAAGTCAGCCATACTTTGAACAGGTGTTGAACCAGATGAACTCCCATGATCTCTGTTATTCTGTATTGCCACTAGGAGCAGAATTAGATTCCCAGTTGTTCTTACAGTCCCTCTTATTAGTCCTCTTAAATAATTACTTTCAAGATTTAAACTGACGCTAAGAAAGTGGTTAAGCAATTCTAAGCTAAATTTTTTATCTTGCAACAAACATTGTTTGGTGTGTGTGTTCCTCTGAAATAACATTTATCTGCTACTAACGGTTTTTTAAAATGTATGAGTAATCATTAACTCCGCGTCATTAATTTCACCATGATTTTTTTTATTATTGTTATTACTGTAGTTGAAAATAGCCAAGCAGCTGTGACAAACTTGGGTAAGGAAATTAACTTGACATTTCCTTTGTTCTCCATGTATGTTCTACTGTATGTTGTAGTGTGTGTGTGTACCATTTTTTTTTAAAAAAAAAGGGAAGCTTGCTTCATGCAATGCTGTATACTGAAGAAAGCAAGCTATAAGATGAGAACATCCAAATCAAGCTCAAAGCTTGACAGGCTTCAGGTTTTCTGGCTATTGCATACAAGCCTTCCACTGATAACAGAATTGTTCATAGGTTTCAGGCTAGTGCAAAGCAGCGATTTCTTGAAAACTGTCGGTCAGTGTTTTCACTGAACTAAAATATCAGAGAGGAGGAGACAAGTCTAACTTCCTGTCTAATAAAAGCACGTTATGGAAGTTTTGGGACACAGTACCATACTGATTTCAGGTGCAAATTACAACCTTATCTTCACGTGAGGTTGCCTGATCCTGCTAAAACTGTCATCACTGCAGTACTGTGAACCTAAGAAGCAAGGCTCTTAGTTCAGCAGGTATTTTCAAAGTGTCATTTAAACCTGTTCAGTATCTATTAGAATAGATAGGGAATTAATAGTTACTCTAGTCATAGCATTCTTACCTACAGTGGTGATTTCAGTTTTGCTTATAGAATCACATCACCAGTCTTAGAAATGTGTGGGTTTTCTTAGAAAGTTTCTGTAGTGGAGAATGTCTGGTCACAGGGCAGAAACTCAGAGTGCATTAACAGGAAGTCTAAGGCTCTAAGGAGCTGTGGTGTGAACACTCCTGCAAATCCTCCCCTATAAAACTACAAGGGAGGAAAAACACCTTTTCCAGGTTGTAAAAGTTGAAAATCATGACTTAAGGATAGGTTTGGTTTCTAACTCCAGTATATTTCGTTAAAAGGGTTTTTTTTGGTCAGGCTAGTAATTTAAATCAGGTTCTTAATACCTAGAGCCTAGGAAGGAGGTTGAGTGTATTTTAATGAAATTCAGAGAGGAATAAAGGAGAAGATGGCTGCAAATATTCATTTGCAGAATGTTTGCTGAGTCCAGACGATGGATGTTCTAACCGACGGACTCTGAAGCAGCACATTTCTTGACTAAGACAACTGTGCCCTTTCTACCTTCCCTTGGCCCCTTTCACCAGAGGAATGCAGCTGCTGGGCCGGCTGACTTCATTTCAGCATCTCTTGTTAGCAGCTTTGACCTCCGCAATCCTGACATCTCTTCTTTTTGGGAAGAAGATACCAAGGTAGCCTCCAGTAGCTGCCCTCCTTAAAAGTGATTTTCTCATGGTAGGATGAAAGTGAGTGCAGCGTCTTGCACTGCAAATATATTTGTCTTTTTTCCCGGCGCAGCTGGGAAAAGCAGCAGTAGTCCCATTCGTGTGTGGGTGTTTAGAGAAGGACCTGGAAGGCACATGCTACAGTGGATTTGGAGCCGGTTAGTAGAATTATTGTTTTCTCAGGTTATTATGCAGAGTAGTCTATGTGAAACACTACCTAAATGCTGCAGGATTTGGGCTGCATTTCCAATGATGGTTAGGCTAGACTGCAGCAGGGAAATGGAAGGGCTTTGCCGTACTACTTTAACGTGCCTCGCGCTGTAATAGGTTGCCCTGGAACAAAGAAAATCACAGAATGCTTTATTTGTTTGTTTAACATTGTTTTAATGTTTATTTCCGTGAAAACTATGCGAGAAGGATGGGGTTTAGTTATGGTGCTAATTTAGAGCACCGGAGTTCCCTTCCCGGTGAGCTGGGCAGGCTGTTCAGTCTCTCTGTGCCGTGTTTCCCTAGCCTGAAGTGAGAGGATATCCTGCCTGTGGTTCGTCTTACTTTTGCTTAGCCTAGGGTATCAGCTTGTCAGGGAGGTGGCTTTCACTTGTCATTTGTACTGGTCTGGCATTACGTGTCTTGCCGTTCTTTCTCAGGGCTCTTAAAAGCTACTGTTACACTATTCCCACTTCTCATTTTTAGAAAGCCTCCAAAAACTTAAACTAGTGTAGAAAATAGAGTTGTGTAGCTGTTTTCTGATTCCTTACGGGTCGGTAACATCTGAAGAAAATGTTTGGTAATTGCAATCCAGTTGTTAGTGAACAGATGTCTCTTCCTTGGAAAGTCTGTCTCTGCAACTGGACTCTTTCCCTGGCAGCTTCCTCAGCAATGTGAGATACAAGCATCCTCTTCCCGGTTACATACTTGAGGAAAAATTGCCTTTGATCTCTTACTAGCAGGGTGAAACTTTGGAAAAGGACAGAAATTGGTATACCTTCCTAAGATGAAAACAACCGAGTTGCCCTCTGTGCTGAGGAATGCAGTTGTGCGTGCTGGATGTCTACTCCAGACGTCCATAAAATCAGTGTCCTTGATCCAGCAGCTGACAGAACGACATTAAAAAAAAAAAAAGGACTCTAGTACAAACCTGCAGTTCTTTGGGATGTAGAGAACTTTGTGAGCGTGCTGTGAATTGGTCTTCTAAAGATAATGGGCCTGTAATGTGCTCTTACACCTTCTGCATAAACTCAACAGGTGAGTTGGTGGATGCCTGTGGATGACAACTGAAATTGTTGGAATCAGAACTATATAAGGATGGATTAAAAATCTTGAGGGTTTCAATACTTGATACTGAATGCTTATCTGTGCTTAGTCAGCTACTTGTTAGACATGTTTTCTTCCAACTGTAGAGATCTTTTCCAATACAATACGTTGCAATTACAGTGTAAGTCTTTATGTGAAGATTGGAGGTTCCTTTGGATTTTTGCCGAAGATGCAGTAGGGCCTTTTAGGTGGGAGTTATTTCTTTTATGTGTCTCTTTTACCACCAGACTGTTCTTAAGCAGGGCTTTTAATGCAGATATTCTTCTTGTTTGTGGTTCAAAGGTATGCAGCTTTCACAGGGTTTTTGCTAATTTCTCCAGGTAGCCAAAAGAGGTCTTCCTAAAATAGTTACTGGCTTGCTTGGGTATGTTGGTCTTTGAGAATTTATAAAGGATCTCTGTGCCGATCTCTGTTCTGTCACAGACACACAGGTGAATGACAAGTTGGGAGGCAGGCCAAATCACTGTTGTAGAGAAGGAAAGAAAACAGGAGTGTAATTGTAGGGCTTTCCTGTATCTCTGATTTGTACTCAGGACAGCTGATAAATAAATAACTAAGGCATGGAAAAAATACGGATGCTAGCTTTAAGACTTAGCTCCCTGAAACCAGAAAGATGCATTTGAATGAGAAAAAGTATAACTAGCATTTGAAGTGATTTTGGCTGCCGCTTCTGCCAGATGACTGCCAGCTGTTGGGCCCTCGCTTCCTGATATGTAGTGTGTGGAGTGCACATAATAACTAGCTGAATTTAGTTTAGGAGGAGAGGCTGTTTATTTTGTTGTTGTTGTTCAACATTTGTTGTGATCACACCCAAAGCAATAGTCAGAACTCATGCCAACCAGTGCAGTGTAAAAACGATCTTTGCCTTGCATTGTTTCTAGTCTACAATTCATGCCCTCTAAATGAGAGGGGCAGAACACGTAGAAACCTCCATCAAGCTGGGTTTTGAAGGTTAGTAAGCAATTTACAGCAGCCTTTGACTGTAAATATGAATTGATTCTTGCACCTAAGTACGTGCTTTCAGAAGTTTTGCATGCTCATGGGGCTTTAACTTCTAATCCAAAGGGGTTTTCGTATGATGTTAGCATGAAGGTGACCGGAGCTTATTCCATGAATGAAAGGAAAGGAAAAATTTGAATTTAAAATATGCTCCATGCTCTTCTATGGGCCTTATTGGCACCATCAACAGAAATGCATAGGTTTAGACCATTCAGAAATCTGGTCTTGTATTTCATTGACTTCTTTTCAGACCTTTCAACAGTGAGAGGCAACATGAGTTTAAGTAGAAATTGTTCCCGAGGGTTCTATGGCTAAGTGACTTTGCCTAGTATTTATGAATGACACAAGTTTAATATCTGGCAAGAAAAAATACGTATCTATACTAGGAGAATTATCTCTTGCTGATATTAAATGTCAGCAGTATTGCAACAGAATCACAGATGAATGTGGGTTTGCTGCCATCATACACAAGGACAATATCTGCTCAGAACAATTTTGGGAACTGGCATTAATCTGGCACATTCTGCACTTATCTTGCAGTTACATCTTCTCCTGCACTCTGAACCAGTAATAAGTAATTTTTGTAGCGTAAACAAGAATAAAGAGACCGATCAGAAAATGCCACGAAGAAGAAAATAATCTGAAGTCAAAGGAGTAAAGCAGAGCAACCCTCGATGCAGAGCAATTTCCTAGTTCAGTTGCCTAACAGGAAACCAGTGAAGCAGCTGCTGTGACAGAGTGATTGCTCTCACAGCAGCTTCTGAAAGTCTGCAGATGCTATTACATGTTCTAAAGAAGCTCAATGAGTTAAAGTTTACTAAATGTATTTTTCTAAGGTGTTAGAATAGTCATATTGGGACTTCCTTTAAATTTTGAAGTTGTGAGGAATGGTGATATATTTTATAATTTGAATGAAAACCTCAGCACAACATACTACATTTTACATAAAGGCTGCATAGTATGAGAAATAAAGTGAAGATCTTCTAGGGTGCAGGATGCAGACAGCTGACAGTGAATTGAATAACTGGTGTTTAAAAGGAGTATCTCAGGATTAGTAGTGATAGTGAACTTGACGTTTTGAAGAAATTGATAGAAGAAAATCGATTGGACAGAGGGCTGACATTTGGAATAAAAGCTTTAAAAACTAGTTTTAAAAATATGTGCAATACATAGCACTAGAGAAAACTGCAAAAGACTTCCATGTACCAAGTGAAGTCGCAGGCTCAGGCACTATGGTGACAGGTGGAACAATTGTCCTGCTCAGTAACGTGCAGTGGAAGGAATCATTTTAGCCAGTCACACATAAATTGGCTGCAAAGCTCAGGAAAAAGATAAAATATCGATTTAAAAGACTCGGTGAAATGATCTGCTCAATGTGAAGCAGCAATCAAAGAAGCAAATAAGCTGTGTAGATGTTGAAAGAGAGGGGCAGAAAGTAATACTGAGCTTCTGACAGCGCTTTGGGAGTGAAGTGTGCTGTGGCTGCACCCCTACGTTACTAGGAAATGGAAGGGGAACGAAGTGACCTCAAGTCCCAGAAAGATGTGTGTGAGAGGAAGGTAGGACAGAGCTGAGGGAAGGCCAGACTGGTGTGTCTGTAATGCGGTGTGCTCTGAATAAGTCCACCTGTGTTTCTTTTCACCTTCTCCATAATACCTGGACAAGAGTGTTCAGACAGATTGGAAAGCAGTGTTTTTACAGTTGCTTTTTTTTTTCTTCTTTTTTTGTGCCTGAACAAAAACCCAACGAACAGTAAAACTTGTCACCGTCAGATGTCAGTGAGGCCAAAAGAACTGCAGAATTCTTGGGCTTTTCTCTGAAGCACTGTCATTAGTCATAGTAGGAGGAAAACCCATAGCAAATTGGACTGAACTACTAGCCTGATTTACAATAGCAGTTCCTGTATTTTGAAATCCCATTTGAAATGCAAGGCAATGGCATTTCTCTTAGTATAATAGACAAATCTTAATTCCTAGTCAAACTCCCCTAAATTTAGTGCCTATATCAAACATTTATTTAGGGGTATTTACTAGCCCATTCAATATTCTACCAGTTCTTACTGAAAGACCCTAACATAAAAATGTTTTTCTTTAAAAAGCAGCTATCTGCCTTTAAACAGTATTCCTGTTTGCTCTACAAAGCAATTATTCTTTAAAATTCCAGGTCAGTATTCATCTTATTAACATAGACAAAGTTTCACAATATATTAGGGCGGCCAGTGAGAGACGCTCAGTTTTTAAAAGCTTATAAATAAGGATTGCAAACTGGCTCTGCTGTTTAGAAGCTCTCACTAATTTCAGGGCACGGGGATTTGATTCACTGACGCTATCCATACTGATCAATATGGGTGTTTTGCTGCAATTTATCAAGGTGTGATTGCTTTGTAATTCTTGTAAGGGTTCTGTGGGAACGATTCATTCTTGCTAGAGTGAAATGGAAGCCAGTGACTGTGTTTCTTGAGACTTACAGAATGCAGTATCTGACTTTGGCTTGTTTCATCACTGGACAGAGTGAGAACAGTTTTTCTCCCTGCTTGGTGTACGTATTCCCAGCTACCGTGAGAGCATGTTACTGTCACAAAGCTGATAGGTTGAATTACAAACAGTCAGGGTAATGATTCTGTGCTGTTTAGGTTCTTGAAAGGCTTGACATCGTTAACATTCCTAGAATTGCACGTATCATAAACCATAGCACAGGAAGATTAGAGGGGAAAAAAGATAAGGGTATGTATTTGTCATCATTCACTCACGTATGTTAAGTTTCAATTGCAAAGTGTGCAAATACAATGATATATCTGTGCTCTCCCCAGACAGTTGTTTTTTGTGCTCCAATGGCCAGCACAAAGTTCTCTGATATCCACAATTCTGCGCTTTACATTGACCAGAATAAAAAAGGATAAGAGGTAAATGAAAGAAGACATAGTTGCAGCTCTTTGGTGTTCCAGCTGCTCCTCAAAGACCCTGCAGTGCCATCATAAAATGTGCTTTTCTGACTTGTGCCTAAGGACCGGTACACAAGTGACCCAAAATAAGAGCATACTAGAAGTTATTCATTTCTCAGGTGCGTAGAAGGAAAAGGGTCAGTGCATCACTTCTGAAATTCTGGTGTGGTCAAGATCAGTTATGTTATTCCTACTTGGTTACTACTCAATACTTAGTGTAGAAACAGCTGTATCAAGTATGCTAGGAAATAAACCCATATTTGGGAGCTCACAGAAGGTCTAAATAGGTTTCTTTTATCTTCCAGTAGTGATGGTACTTTCTGAAAAAGCTATATTCTCTGACTGCAAGAACAAAAGTTCCCTCCTTAAATAATGCCTTCAGATACCTAGAAAACTACCGCGAAGTAAAAAGAATAATGTGTTTTCAAGTTTTGATGGGAAAAGAAAGAAAGGGGCTTGAATTGCAGTAAGATAAATTCTGCGTAGTTTTGGCTAATACTTAGTTAGGGATAATGTACTACTCTCTCCTTGGGAGACTGTAAAATCTCTATAATTTAGGCTTTTAAGAACAGCTCTAACAGGCAACTGTCAGGTAGATCTGAGCCTGCTGTGGGGCAGAAGAGAAGGCTCTAGAGTCCCTGCCATTAGCATGTTCTGTGATTCTGTGATTACAAGATTCATAGCCCCTGTGGGTTTGGTTATTCAGCCTATCTTTGAAGTAGAATTATTGGGCGATTTAATAACATAGGCACGAAGGAAGACACTAGAGAGACAAGGAGTCATAAATTTCAAGAGATTAAGAAAATTATAGCTATTTTGATTAAATAGAAGAAATACAGTGAGATTGCAAGCATAGAAATAGTTTAGTCTGCATTTAGGTGCCAGAATGTCTGCACATAAGCTTTGGGGAGTTATTTCTCTTTGCTGTCTATAGCTGATGCGTACTAACTCCAGCTGTGACAAAATTCTCTCCTTAGATTAATGACATCTAGACAAATTCCAGGAAGAAAGTGAATTTGGATGTGAATTTAGTATCTGTTGAAGACAAGGAAAAGAGGCAGCCTGAAACGCAGGGTAGTTTTACAAGCGAAGTTAAAATATTGCTCCTGTTCCTTGAGACTTAAAAACTAAAATGGGCTAAGGATATGTGGTGTAGGAAGAATTGGGGTGCGCAGGGGAATGGCCTACCTCCACCAGTGCTTCCAGTCAGCGACTCTTGCAGTGTGCCTGGGCGTAATGCTGCGCGGTTTACGACGGCACTGAGAGGCTGACTCGGTAGCCGAAGCTCCTGTAGCGTATTTGTTCTTCAGGGATGTTGCAAAATATATATCACATTTCTCAAGTCCCATTTCAGGGTGTAGTATATTAGAGAATAATCTTCAACTGATACGTAGGATATTTTTTTGTACTACAGGGCTTGAGAAATAACTTCGGGCTTGAACATAAAGTCCATGCTATTTTTGATCAGCTTTATCTTCACACGTCATAACTTTGGTAACAAGTCAGAGTACAGGAAAAATGGGTAAGATGCATACTTGACCAGTGCTGAGCAGGGCTTTGCTTTTGAAAGCCTTATTAGAACTGGGTGACTTTGCAACAAGCTCCACATCTGTTGCCGGGCAGTTGTGAGGAGGGGATAAGTGATGCTACTTCTCCCTTGATTGCTGAACTTTTCAGTGACCCTTCATTAGGGGTGAATGAGCACATTATTGACTGGTAAAGCAGTGCACTGGCATCAAAAACAATGTGTAGGAGTTAAAACCAAACCTGGTGAAATGCATGTACTGACAACAGCAGTGGGATTCTTTGTCTGTTTGAAAACAAAACAAACAAAAAACCCAACAGTGCTGTAAAGGAACAAAGAATTACAGCCTCAAGAGTTTCCATGTTACTGCTCCTGTGACAGTGAGTGCCCACAGTCAGGGAAGAACAGGGAGAGTAAAGGAGTGAGTACTGGGGTAAATACTGAGGAAGCATGTGCGCGAGCTAGAGCTGGCACTCACAGCCACTTTTTGGGCCAGCGAGGTCCTTAGTAGGTGAAACTGTTGCAGCAATTTATCATATAAACAATAAATTAGGCCAGACTTATCTAATCAGCTTTTTGTGATAAAAATATATCCAGGCTTTTTTTCCCCCAAAACTAAAAAGGTTGCAGCAATGGCAAGATTAGGAATAAACTCTGTGTCTATGTATATATCTACACGCACACGTGTATCTATTTTATTTTTCTTTAAGCATTTGCCCTTATGAGAGAGCTAGAGGGTAAAAAAAAAAAAGGGATAAAGAAGCATAAGAATTAGAAATGGGGACTACTTCAGCAAGAGTTGGCAGTTAATGTTGGCACGCTGCAAAGCTCTCAATAACTAGGAACTCTTTTCTTTTTTTTGTTTCTTCTATTACAAGCAGAGTGGTGGTTGTTCAAGATGAGCTGGCAGGAGCTTTCTTGACAGCATCAGACCCTGGGTGAAAATCTGTCCGTGGGAAATGAAGTAGGGGAGGAAGCAGATAGAGTTTTCTTCTGTCGCTTGCTTTTGATTGACTTGCTGTTTAATTCATCCTTCAGCATCTAGGGGCCTGCAGTTGTCATCTGCTTCTTGGTGCTCTGGCTTCTGTCTGGAGGTGTGTGATTATCAGTGATACATATCGGGATCATGACTCACCTTGGTACGTTACAGCTGGGCTTTGTAAGCGCTCCTCTTTCCCATGACACTGCTATATTCTGTGAGCCAAGCAAAATGGTGTAGGCAGGTGGGAATGTCTGTAATAGAGCGGACACATTTTGAAGCTGCCTACCTTTTAAAAGGGAATAGAAGAATCTTTTCTATGTTGTTTAGTCTAGGGAAGACTTTTTTCCTTCTCACTCCGTCTCTTGTCACTTTCAGCCCTTCTTTCTTCCTTAACAGAAAAAAAGTGCTCTGTTATTCCTAGCCTTGGTGTCCTGTCAGGAAAAGAAGCCTGAGAATACCGAGCGTCAACGTGTGATTCTCACAACCCTGTGCTTCGCCATAAGAATTAAAAAAGTTGGATGTTGTGTGTTTATAAATGTTACTGCTTGTGTATTGTATGTAACTTAGCGCTTAGTCTTAGTCCTTAGTGCTAAGTGCTACTCTTCATAAGTCCACAGAAAAGTTCTCCTGCTTTCCTTTGAGCTAAGAGCCCTTTTGTAACTGTTCTGATGGCTCTATAGGTTAGGCCCCTAGGAGAAGAAAAACGGAAGAAAGAAGATCTAGAATACTTTTGGATTCCCTGGAGGGAAATATGTCCAAATGAGAGGAAAAAAAAAATAATCTGAAGAAGTAAATCTAATTAAGTGACATGCTGAGTCTATTTTGTGTTGATATTGTGTCATGGGCCATGAGGTCCCCTAGTCTCACAGGAGCCTTGAAAGTGCAGAATTATGATAGCCTTGGATGACGCGTAGCTCGTTTCGTAGAGTTCTTTCATAACTTGGCCAACCTTGGACAGCCAAGCTGAGCAGGGTTTGGGATCACTTTAAGACAGGGCTCTAGGAAGACACAATTCTTCCACCTTGTCAGAAAATCCACTGATGTGTGAGATCCTTTGATTTCTGTGGTGGTTACAAAGGTGTTCATAGATGCACTACAGATTTTGGTGTTTGTTATATATTCCCCTGTCTCCTGCAGTGAAATGGTATTATTTCCTGAAACATACTTAACAGTTAGTCCTAGGGCTTCATTCTTTTTTATAGGTTCTTTTTATCCATTCTTCCCATCACAGATTATTAGCTTTTGAAGTTTATGGGCATCTTGAAACAATAACCATTCTCTTTTACAAAGAGACACAGATTTTCCTCTTTCTGTTATAAAAGTGTTTGCTTCTAAGTAATGCATATTCCAAATCTTGTCCGATAAAACATGGACCGGTAAATACGTCAAGATCTGGTATTTTGGAAGCTAGTCTAGGTTACATAGAGAAGGTGTATGCTTGTTGAAGGGTCTGTTATAGCAGGATGAGTTCCATGTTGTATTTCTTATCTAATCAACTAAGTGGTATCTCAGGAAGATGTCTGCACATGACCAAAGTCTTACTCTCCCCTATGCCAGGATGGGCAGATGGTCTTTGTTGTGTTATTCTGTAACTTCATGGTGAAGCAAGTGAGGAGGCAGTAGCGTTCCTGGTGAATGGAGAGTGCTGAACTCCTCATGAGGGGTGTGCTTTAGGATGCGCACAACTGGCTTCCTCATCATATACGCACTATTACTTGTAGTATGTGGGATTCTGATTTATTGCCCTACTTGAGCAATGACCTTCCTCCCAGGTGATGATGCTACAGTTGCAGGCAGCAAGGTACAAAATCAGAGGTGTTGCTCTGATACACCTTCTGTGTTTTTGCTTACCCATAGCTGTACGATTCAAAGAGCCGTCTTTCGGGACAGGAACTTGGTGTAGGAGGAGAGCAGGCAGGGCCTTGGAGAACCTGCACTCCACAGGGTGTCCCGTGGAACCTCATGAAGAGCAACTGAGTTTGCTTGCAGAGTTGCTTTCTGGCTAGGTACTACTCACTTCTGCACAGCGCGTATGCAGAACACGCTCGAGATAAGCGCCTTCAAAATACTAGGCTGTTGTACTTCCTGGCTAAAAAGATGCTCTCAACAGAACAACCGTGGATGAGATAAAGGATTTAATTTAACTTGAACCAATTTTGAGCAATGCAAAGGATACTAATGTGTTTGCAACCTAACACACCTTTTACCTAGATCGATAGCCCTTGATTTTATGTCTTGGCCTCTCAAGAGCAGAACAAGTTGTGAAGAACTTCATTTACCACCAGGTAGAAAGGACCTCATCTTAGCATATTTAGAAAAATTGTATCTATCCAATGAAACATCTAATTTTGCAAGACACTGGAAAATTTTCTGTTGGATGATACTGAACGTTTTTAACAATTGAAGTTCAAAATTCTAATTTTTCAACAGTAGTGATTCTAACACTACTTACAATTGAGCTTTCTAGGATAACTTTTAACGTTGCTGTCCGAGCCCGAAGTGTCAGAATTAATCTGGTTAAAAGAACCTAAAAGTAGTTGTGCCTACTGTGAAACTGCGTGCATCTGACTTCATTTATTTGCCCTGCTTTTTATTTGCCACTTCTTTTTTACGCATGTGACTGCAGAACTTCTGGGCACTAAATGGTGTCAGTGTCTTCGGTATGGGTCTAAAAGACTGTGTAGTGCATTCTGGTAGACACCCCCCAAAAAAACCCCACAATGTCTTGAAAAAATAATTTTGTCACTAATTCTGTTTAATTATTTTATTTCAAGTTTTATAATTCCAGAACATTGTACTCCCATTGCTTTTTTGTTGCTTGAAGTTCTAGTCCCTTATGATATTACAGCATTTTCTGCGTCAGTCCACTGTGATTATAAAGCAGGAGTGTTTCTAAATCATGTGTGTTTAGGTTTTGCTTGGTTTTGGTTTTCTTTTTTTTTCCCCAAGTATTTCCATCTGGTGTCAGCAAAGTTCAAAAGGCCTCATTATTTTTTGGGATATCAAAAGTTTATGATAAGCTTTCTTCTGCCCACTGCTAAAGAAGTTCTTTTGGAGCTTCGTTTTGCCTTGTACTAACAGTAATCTTGGAATTCCAAAAACTCTGTAATTATTTGCATTTCGTGACTTTGATGGATTGTGCTTTACAGTTTGAATCTTGACACTCTTCTGGGTTACATTTGGGTTATCTTAGCAATTAGAAGGCGGCCGTTTTCGCACTTACGCATTTTCTTATTAATCTCCCTCTTTTCTCCTATTAAGCACCAGTTTTTTATTAAATACATGAAAACTAGTAGGGGAGAGGATCACTTTCATTCTCTTTTTCTTCCCCAACCTCCTTTCCCCTCAGCTCCTCTCTTTCTAGGGGAAATTGTTGGACAAAAGTGAGAAAAGCAGAAAAGTATAGAAAGAACAAATAGGAAACTTATAATTTTTCACTGCAACTTAAACTTCTTTGGAAAACCCATCAGCTCAAAACTATCAGCTTTCCCCCAAGGGATTAAAAAAACCCCTCAGCTTTTCTATCCAGCTCTAGTCAGAAATTGTGAGGGAATAAATTTTGCCTTCCTACTGAATGGGCCCAGGGCTGGATTTCTGGCCAAGTAATTATTTCATAATCTATCAGGAAATTCTCTAGATCTGAAAGTATGCGAAGGATTGTCCCATCCAAAACAGAATGCCCTATCTGAACCGCTTCGTATTCTTCACTGCGCGTACCAGGGAGCTGTGAGTTTGTGCAGGTAGAAAAACAAAACACGGTAGTTGACTCGAGAGTTACTTCTGCAGAGCATTTGGATGGATGTGTCAAAAGAGCCTCAGCTGTGTGGAGCCAGGGTTCTCCAGCTACGCTTCCCCTCCAGCCAGCTACACCCCGCTGTAACCTGGAATCCCCAAATGCGCAGTACCCTGGGCACGTGGGAAGCAGAGCGCAGTGCTAGTTAGGACTGAAGATCCCTCTCAACCTCTGACAGATTTCTGGACGTGGTAGTGCATTTTCTCTTCCTTTCATCTAGTCCACACCTTAAAGTGGAGGTAATGACTTGGCTGTAGGTACTTGTGTCAACAAGCTGTGCTTAGGCTCTGACTCACTGTGCAGATACTGTGTGTAATACCTAGAGAGATGTAGGCTTCTCTCTAGCTTTCTTAAAGTTGAAATTACATCCATAATTTTATTAGAAAATGCTAAACTTTCAAAAGGAAGGCTGCTGAAGAAAAAGAAATGGAACTATAGTGGGTTTTTTAATAGATGAACATTAAACCCTGGAAAAACATGACATAAGGTAGGCAAGACGTACAGATGCTTCAGTGGTGCAGTATGGAATTTAGGGAGTTGGTCCAGTTGTCTCTGGTTCTGAGCTGCACAGTGCTCCGAAAGATGCAGTGATTGCTAAAGAAATAGTGGAAGTAAATTACATAATAATATGGAAAGTAATAACCGAGTGACTTGGAGGAATTTTATAGCCCATAAAAAAGTCTGTTTTGCTCTAACCTACTTGGTAGTTATGTAAGTCCCAAAAATACTTTGTATTATCTGAAATGCTAGACAAGAGAACTGTTACTTCTCCGGCTGTAGAAACGGAGATTGGTAGTGGAGGCAAATTCTCTTACGGGTTGTTGTGTCATTTTAGAGTATGGTCATGACTTACTGGATCAAAGGAATTGCAGCGTCTTACCACAGAATCATTTATCAAAACTAATCTTCAAAATTCAAATGAAATCTCTGCCTTCTTGGTGACATGAAAAATCTGGTTTGACTGCAGGTAAAAGTATCTAAAAGACCTGTTACGCAAAGAGCTGCTTTTGTTACCGTAATTCTTTTTCTGTGCTTTTACACACCGCCTGCCTTTTAGACTTGTGCACGAGTGCTGTTGCAGTGAAGATGTTTGCTCTGCTCTGTGTTTAGCACGGCACAGTGATGTGCCATGAACGTAGATGTGGAATTCTTGCCACCCAGGGATGCAGGTCAAACTTGAGAAATGAGACCGGGACAGACAGAATTCATTGTAGCTCTGCATCTCTCTGTTGAAGGTTCACGTATGGAGAACTAGGCAGATTCTTCCTTCTCAGCCAGAAGTAGGGGTGCCTTCTCTATTGGTATGAGTCTCTTAACTTGGTGGTGAAGTTGGCCAAAAACATTCAGTTCCTCTCATGGCTCTCAAAGTCCCGAGGCAAGGATGTTGGTGTGACTGAAGACATTTCATTCAGAGCTGTCCAGTGCCGTTCTGCGTTCTGTGCAATGCAAGGCGTACCTGAGCAGAGTAAAATGCCAGGTTCTATCAGAAGCAGCAACATTTAGTTACCGAAGTGAATGACTTTATGACAGGTGGAGAAACCACAACTAGGGAATAAAATGCTCTTTAGAGCCCTGAGTGATATGAGCTCTTAAGCAATCATGAGCCCATCTTTCTGTACAAAATGATTACTTAAAAGTTGAACGTAAGCTGGTTCTTGCTTGCAGCGTAAGGCTCTGACCTAGCTGGCTGAACTCCACGTGGTATTTCTTCATCGATTTAATTCCATTTTGGATCATCTCCTGTATTGGAAGATCCTATACATATGTAGAGGGTAAATATAATCTACATCGGCTTATTTGATTGTATTGATTGTTCTCACATCAGCATGTGACTGGTATGTATGACTTATAAAGGCTACTTCTTAATCCCTATAAAATCTCAAGAGCAGAAGTTTCTAAAATGTTATCTGTTTACAATGTAAGAGCTAAAGACTTCTTGGCTTTTACATTAAAAAAAAAAATGTCATGTAAGCTGTCTTACTTTTTTCTTTCATTTATGAAAAGTATGCTCCAACCACATCTGTGTGCATGCATAGAGACACGCAAAACTCAAGAAAAGAACCAGCTACCAAAACTGGAATGGAAAGAGTGATTGCTCTGGTCGAAGTGCAGGCTTTCCACAGATGTTTGATCGTACACATGGGGCAGGCTTCATTTGAGATGAATAGACAGCACATAAAATGCACACTTTCCCTCCCCCATTCCTCTTGTTTATCTGATTTTGTAGAAGGATTTTAATTAAGCCCACAGAACTGCAGTAAACTACAGGAACTGTAAAGTTACCGTCCAGAAACACTATAAATAGAAAAATTGCTACATAGCTGTAAGATTATATTTTTCTTCTTTTGTGCATGTAAACACATCTGTTCAAAGCTACATGCAAACTTCTTTTCTTTGTGCAGCTGAAATGCATAAGGAAATATTTTTCTTGAAAAAATTATCAATGCCTACTTGAAGGAATTTGGGAATTAGAGATATTTAGATAGTGAGGAGTACTGCAGTCACTCTCTAAACATCTCTAAGTTGTTCTTGCAACATGAGAAGAGCGCCTTCCACAATCGTACTTTTATTTACTTCTTTATAGAACATGAGAAACTATCTACTCTGAGGCTCTGTGTGTATATATGTAAAAAGTATACTTACATGTGTAATTGTCCTGCTGAACAGATGTTGATGTTACATAGGTCAGGTTTTATGGGAAGGTGGATCAGTGAGGCAGAGTCTGGGTGTTCAGTTACGCAGTATGTAGTGCATACTAGCCCTAAGAATACGCCCACGCTGAGATGTTCCCTGGTTTTCTTCATCCACTTGTGCTTGCCTGTGCTCGCTCCTTCTTTCAAGTGCTCGGAGTCTATAAACCATCTGCTTGAAGTGGACTGAGTCCTGTTTACGTTACGCACAAAGACAGACAACATATGATGTCTAGCTTACTAAATTATCCTCACGTTAATCTTTAAATGAAAAAGAACATTTTTCCCTCTCCTCTCCACCCGCTTTGTTTCTCCCTTTATTGCACTGTAGCAGATCAATTAAGTTTGATTCACGTTTTAGAAGCAACAGCTTTTTTGAGAGGCCAGATTGTGTGTTCCTTTAGAGGGCAGGCAGAGAGCAGGCAGCTAACGAGCTGCTGCCCAAGCGCATGTTGGAGGGATTATCATTGAGGCTCAGCCTTCGGCTGCGCGGAGCCCAGCTTCATGTTGACAGCTCATCCTTGTGCTACGCCTGGCCAGGGAGCAAGCTGGAGAGAGACGGGGCTCTGCACAGCGGGACGGAAGAAACACGGTAAGGCTGGATGGGCTGTGCCACCTGACGTTCTTACAGAGCTCGGCTATGCCGCATCACCTCCACAAAAAGATCCTTCCTGCTATGAAATATCTGTTATTTGTGTGAGGTGTTTGGAAGAAGGCAGGAAGACGACCATACTGCCAACCTATTTTACACCTCTATGTAGGGATAAGTCAAGGAAAAAAAGGCAGGATTTTAACAATACGCTACAGGCTGATGCTTCTGGAGAGCCCCAACTGAAATAGAAGGAAGAGTCTGTGTTTTGTACAAGTGTTTGGCACTTGTGGTTGATCAGACTCGGAACTGTTGAATATCAGGCAGTTAAAAATTGTGCATCCTGTAGTTGCTAAATTGTATATTGTGAAATTTCTGGTCTGAATCTCCAGCATAGAAAATACATTCAAGTGCGTTGAATATTCTTTTCAAGAATATACCCAAGGGTAGGGTTATTAGATGAGGGACTTTTTGTTCCTGAGTTATGTGGAACATGTCTTGGTTTCTTGCCCCAAAATGACTCCCTCTTTCTACAGGACAGGATAAAATCTTGTTCACATTATGCTCGTAGGGATTTGGCTGTAAAGATGACTTTTCACGGTGTAGGAAGCGTGTTACAAAGCAGCTGGATAGTCTTGGCTGTGACCATTTATGTAAAAGGGTAACTTGTACATACCCGCCCTGAAATGCTGCGTGCGTATGCCTCGTCCTAAAACCCCCTTCTTTTCAAAAAGGGAAATTGAGCATGTCCATTTTCCACTGTCTGGTCTTTTTCTCTCTTTAATAACCTAATAATTCAGTCAGTACACAGTGTTCAATTGCACTTTTATTCTCCGTGTAGAATGGAAAGCTTGGCTGTATGAGGGCTAACACCCTCCAGTGAGAGTAAAGATGATGCAGACCTATTAATGCTCAGGAGGTACAGGAGAGGGGGCAACCAGAGTGTTTTCTTTCATGCTGTTCCTCATGCATTGGAAATGTTTTGAGGACAGACCAATATTTTGACATAAGATTTGCCTGCAGATCAGTACTCGGGTTGCCTGTGGTCCAAGTGTTTTCATGAATCAGGGGAAAAATATCTAGGCATGTCCACTGTATGGGGAGGCAAGCCCCATAGCTCAGTACTTACATCATCCATAAGCCTTTTATTTATTTTTGGTAAACAACTCTCTTCTGCTTCAAATTAATACCCTGATTGAGTCACTGATACAAATGTTAAACTGTTTAGCATCGAGTTGCCAGCAGACAACATGACAAGAAATGATGATAGGAGTGTTCCTGCCAATGATTTGCATTCAAGTATCTGATCGGAGCCATATCACGGAGGCTGGGTCTCTGATGTTGTTCTCCAGGCTAGACATTCAGCTTGTGCTTCAGTATGGGTACTGAAGTTTTTCTCAGTGGCAATGGTTTTCACAGAATTTTAAGTTCAGCCAAGAGCCAGTAAATCAGGAAAGTGGGTAACGTTGAAAAGAAAAACTGTCTGAACACAGCCTCTGTTCCAAGATAGGTATGTGAGTTCTGCCTGGGGGGTTGTGTCTGATATAGAGGTAGCGATGAGTACTGAAGCAGGGGGCAAGAAATAATGGGTACAACTTAAATATTAATAATTTACTCTTGCATTCCTGGAAATATTGCTGGCATCTACCACACTACCTTTGCCATTGCCAAGAGAGAGCATAGTTAAGTGCCTTACGTCATACTTGATCTCCCATCTTCTCAGATGTAGTTACTGTCTGCCCTCGTTCTTCTCTTGGTTCTTCTCTCAACCTGTTCTGTTGAGAATAAAAGGCTAGAAATTTGGGCCCAGTTCAGCAAAATACATAAGCACGTTTCACACTAGTGCTTTTCTAGGGGATGAGATCTCTGATTTTTCCCTCCAAAGCAGGAAAACAGTCAGTTCCTCAGTGTACCTGTCTTCACTGGAGCCTCCGGACACTTTGGCACTGGCTCGGGGCTCTCCTGGGCATAACACCAGGAGACCCGTGTACTGGTGTCGATTGGGTGACAGTTGTGACAGTTGCTGCCAACTAGAATAGTGGTGCACTAAGGGAATTGCAGTCGTGTCACAGAGTGAAAAATAATGTTATTCTAAAGTATATTAGACCTAATTCTAATGAACTGCATAGGAATCATTTCACTGAAGTAAATTACGTTGCTTTAATTTTCATACTGCTGCAAATGAGAAACGTGGCTAGTTGTAGCTCAGAAGATTTCTTGAAGAAAAAAGATTCATGGATAAAATTGCATTGCTTCTATAAAGGGGGAGGGGGGAAAGGAAAACTTCTAAGTGTAAAATTCAGAAAATACTTTTAAACAGTATTTCTGCCCATAATCAATAGCGCTCTGACTTGTGTTGGCAGAAATGGCACTGAGGTGACAAAGAATACAGAGTAAATCAACACACAGCGTGAATTCTAACTATCAATCAAAATCCGGCCTTTTTTTATTTCATGACCAAGCAATTGCATCACTATTCAAAGGGCTTATTCTTGTGTCATGTATGTTGCCTTAAGCAAATTAGCTCTGGGAACTCACTTGGGAGGAAAAAGAAAAAAAAAAAAACAAACAGAATTTTGTCAGAAGATTTATCCAAAGTCAATATTTATGAAGTCATAACAGCCCAGGAGGAATCCATGCTGTTTCAGTACCACAAGCGGTGCCATTGCTTCCACAGGGTTTTTTAGAGTTTCACACCTCTGAATCAGCAAATAACTTCACAAAGGTGGTTCATGTGCCAGGGACTGTCCAGCCCATGTGTCTCATATTCACTGCCCGGACGGGTCAAAG
This sequence comes from Chionis minor, assembly GCA_013398295.1. Lineage (NCBI taxonomy): Eukaryota > Metazoa > Chordata > Aves > Charadriiformes > Chionidae > Chionis > Chionis minor. Next base: position 2,219,543 of record VZSF01009519.1, on the reverse strand, counting down.
CTCACGCTCGAGAACAATTTCCTCAGTATCATCCTGCTATTCTCACACTGCTTAGAAGGCTCAATTGTAGAGCTCCGGCGTGGGCAGAAAAGCACAAGTTTGTGACGAGCGAGGAGGTGTGGGGCAAGGAGAACCCCTGTGTGGATTCTCGCCCCACCATCTTGGTGGTGCTTAACGAAGGCGGTTATCTTGGCTGCAGAGGTTCTCTACTGGAAGCTTCTAGTCACATGCTGCCCATCGTGGCAAGCAGTACTACATGTTTGCACCACAACCACTGCTTATTTATGCTTTCCCACTGCTAAATCCCTGGTTTAGGAGCATCTTGAGGGAGCTGGGTGTTTACAACTACTCTCCTACTCAGCATTTCGTAGCCTTTGTCTCATCGCTGCTTTTCAAGCTAGAGTACAGGACGTTGGAGACTTAGGTCTTTGTAACTATCCCTTTGCATCCAGAGGAAATTAAGATGTCTTGGGCAAAGATTGTTGGTGACTGGCCATCTGCAGTTTCTAAACTGTGAAAGATGCTAATGTCCATGATTATTTCTCAGGTCCAAGGGTTGAGTTCCTACCTCTTTTCCACGGCATTAAAAGCCTTGCTGTCAGCACAATGACTTGCTTCTGGCTGCTTGTTTCTCTGTAGCTTGGGCACCCTTTGCTCCCACTTACCCTGGGGTATCTCTGGTTGGTTTGTGACCCTGCTCTAACGTTTTGGTCTAAAACTGCAGTTATTTAGCAGTTGTCAATAGACCTACAGCTGTGCGTGGCTGTTTTCGGAGGAAGTTAGGTTTTAAACAAACAGTTCAGATCTCCCGGCTCTTGAGGCGGGCAGGCCCGTTTGGAGAATGCCTCTCTGATGGCAGACAGACTGCACCCAATATTGTGCCAAGTCACTCTCCATTTGTAAATATCAGAATGTGTTGTAGTTACAGATACAGTAAAAGAGAGAAGGTTTAAATTATACAGCTGAGAAACAACAAAGGAGGATAAACATAAAGCAGCACACGCTGTGTGTGCTGGAGGTCTAGTCTTGCTATTGGATAGCAAAGATAAGAATCGCAAGCTAAAAAGGCCACTCAGTTGAATGACGCTCATGTTTTTCTAAATGCATATTTTTGCTTCACCTACATCATCTGCTTGTCTTTCATTCATATTTCCTGCTGAAGAAGATGTTTTAAGATGAAGGTTTCAGCAGGAAACGTGTGGATGGGTTATTTGACACCAACTTTGTAATAGTAGGGACCCTCTACTAGAGGAGTAGTAGTCCCTCTAAAGGACTAAAAAGGTGGTGATTAGCAAAAGGCTAAAAAGGTAGCGAGTATGTTCACATAAAGAAAACTATTGAGGTATCTACGTGTAGCATAGTAGTAAGAGCAAGGGATGTGGTCTGTGTAGTTGTATGTGATCTGGCTGGTGCTTATCCAGAACAGGGAGAAGTCCTCCAGTGTAACCAAACCAGAAGTATTTGGTACAGAAGAGGAAAGTGGAAGCCCCTTTTTGTTTGGCTGCAAAGGCAGCTTGCCCTGCTGTACTGCTGTGGAGTTTTCCTTACAAGTGAGGCAGCGGTACCACAGCCCAGAGAAGCTGCAGGTCCCAGGGAAGTGCCGTTCCTGGAACTCGCCCTCACGTGCAAAGTAGAATAAGCATAAAACAGGTATGTTCTCCTATTTCTGTAATGTGACATATTGATTGAAAACCTTTCCATCTTCTAGGCATCTCTGTTGTTCTCAGGCCAAGATCTGAGATGGACGATTGACGTCCTAGCACTGGGGAAAGGCACAGGTAGGGGACATCAAATGGAGGCTTTTGTGAATGCACTTTCTGAGTGTGAACTACAAAACACTACTGTTGTTCAGGATAGCTAAGCTGCAACTGAGCTAGCTACTATTCTTTTCCTTTGGTGTCATGTACTCTTTCTGGTACTCTTGCTTAAAAAGTAACAGATCTAGGGGTGAGGAGAAAACTTGTAAAACTACACTATCTTTCTTCCAGGCCAGCAAGCTAGCTCATGTCTCTATTAATTATTTTTTTTCTGTTTGTTTTTGGGTTTTGTGATAGGGCGTCTTTTTCCTCCAGATCTCAAAATCTAATGCTTGATAAAAGGCACTTTCCAAGGCTTAACGGTGCCACTGACCTGTGCTGGACGTGTCGCAAATCTGACATTGTCTTCCGTATACTAGGCAGCAGATTTCTAACTCTTTGCAATGTTGACGCCTGCTCTCACAAAGAGAAGGAAATGAAGCAGAAAGATCCCACTGCGACAATTAGTAGCTCACAGAGAAGTATTGAAACAAATAATAAGTGGCTGAAACAATTCAAGGGAGGGAAACTCTAGCTTCCTAGTCTACCACAATCTGATCTTCTTAGGTTCTCTCCCTCTTTATCCCAGTGGGGATTTTCACACACTTTCATTCCCACTGTTGGTGCGAGGTGATTCTTTGTGACTAGCGAGCGGCAGTTCAGTCCTGCAGGGCAGACCCCCGTTCCACCCTGCTATCTGTTCACCAGTCTTATCATTTTATGCTGTAATCTAGCCTGAATTTTCAAAGTAGCACTAATATCTTGTTCCCGGGCTGCTGTAGCCCGGAGAATTTTAATGAAACTAACTGAAATAGATTCCTATTCTTTCGCTGAGGCAGCTGGCCAACGAACTGGCTCACGGGCAGGGAAGAAGGGAAGTCCTTCAACTTTGGAAGTAAAAATACCGAGACACCCCTTGCATCTCACACCTGCATCTTTGTAGGTTGGTGGGTGAGTGGCGCTGGTGGCTGTCCCTGCCCTCACATGAGCCAAAATGCGGCTGGATCACCATGTGCTGAACAAGTGATCAAACAGATTGATTCCTGTCCTCCCTCAGATCTCTTTGCTTGGTGAGTTGATACCTCCCTCAAATGCATTATTTTCTACTGCATATTCTGGTAGCAAACTAAAACTTTAATCAAGCATTTCCTTTGTGGGTTACTGCAGGAAAAATTATACTTAAACTCCTAGCATTTTCTTTCAAGCATTTATGTTTTGCTCTCTATTTAAAAGAACGATGCCATTTCACAATCTCCTTAATGTCCATCTCTTTGAAAAGAGCAGCCAATAGCCTGAGTATATGGGGTTTTTTTCTTAGATGGCCACATTTGTTATATGAGACCACAAAAGACTTTAGATAACATTGCAATGTAATGAGAAGGGGAGACTCGTAGCTCTGCAGTTGTTCAGAACAAATTGCGTGGCCTGATGCACAGATAAGGTGTGGGAAGGACTGCTCCTCTCCCCCTCAGCAGCATGGCAACCACTTCCTCTTGCACTGCTGAGAAAACACCACGCTTGCTGTTCTGAACAGGTCATTGGAGAGGGGAGGACTCTGCATTAGCCCCTGGGAGGGAGCAATCATTCCGAAAGTCAAATAAAAAACAAGAGAGAGATTAGGGAAATGAAAGGCAGAAAGAGAGATGGAAAGGAAAAACGGGCAGTTTATGCTCCTTGGCTTTTCAGGCGGCCTCCTTGTCATCTCTGCTTTAATGTACCAAGGCTCCAACTCTTCTAATGCTATTAGTGCCCAGCTGAACCAGCCTTAGGGACCTCTAGGGTGGAGGCTAATGCCGTTCACCTTCCCATACGTAGGAGCAAGTCTTCCTCCCCCCTGAGGGCTGATAGAGTTAGGTAGCTCATTTTCAGGCTGGTACAGGTTGAATAATCTTTCCCCAATATCAGGAGTTAGGAACTGTCTCAAGAAGAGCAATCCCACCATGTTGGCCAAATACACTAATAAATTTATAAACAGCCAAGTACTTAGGTCTTTGCTCTTGAAAAGAAACTCTTGTCTCTAGTCCATCTGGCCACACTTGCGTCTCTCCCAGAAGCAAACAGTAGTCATGTAATTGTCAGAGTAGGTGAAGTGGAACATTTACTTTGTAGTAGAGATTAGAGCTAAAATACTGTAATCTGCCAGAGCTATTCTTGCCCACATGCTACCTGGTTTAGCAATTAGTCACTTATGTACTTCATTAGATCATGGCCAGAGTAGCGCAGCATTTGCTTCCTGCTAGATTGTCCACCGCTGCCAAACAGGCTCCAGTCTGGCTTCCGCAGCGCCGGTACAGGTCTGCCTGGTACTGAACCGCAGCGTTACCCAGGATTCTCTCTAGATTAAATCTGTGGTTTCCAAACCCATTTCCTTGCTGCAAGTGAGATCTTGATCTCTCGGACGCAGCATAGCTACCCGTCTCATAGAATGCAGCCTTTCTTTGCCTGTGAGAAATCTTCAATGCACAGCTGTATACAGCTGTCGTTTTACAACCAAGATCGGCTGTGGTGCCCACAAGGCATCTGAAACTGCTTGGGAGCGCTGTGCTGTGGCAATTGCCTGGTGAGCATACAGGAAACAGCATGTTTTCTGCAGTAGATCTTTTGCTTAGAGCCTGTTGCTATACGTGGCCTTGGGAACGGAGTAGTTTTTTTGGTGCAATGAATAGCACGGTCAACACATTATCTTTTACTGGTTCGGCTGGGATCAAGTGTAATCGAGCCCAAAATGTTGCCAAGAAAAAACAACCTGTTTTGCCGTGCTTTAAAACAAATGGGTTCACCTGGTTGGGTCAGTTCCAGCACAAGAATAATAGTTCCGGGCTTTTTTTAAAGCGTAAAACTAAATGTTGCAATGAACTGTTGCCAGTGACTATCTGGTTCTAAGGTTTAGAGCTCATGCTGGACACTTTATTGCACTGTTCAATAAAAATGCCCTTAGGGATCTTAGGTCCAGTACACTTAATATAAACCAGGAACGGGGAGACAAATCCAATTTTTTCTTCAGATGCTGACTCCAAAGTTATCAAGAAAAGATTCTCCTCATATATGCTTGTCTGAGGTTTGCTTTTCGCAGTGCCAGTGTATCATTGTTACTGGCTTGGTTTCAAAGCTTAGACTTTTGGGCAAATCACGGAATGGTTTAGGTTGGAAGGGGCCTTGAATATCACCCTTGACTTCCACCCCCCTGCCCTGGGCAGGGACACCTCCCACTAGACCAGGTTGCTCCAAGCCCCGTCCAGCCTGACCTTGAACCTCCAGGGATGGGGCAGCCACAGCTGCTCTGGGCAACCTGGGCCAGGGTCTCACCACCCTCACAATGAAGAATTTCTTCCTAATAGCTAAGCTAAATCTCCCCTCTTACGGTTTAAGACTGCTGCCCTTATCCTGTCACTGCACTCCCTGATGAAGAGTCCCTCCCCATCTTTCCTGTAGCCCCTTTAGGGACTGGAAGGTCCCTTTAGGGACTTTTAGCCTGGAGAAGAGAAGGTTGAGGGGAGACCTTCTCACTCTCTACAACTCCCTGAAAGGAGGTTATAGCCAGGTGGGGTCAGTCTCTTCTCCCAAGTGACAAGCGACTGGACACTCAAGTTGTGCCAGGGGAGGTTTAGGTTGGATATGAGGAAAAACTTCTTTACCGAAAGGGTTCTCAGGCATTGGAACAGGCTGCCCAGGGAGGTGGTGGAATCGCCGTCCCTGGAGGTATTTAAAAGATGGGTGGACGTGGTGTTGAGGGACATGGGTTAGGGGTGGTTTTGGCAGTGTAGGTTTATGGTTGGACTCGATGATCTTGAAGGTCTCTTCCAACCCAAGTGATGATTCTGTGATTCTATGGAAGGGGCTCTAAGGTCTCCCCAGAGCCGTCTCTTCTCCAGACTGCCCAGCCCCAGCTCTCCCAGCCTGTCCTCACAGCAGAGTGCTCCAGCCTCCATCATCTTCCTGGCCTCCTCTGGACCCGCTCCACCAGGTCCGCGTCCTTCTGGGGTCGGTGGCCCCAGAGCTGGCTGGGGGGCAGAGGGGAAGAACCCCCCCCCCCCCCCC
>VZSF01009519.1:2036030-2213160 GCA_013398295.1 Chionis minor | reverse complement strand
GGTGCGGGCGGTGCCGCGGGGCGGCGGCGCCGCGGCCGGGGGTGCGTTCGGAGCCGCGGCCCGAGGAGCCCGGGCTGGCTGCTGGTCCGCCCCGCGGGACCCCCGCGCCTCGTGGTTCTGGCTGGCTCTGGCCGCGCGAGGAGCCATTTCCGAGCCGCTCTCCCCGCGCTCGCTTTGCAGGGGCTGCTGCGTCCCGAGGGTGCTCGAGGAGCCGCTGCGTCGTGCCCGGCTGTCCCACCAGAAGCTGTAACAACTGCGCGTAGCCTGAGCCGAATCCAGCAGTTCGCATGAGAAAGTAAAAGAAGTGAGTAACTTTCCTCAGGAAGAATGCGTGTCGCAATTGTGCTTGCTTTGGGCCGGATCTCTTGGTCTCTGGAAGCGCAGAGCGTGAACCGCGTTTGGCGTTTCTTCTTCACGCTCTCCTGCTTCTGGCTTTGTTACGCTCTCTCCTGCGCTTAAATCCTGGCAGCGCTTGGGCTGGTCCTGTTCGCTTGTCAGGCTGCAGGGCTATGCGCCCTAGCAGAGGGGAGTCTTGGAATACTTCTTCTCCTCCAGCTGTAGCTTTACGCTTTTTCAACTGTCAGCGTGCCTACGCTTGTGTGTTTAATAGCCCTTGACACACTAGCCATTAATTCATCCAAATTTGTGTGTGTGTGTGTGTGCTAGAAGCATGAACGATTTAGAAAACCTGGCAGCAGCGAGTTCCGCAGGTTCACATGTTGTGTGGAAAAACTACTTCCTTCTGCTTCTTCTGAATCTGCTGCCTGGTACTGTTCAGTGCTTATAAAATGGGTGATACTTGCTATTTACTTGCTATCTTTGTGCTATTTCAGGACTGTGTCGTTATCTGTCTACCTCAGCTGTCCCTTATTCCAGGCTAAAGAACTTGTAGCTTTTTAGTCCATTCTTGTATGGCAGTTCTTCCATATCTCTTGGCAGCATCATCACCTTTTTATGGGTTTTTTTTTTTCATTCTTTTATATTTTTATAATCAAGGGATCAGCAAAACTAAGAGATTCAAGATTTCGGTACAAAATGGGTTACGTAGCGGCACGGTGATGTCTGCTAGCAGAGATGACAGATTTAAGTCAGTGCATCAATGGTGTGAATAGCCAACAAAAGTAGTAGGAATATTTGTAACTCGCTGTGTGGTCATCTGCTGATGAATCAGTGTGGTTTATTTTTTTAATCAGAAACCACCGCCTAAGTAACTGGTTGTTAGTAGCTCAAAACAAGGCTATAATGCCATGAAATAGTCGCCTAAGGGGCTCTTAATATTCTGTCGGTCTGCTGTGCATGTTTCTCCTGTCTTCTGTGGCTGGAGCAGGAACTGAAAATAGCCCAAATTTGTCTGAGTGGAGTGGTCTTTGTGGAGCTGCCAATGCACTCTTACCAACTTGATCTATCAAGCCACGGCTTGCCAATTCTGCCTTCTTTCTGCTGTAAAATTAGTAGTAATCTACTGGTTGATGTGATTTCTACCCATTCAGTATCGTTGAGGGGTATAAAATGAAACTTGATACTGCTGAAATTCCTTAGACAGCTGTAATTCCGGATGCTTTCTTTTCCATCACCTTTCTCCCAGGGAATCTAGTGGGACAATGGAGGTAAGAAGACTAGGAAGAGAGACTGTCTTTCAAGGAGAAAAGCACTGTAAAATGAGAATTTTTAGAAGTTAGAAACAGGAGGTCAGCTGGTTTGGGTTATCGTATAGAAGCCTTCAAAGTGAGTGTAGGTAGGAAAAGTGGATTATTTATAACAATTTTGGCCTGGACATAGCTTGTCAGGTTTTATTTTGGAGCAGGTCTTGCTGACGATGACTAATCTGAAACAGCTCCACTGGAACTGAAGTAGCACCTTCTGATTCCTGACTCTAACTCGCTGAAGCACTTGGTGGTGTTGCATGGTGCAAGATTTCTGTCTTTTCACACTTCATACAAGAGGTTCATTCAGAGCGCCAGCAGATTTAATTGCAGAAAATTAATTAGGCTGCTGATATGTAGTGATGACTTTTATGGTCACAGTATGAAAGCTTTGCTTTTGCTGTAGAACAAACTGAATAACTGTGCTAGGCAAACGTGCATGAAACGAAGTGTGAAAGCAAACCCCAAATGAACAGAATCATCTTAAAGACTTAGAGCAATGTGATTCTGTGCAGACAATGGCAGCAGAAAAGCTGGTTTTCCACATAGTAGCGTCAGTTCTCTGTGATATGACATCAGATATGTGATATTCAGACCATTCATCGTGGCAGTTGTACTGAAAATGGAGGTGAAGAAGTGGTGGTCAGACACTTAGAAATGATACTTTGGATTTTTTTTTACCTCAAAATTCAGGTTTATCACCCACAGTGAAGTGCAGTCAGTGTAGAGTCTTCTATGGGCTTTGAGTTCTGTTAGGGAAAATTACAGTTTGATGGTTAAGCACTTAAAAACCCAGGAAACTTCAGTGTCAACCATGCATAAGCAATTTTAACTGTGTCCCTGTAGTGTTGTATTGTCATAATGGGCTTCAGTTTTAGAAGGTTGTTATTTTTTTGCAAGTAGGAAAAAAGTAAGAGCAGAAAACTTACTGTGTCAAGCCAGCTTCTTAAATAGTTTGGACCTTGATAGGATCACTTCTACCACTGTAGATAGGCAAAGCATTTTGTAGCTTTTAACTGTGAAATGCTTCCAGTGGTTGTAGTGCTAGCTAGAGAACCTATTCTGTGGAAAGTCTCGTTCCCTTAAGTGGGCACGTACACAACTCACTTATTAGTTCTTTTGTTTTCAGAAAGCAGATTAAGCTGATATAAATGTGGTTTGGAGGATGAGTCAGGTAATTGTAAAGCTAATTCAATTATGAATATATGTGGTTTAAATATATGATCAATGGACATGATTGCGTTGTTAACCTGTATTAGGTTAAGGAAAAGGGGATTAACTTTTATACACATTATCTGTGTTTTGTATTTAAATAACTTCTCTTGCATTCAGCATAGTACATTACACTAGAAAATTCTGTTTATATATATTAGATTTTGAGGGAGAATGCATAGTCTAGTACTTCATTTCAGAAGATTAATTAGGGAGATGTTAAGCAGATATAAATAAAAAAGACTGATTAATAGAGTGATCTGATGGGCACTGAATTTGGCCTCATATCTTACTCTGTATAAAGGGAGCATAGCTGAAACTCTGTGCCTCAGTGTCGCCTGATTGGATTTTTGTTTTGTTCTTAATGTTGGTCGACAATAACATACAAATTCTGTAATTTAAAAGAACTCTTGTTATCTTCTTCTGGAATGTACTGTCCCACCCATTTTGCTCTTGGGGACTTGTGAGTGTCATGTCACACATCAAATTTGTGCAGCTTCTCCCTGCAGGGTTATGGCATTCCCAGAGATGGGTCAGTGTTCATAATTTTGGCTGCTGTTAAACAGTCAGCACTTGTCAACACCATGTACAGACATCCATTACATGTTTCTTAAATGGCAGTACCAAGCGTTAAATGTGGGACTTTTTGGCAGGAGCCGTTCTTGCACTAGAAATATTCCGATGTTGATATGATCTTGGTATGATCCTTGTGAGAGAAAGCAGCCTTGTCTGTCGGTTAGGTGATGTATGTGCGAGTTGCTGGAATGTGGGCTTCTGTTTCCAGCACTGCCATTGACCTGCTGCGTGCTGCTGATCAACTCTTATTGGCGTCTTGCTCCATTTCCTTTATCTCTGAACAAGGTATGATAATTACAGGATATTGGCCAACTGCTAAATTTCCTGAAGATAAAATGCGAATTGCTTTATGCTTAAAAAAAACCCAGAAAGCACTCAAATAAAAGTATCTATTGTATATGAACGAAACTAAATTATGTAGTGTGTGCCTCATAGGTTTATTGCTGTGTTTCTTCAAATCACAGCTTGAGGACTTGCTTGTTGGATATTTCACATCAGTCCTGGGCTGCTGCTATTTGGCATCCCACTTCAGTATTTATTTTGGTCCTGGTTTTGGAATTTCCCTTCACAGGAAGATTCTATATTCCTTATATGGAAAAATTTACTTTAAAAAAGGACTTTTTTTCCATCGATTCGGTAGATTCTTTCCTTAGTAAGTGCAAGAGCCACTATCTCTTTTCTTTAAAGCTCTGATCTAAGGGCCAGTAAAGTGAAGGAAAAGGTTATCGGTAGCTTCAGTGGCTTTTGGATCAAGGCGTTCCCGTATCATTGGAAAGAATGACCACTGGTGTCAGCCATGAAATCTTAGTGGCATTTTAAACCATCGTTTCAGTATTTCTTTAAGGCCTATCTGTTGATAACGCTTGCATCCACATGCAAGGAGCTACTTCTGTGTATCTCCTGGTTTTACAAGCAGGCCGTGCTCTTTATCTCTCCGGTGGGACTAGTGCTGTGTCTGAACCGTGGTAAAGGCTCATTCTTTGCTGGTAGAACAACTTGACAGAACACATGAATGCAACTGTTCTCAGGCATTGGCTCATATTTCTTGTTTGCATTAATCAGTTGGTGTTAAACATGAAAATTTTCGAGTGTTGATATGACTGTAATTTGAGAGTTTAGCCCTGCCTAAAGTGTGGAGCCCTCCTTTCCTCAAACGTTTTTCCATATCATCACTTCAGCACAACTGTCTGTGATCAGAGATCAAAATTAAATTCTGTTCAGCCAGGAACAGGGGAATGCCCTACGACAAAGGATTGTGAATTTTGATGAACACAGAATCAAATTGACAAGTTATAACGTACTTTTTTAAAAGGAGTGGGGATGGATGCCTTATCTGCACAGATATATTTAATGTCGTCACCTGGTTTGTGGAAAGAAATGGCTAAGCTTCAGAAATCTGGAAATAAATTTTACTGTTTAGGTGGTGACATTTAACAAGGTCACAGAAACTACATTTGTGGTCCAATGGCAGTTCATTAGTGTGCAGTACTACCTCATGGAGAGCTTAGGAATCAGGCGGTAGGTTTGCCCTGGAATCGTTAGATTGGCCTACAAATCCTGAAATGCTCAAATCTGACTTTGTGTTTTTGGAGCCCTTAGAATTTGCAGTCATTTGTTTGGCAGTACAAGAACTAGTAACTTGTTCTTTTAATGGGAATTATGCTTATTGTGTTCCTCTGGGTACCAAAAAAGATGTTTAAAGTACAGGACTTGGGAGATAAAATTCAACTCTTTGCAGAGGATCTGCTTGCTCATAACAGCGATCATGTATTCCCCTTTTAAGACTGCTATGAGCTCACAGGTTACACATAGCAAAATCTAGAGAGAAATACAGTTAAATTCCAGGGACAACTGTTGTGGCAACAGAAGTTTCAACTTCTGAACTTCATCAGCGTATGAGGGTTGTATTGACCTCTTCTTGTGTAGTGAGTAGTAGGAACTTCTTGTGTAGTAGGAACTTGGTGGTGAGCAGAACCTTTCCAAACCTGTCTGTGAATGTGGAAGGGGAGCTGACACGACACCTTGGAGGCTGCTTGCCCAAGAGCTGGGCCGAGATCTGTCCTTTGTGACTGCAGGGAGAAAGAACAGAACCGGGAACGAAGGCTTCTTAAATGTCTGTTGTGAGCCTGAGCATGCTGCTACTGTCCGTGACGTGTAGTAGCGGGGTTTCTTGCTCATTGCCTTCTATGTGAGTCGTGATCCCCGAGCTGAAATGTGTTTTCTCTGCTCTTCTTTTGGGAAGAGGATGGATAAAGAAGCCCTTCTTCATGAAAGCTGCATCTTGGTGAAAAACATTTGTTGCGCCTGGCCTGCTGGGTCAGCACTTGGATATGTGTGAGCATGGAATGTGACTCCCTGAGGAGAAACGTCACTTAGATACTCGAATATCCTATGACTAAAATCTGTAATCCTGAATCAAGCGGATTCCCCTGATACTCCATTTGGATTAGCTGGAGAGAAGTGCATGGAAGGACAAACCTATCTCTAAATGGCAAATTCAGCAGAACTGTTTACAATAGAGTAAATGTTGACTTGGAAACTTTTCAGATGTCCTGGATTTTTTTCCGTGGTAAAGGTGATTGCTGTAGTCCTGCCTGGGTAACATCTGCCTGATATTGGTTTTATATTATGCTTGTATTTCTGTCTGGTTATTTTTGTCTAAAACATGCAGTTTCTACGAAAGTAAAAAGAAGAAATCATTTTGCTTATCAGATTGGCAAAGAGAAGCAAGAGCCTGTCCAATCCCACCCTCCATAATTACAATAAAAATGACATCCCGTGACACAAGCTGCCCAAAAGGATGATAAATTATATGGGATGGATGCAATTACTTAATCTGGCAGCAATGAAAGCTCTTTCTCATTTTCCTGTAGTTCCACGGAGCTACATTCACTGGGGAAGTGAGTGTGGAACAGCGGGCAAACCTTCTTGCAGATCTTCAGGGTCTGTATGTGGAATTTAAGCACGTAACTAGAACACCATAAGACTAAGGATTTAAAAGAATAGAGTGTGTTAACCATTAACTGTTAGTATTGTTCAGCTTTGACGGCCCAGGAAATACTGTTCATGTGTTGAAACATGAGGGTTAGGGCAGGATGTCAGTTTTGACTTTTTTTTTTTTTGGTAGTGAAAAGTAGCCATTAAAAATGTAATCTCCTATATTCCTTTACTTCTTCAGACATAGCTCCTACTTGTTAATACATATCGTGCATCAAAAAAGAAAGTCTCTCTTTTGTCTGGTTGTTTTTTTTTTTTCCCTTCACAGTTCAGGGGTTTGCTCACGTTGGCAATAAAGGAGTTTGGAGTACTGTTGTTGGTTCTCATAGGAATGTGTACAATTTTGCAGGATCAGGTTCAGATTTATTACTTAGGCACTGACAACGCTGCTGTAATTAATCAGTTGTCAAAAAGCTGTCCCTTCTGCCTGTATTTGTTGCTGGCCAAATTCATCACAGCACGGCTGAATGCAGACTAATGGTTTGTGAGCACTTTCAAAATGTAAGTAATAATAATTAATAATCATTTGAAGAAAAAAGCCTAACCCTATGCAGTTTTGAATTATGAGGGCATGAAAGGACTAAAATGTCTTTGCTGCTTTCATACTGTTAGAATTGGACAGAAACTGATCTGACTTCTTTTGAACCGTGCTGCTTGTGATTAAATTGTGATTGTTTCTAGGGCTTTGAAATGGAAGAGGGGGAGAAACTGTTTCCAAATGTATCTTGCTGGCAGTTGAGGGTTCAGGAAGGTAGGGTTGGTTTGTTTCGCTGTTTTCCTAAAGTTACCTTAGAAGGGCTTTTCAAAACTCTGGGCTTGTCAAAACTCCTGTTTACTCAGACCATATAGATTTTATGGTTAACCAGAAAACACAGTTTCAAGTCATGTCCAAAGAGTTACATTTAGGTTGCATTCCTTCCAGCAAGTCTTTGCCTATTTCCAACAGTGAGTACTCAAGTAGGAGATGGCAAGCACTGCGTAAACCCCTGCTTTTCTCCCTTTAAGCAGTATCCACAACAGCAGTAGACTTGGTCACCTTTTTTTTGAAAGATCACCGCTGATACTGCATGCTGTGCCTGTGGCATAGGGACTGTTTAAAGCGGCAACTGAAGTCCACAGTGTTGGAGGAGATGCTCTGTTTTCTTTGCCAGCACTTTTTAATTGGCTGTTCTTGTTGTCTTGCAAACACAAGGAGTCTCTCATTCACATTTAAAGTCCCCATTTTTCATTTTGTAGGCACATGGATATTTCGCCTGAAGCACTAAGTGGTGTCAGGTAAAGGTCAGTGCACTGCAATAACCTGCCCTCGAGCACAAATAAGTTCAGGCTCTGCTGCCAAGAGATGACCTTTGATTTCTTTTTTTACCTGACGCAATAAGGGCCCTATTCAGAGTTCTTCACTCTCACTGTACTTAGCAAAGTCCCAGCCACTTGAGTAGGTTTGCTTGAGCAAGAGCGGTTACAAAAGTTCCCTAAGCACGGTATGGTGATGGCAGAGGTTTCTGCATTGTAGATGAGTTCAATAAACCAAATTAGATTCAGCATTTATTGTGGTCAGAAAAGAGAGGTGAAAGGTGAGAGTGGATTTTATTCTGACTTGCATTGCCAACCAACTCTGAAACTACTACTAGTAGTAAGTTCAGTTCTAAGCTACGTCTGATCAGCAGAGGTGGTGAGCAAAGATGCTTATGTGTTGAAATATTTGTTATATACAGGGAGCAAATAATACTTTAATCTGCAGTCATAATTGACAGCCAGAAGGCTTATATGGCATCAGTGGGTAGAGCTGTATCGTGGTAGTCACGCTTTCCCCCTCTTGGTATCCTCCTAATCCAGGTACGCCATTGAGCTGCGCGGTGCAGGGTCCCTCAAAACTAAGAATAATAAGGTTGCTCAAACTGCTGTGTTGCGAGATGGGATTGCAAATAGGCTAGCTTATCCTCAATAAAAGGGGAGGCAGGATAGTCACCTTTTTACTATGCTGTGACTAATTGTGCTGATGGTTTCCACGGTTTTGTTAAAAAGGGGATTTCCATTAGCCTGCCTTTCTTTGCAAGCCTGTGCAGGAGTTGTAGGGAAGTATGTTATTTGTTACTGGCTTTTTCTCTCCAATCCTTTTGGCTTTTGCAGATGTGAGAATGGGTACTTGTATGCATCAGCTCCAGTGAATGACTTTGCAAGCAGCAAAATTGTTTTGGTTCTTTCAAAGTCAACATTATACATTCAAGTTATTATTATACATTATACAGTCAAGTCTTAGACCTGCTGTCAGGCAAAACTCTCTTAAAAGCAGTAGCAGATTTACCTACAGGCTGAGGAAAAACTCAAGACTAGAACCTGACCTGGAAAGGGTGACTGGAAGTGGAAAAAAAGGAATACAGTCTTCCTGACTCATTAGTTTAGTTTTTTGCATAATGCTATTAACAAGGGTGACAGGGGTTTTTGGTGATTCTGTGAGGTTAATATGCTTTATCTGTCAACCATAAACTTATGCTTCACAGGCTGTTGGACAGCATCTGCCAAACTATATATTTCCTAATAGGGAGATTTTAATCTGCAGCGAGTGAAATGTTTCAACTTTGCTGCTCAGTGATTGATAGCCTGAGATTCCTTCAATGTACAATTATCTTAGTGTTTTTGTGTCAAGGACTGATATCTCCTGTAGGAGTGTAACAGTTTATGCAGTTTACATTAAATGGACTGAAATACTAACTGTAATTTAGACCACCAGAGCACATGAGGCAAAGCAGCAAGACAAGATTTGTAGGATGTCTTAAAATCCCTTTCAAACTGACAGGATAAGCTCCCACTCTCCACCCTTAAAGGATCTTGCAGTTCAGTTTTAAAATGCAGGAGGCTGAAGGGCTCACCACATGGAGGTACGATGGATACAAGTGTTGGGATATTTCTGGAAGTCTGAACCAAACCTGAGCTGAATAAGGACTTAAGGCATATTATATTTAGTGGCTTTAGTCTCGAGGGGCAGAGTTAAGATCATAAATTGTTTCTGAACATATGAATTTTACATTTTTTCTGCTGTCACTAATCACGCTGAATCTTCATTTGTCTTTCTTTAAAAGACACAATGATACTGTTGTTTGTCATCCTTACTACTTAAAGCTGGGTAACGTTGCATTTTCCTTTTTATTCCCTGACATCTTCTTCCCTTAAAGAAGAGGTGCACCTGTGCTAATGTGCCCCTTTAAATGGTAAAGACTTAACAACACCGTTCACATCTGATGCTACTATCTTGGTTGCCTATCCAGTTTTGTAACAGTGATACCAAGTATATATCAAGCCCAGAGGATAAGGATATTCAATGTCTACGTTGTTGTGCTGGAGCCCTCATCTAAATTTTATTGTGGATGAAAGCTAAATAGAACTCTGTGAAACAGTTCTTCAGTGTGTTCTCTGACTTAGACCTGTATTTATTTCCATGCTGAATTTAATATTTGCAATAGGTTTACAAGACAACGTACTGTCATTCTTCCAGTTGACCATCAGAGACCCATTGATAGTTTATTGTTTCATGTTAGGTTTAAGTTCCCTGGTATTTTGTTTCAAAATTATGAAAGAAATACTTAATTTCAAGGTGCTTTTGTAAGACCTCTCATTAGACCTATTATTCATCATTATGTAGGAGTACAAAAGAAAACAATAAATCTTCAAATTCTGTTCTTGCGTTTCCATACCAGGGTGCGGGGAGCCATATCGGAGAGGATTTTAATGAGAAACAAGTTAGAATCTCATAATTCTTACAGTATTATTTATATAACAAAGTAATTTAATTTAAACAATCTTTTGTAACTAGTTCATTTCAAGTTGTTTCAGGAGCCTAGACTCGGAAATCCACAATGCAAGACACAGAAGCTGCACAGTGAGCTGTGTTTCTGTCCGTGATCTGCAGTTCCTACCTGTGCTACCTCTTAAAAGTGAAGCACCCAAGTCTTGCTATTTGGTATATGGAATTTCCTTCAGAACAGACCAGAGCAGTTGATTTGTTATGTTTTATTCAGCAAAAGCACGTTTAGGATTTAACTGAACGCCATAGTATCACAGCACAAATTATTTTGGACATATGTCACTTATTTTTCAGTGGTCCCTAGAACATATTTCCATGTGGGTTCCTGAGAAGCTTCTAGTGGCCACTAGCCAGTTGCAACCCTATGTTGCTCTCATATGCTGCACCTATTTAGAAGGTGTTTAGTGCCCAAATTCTCCCAAATCTTAGTCGCCAGTCTATTGTTTGACTCTCTGAACTTTTAAGAAGATGGTAAACCTCTGCCTCCCCCATGCCCCCGTGCAGCCCCGTCCCTTAGTCATTGCCCAGTTCTTCATGACAACTGGGTTGCGGCAATGCTGTTACCTGAGCAGTGCTAGTCACTTTGATCCAAGCGGAGCTCAAGTCAGGTTGGAATTGCATGAAGGAAAAAAGAAATCTCTTCTTTTTGCCAAAATAAAGCAGTTGGGTTTGCTGACTGCAGGAGAGGACCAAAGGGAAGAGGACTTTTGTCATGTTTAATGTTTGTTACGAAAGCCCTGGTTGCTTTTTTTGGACACTGGTTACTACAAAATGTACGTCAGTAGATAGTTGCTGTTTTTCCCTCCAGTTACGGCAGTATTGAAATGTACGTTAAAACACTTGTCCTTGGAAACTTGTGTAGAAAAGGATTTGATGAGTTACTTTGGGATATGTGTCCATGTTGATCTCCATTAGAGGGTACAGGAAGCCGGTGGTCCGCAGAGCAGCAGTGCGTTGCATCACAGTGGGATAGTTGTTGGGCTACCAAGACCACCTTCCTTTGCTGCCGGAATGCGTGGGAGAGAGGTACTTGTTTGGCTGTGGCCTGGCATATACATTTATAAATGTATTTTCTTTGTAAGTACATGGGGTAATGAACTGACCCTGAATTGCCTTGCTTTTACCTGTACTAATGAATATTATTTTATTTTGGTTTTTTTAACTGTTCTTCTGTGTCAAGGTTCCCTTCAAGTCTTGAGGGAACGCCAGCCTTTCTTTGGAATGCTTAACCCAAACCACAGAACTGCGTAACAGGCAGAGAAATCTCTGAACTTGCCTGGGAATGATTTTTATCCCATTTACAGCTCTGTACACAGAGAATAATGCTACAGAAGCCCTTGGAGTCACTGTAGCCCAAGTTTGGAATTGAGCCCCAAGGATCTTAATGGTAATTTCAGTGGATGCCTGTGTTATATTTATAGATGCATGTTCCAGTTAGTACCTGTTCCACTGTGTAGAGTTTTATTTTTGAAAGTGAAGCATCTGACAACAGCGGATAGGAATATCTACCCAGAAGAGAATTTTTCAGTCAATCTTGACAAGCCTACATTCCCTCTGGTAACTGCAATGATCTATGGTGATCTCTTCCGAGGACTAAGGCGGCTAACAAGTTTGAAAAGCAGTTTGGTTTGACTTTTGGTGTGTCCCTGTACAGCTTTATCGCTTATCTGCTCTGGAACAACGTATGAGTATTCCCAGAAAGCATTCTTATTTGGAAGTATTACTTATGCAGGGAGACATTTCCTCCACTGATACTCCAAAGAAAATACAGTGTTTCTGAGTAAGCAAGGAAAGATTTCAAGTCCCCATTGCATACTCTCCTCCCTGTTGTGTTCTAACACTGGTACCCCAAGCACCTCAGAAATCTTGCAGGCAAAACAAAAGGAACTTTGTGAAAGCTAATACTTTGAGATTGCACGTGTTCAAGTAGTACCTTGACAGGGACGCCAATTTTTTGCATGTTTTGTTTTGTGAGGACAGTGGTAGATTGAAGCATTCATCTAGTATTTGATTTCTTCTTTAGAAAATCATAGCTATGAAGTCTAGGATATTTAGATTGTTAGAAATGTTTCTGTATGTTTCTGTGTGTTCACAGACCATTGCTGGCTCTTTATACTGTCCTGTTAGTGTGAATAGGCCCCAGTTTAGAGAACGGGCAGTTTCACATCAGGTTTTCTATTTGTTTTGGAGCCGTGCAGAGAGTTGGTTGTGGTAGGCTAACGATACATCAATTTATCAGTAAATGAGGTATTTTTTTCGAAGGGTACCTTGTCACCAGGAATGCTTGATCTTCACTTACGTATGTTGCTGAATATTACCTGATACTCAGGCCAAACAATTTATTATTTATGGCCTCCTATATTTTGATCCTTTTTTTCTATGTGGAGGATATTGATGCTTGGGCATATGTTTACTATGTTTATTGAACAGCATGAGAGTTAATTCTCATGGTAAGCAGTTTAAAACAAAAAGAAAATAAAGACTTGTGTTCTGCCAACATTAAACAGACAATTGAAAAACAATGTTTACTCTTTGCAAAAGGAAGGTGTCTTCTAACTGAACAGTAATTATGTAATATATGTGATTTTTACTTGATGAGAGGGGTGTCTCCCAGCTGTATTACTAAGAAATAGCTGATTATACTGCTGAAATATGTTGTGTGTTACTTTCCTTGTACATGTGCCTTCAATTAGCTTTGCTGAGATATTTGTTGTCTATGACCATTTCAAAAAGGATGTGTTATAATTCTCTGAGTGGGGCTGGTGGGTCCTCGGTTTTCATGCTACAGACGGTAGGTCCTCAGAACCATCATCTACGTCTTGGTGTAAACTCCACTTAAACACTGTTGCAAGCCTACGTTTTGAAGAAACTCAGAGTAAGATAGGTTGAAAGTTAGAAGCTTTTATTTGA
The DNA here is from genome assembly GCA_013398295.1 of Chionis minor. Classification (NCBI taxonomy): domain Eukaryota; kingdom Metazoa; phylum Chordata; class Aves; order Charadriiformes; family Chionidae; genus Chionis; species Chionis minor. The sequence goes on along the minus strand of VZSF01009519.1, from coordinate 2,200,020 downwards.
TTTCAGAGAGACACCTTGTATTCTGAAAACAGCTTTCATTAAGCAAGTCATTAAAGGAACATAAGAAACGCTCAGTTTCTTTGACATATTTACAGGTAAAGAAATCAGTATGGCTAAAAGAGGCTCTCAGAAATTTCTGGTATTCCTAGTTGCTCTGAAATGCAGTTACGTGCTTTGCAATGTCAGTATTGTTAAGACTTTTACTAAATAAATAGACTTGGAGACTGACATTTCGTAAATACTACTTCTCTCAATTAAATATTTGTAGCCAGGGCGTTCTAACTACCAGTCACAGCAGGCAGTTTTACCTGAGCCTCTGCAACATGGGTGAGGTCTCAGAGCAGTATATGAACCAAATCTAACACACCACTCTGGCTACTTAGGCTTGGTAGGAAAGTCAAACAGTAATCTCTTGAAAAGAAATTCATGTTCTTACCGCTCATTTTGTAGGCAAGACTAGTTGTTTAATTATAGCAAAGTTCACACAAGTCTGTTTCTCTTGCTTGTCATAACAATGAAGGATTCACCTGTATTTAGAATCGGTGCTTATAGGGATGTCAGGTATTTCCACCTGACTTTTTAGGCTGTTAACCATTCCTTTATCTTTCAATATCAATAATCAGAGTAATGTTGATCACGATTGTGGAAAGATTAAGAAAGATTGTTTTATGAAAAGGGTCTTTAACATGTAATCTCCCCCTCCCTCTTACATGTGTAGTCCCTTCTACATCCTTGGTTTGGAATATTCAGGTTGTATCAAAAAAGCTCTTTAAAAGGAGAGGAAAATTTATTAAAATACACAAAATATGTCTTAGAAGAGGTGGTGGTTTCTAATACGTAGAGCTGTGATAAGTAGTACCCTTCATGGTTTTCAAATGCTGAAACTGCTAGAATTTCCTTCAGTTCTCTGGGCTGATTATGTGTGGAACAGGCTGCTCTTAATGGTTGTGTGTGCCATGTTTGTTAGTGGATCTGTGAGCAAAGGGAATTTGCAGCCGCATACACATGACACAAGTAGAATATACTAGTTGAACGTTGAGTAAGTACTTTCAGGTGGGAACAGAATTGCTCAGATCCTTACATAGTCATCTTATATAAGGTCTGTCCAGTTTGTGCTGCATTCATGATTCAGAACATCTGTGGCAAGAGTTAGAATTCCTTAAATCAGGGAATGGTGACAAGCTGGTATCGAGATTCCTACAGCAGCCTCTTTACAGAGAGAAGGGCGCAGGTAAGAAAACCAACCACCATGTGGCTTGGCTACCTTAGCTTTCTTAGTTGTGTGCTGGGCTTATTTTAATATAACTATATATACATGGCTGCATATTTTGCATCCGACCTCTAAGCAGTAGTAGCAGTTAACTTGTGTAAAATAGAATACTAAATGCACCCTGCAACCAGGCGGTCTATCCTCTGTTTATTAGAGGTGTTTTCTAATTTCCTTTTATTCCGCCTACAAAGGCGTTTGAAGAGTTGAGGAATCTTTTCAGTAGAATACAGTATCTGGCTTTACTACTTCATAGGAAGTTGAGGAAAACGTTACCTTGACTTTAGGTTGTCCTTAGAAAATAATACAGTAAAGCTGGGGAAAGGTCAATGACCTGATGAAACTCTATGGGTCTCTAATTTGGAGCTTAGTAGCATTTTTCTAAATTGGCTGCTGTAGAAGACAACATAAATTAAAGAACTGAAAGGTGCACTTTGAGTGTGATTTCTTGATAAAACATAGCTCAGTTAGAAATTAGGTTGTCCATTTACAGTGTCATTATAAAAAAATCATTCTTCTGAAAATTGTAGTTACTAAGCATCATTTTAAAAATAATTCCAAGGATTTGGCCAAAATTGCACAGCCTGCCAATTTGAAATCTTGAAATGAACTTAAGATAGGTTTGCAACAGTTTCCACGCAGTTACACCCCAAGAATCTCTCTGTCGATTTGGAGAGGTATATGATCTCATTTTTGTGATTCATTTTACCTTTTACATAATTGTCCTCTGCCTGGAAACCACACATGAGAACTTTAAATGCTGTTAAGTGTTTGTGAGACTTAGTTAATGCTTTCAAAGGTGAAAGAGGGGGCAAAATCAGACTAAAAAATGGCAGTTCTGATGCAGCTTGAATCTTGAGAAACAGTCATCTTTCTGGGCTATTATTTCAAAGAAGAACAATTAATTCAATTTTTCTGGCACTCAATATGATTTTGTGTTCTCTGATCTATTTTTTTTTCTTTTAAAGTTGGATAAATCTGATCTCCCCATAAACTACCTTCTCAGGATTTGAGAGTTATAAATCGTATCAGAATTACTAACCAACTTGGCACTGCTACTCCAACACGCCTCCTTTGCAACTGATCTCAATTAGCTAACTGTATTTCATAATCCATGCCACAACAATATACTTTATTTGATTATCAAACTTCTTACTATGGTATTAAATCTATATTTAACCTTATTATTGAGTTTAAGAGTAAATTTTAGATCAGGTTCATCAGGATAATATTTTCACTTTTATGATACTTTTGTTATTAGTGCACATTCAGCAAATGCATAACCTGTGTTGTGAACAAAGATGAAGGAAAGTGAAATCTGGGGGGAAAAATCAAAGAAACAAATCCTGCTAGTCATATATAATATGACTGCAGCTCACCACCTATAAGCAAGCATTTTTTTGCTTCTTCCCTTTACTTACAAGATTAATGTCACAAGCCTTGTTAGATCTTTAACTTACATGTACTTCAACAAAGACTGAAGCAAAATTGTTTGAATTGTGGCACCCTCCAGCCACAGCATAACAATGTTTTTACAAGGCAAAAACTTGCAGCTTGTGGATGGGTGTTTTGGGAAATTGTATGTACGTTCGTTGTTGGATTTCACCAGCTTTGAGTTTGTCTCCTAGATTTTCAGAGGACAATCGAACGTTGTAGGCTCGCATGCCAAGCAATCAGGTTACACATTCTTTCCACTGAATTACAAATAAAGGAGCTGAGAAGCGGAACGTTTGCCGAATGAAGAGACAGCTCTAGAAGCGGGACCAAAATTCAGACTACTCCAGGGTGGCCCTCAACCTCAGGACTGGTGTTTTGTTAAGGGTCTTTGGTGCTTCGGTGTGGAAGCCCAGGGCTGTAGGAAGGTGAGGTGCGGCCCTGGGGCAGCGGGGAGCGGCAGAGGCTGTTGAGTCAGGGCTGCCTATCACGGGACGTGAGTCACCAAGCTGTTATGCAAAAGCAGATGATGCCAGAGGCTATGTTTAAAAGATAATTAGTAGTTGTACCTGTGGATGTAAGAGGCTTGATCACGTCCCTGTCTTTGTTGTTTGTGGAGTATACTTACTGAACTAGGGGGGAGGATTTGTGAGATTTTAGGCAAAGAACTGAAAATTTCTGGATCTTGATCAAGCTTAGATTGGAGACAGGCACTGAGCTTTCTTGGAGTGCAGTAGTTCTGGACACACCCAGAAAGAGAACTTTAAAGTTTTCAAAGCATTTAAAGTAAAGCAGAGAGGCACCTTCGGGGTTAGGTGGAGTAACTTGCAATTTTTTGTTTTTGTGAAAATGTTTGCTCTCCGTAAGCATTGGAACTCTTCATCAGATCTAATGCTAGATTTCTCTGTTAGGCAGCTCTCGGAGGCAAGTGTATGTTTTAATGTAGTTAATGAATATTTGAGAGATTAAAACTCTGGTGGTAGGTGTCAGCAGCCGCAGTCCAAGCTGTTGGATATGTGCACAAGTTACGTAGCTTGATAAACCTGGTGAACTGTGAGGTGCTTTATCCAAGTCTTGTGAATGTTGAGAATTTTGGATGCGGTCCAAAGGACTTGCACTGAACATCATTTAATAGGTGTGAACAACTCAACTAATAGATACACTATACCAACGTGCCGTGCAAGGCAACAAAGGCAGCCTTAAAGAGTATAATGTATTTTTTCCTTTAAGTATTCCTAAATATTATTTACTTATGATTTTTTTCCTGAATAATACAAAAGGAGAGCTTTGCACATCAGTGGAAACATGACTTTTTGATGCTCAAGTTTCATAGCTGCTTCAAGATGCCATTGTCAGTAGCTGGCAAGATACATAATCTAACCAGAAAGATAAATATTGAAAGAAATTTAAGTTGGCTTGCTATATATTTAAGTCAACAAGATAAAATAGGCTAAAAGCTCAGGGCGATTCTGAACTTCGTTGAGTTAGTGTATGTTTCTACATGATGTAGCTCATGTCCTTGTGAGTTAAAACAGGGAGTCTCGGGATTGTTTCAGTAGGTAATGTGAATATGCACGTCTTAAGAAATTTCTGTTCCAGTTAGTACATAGATGCATATGGATATATGTGAGTTGACAGGACTTATAAGAAGCAAGGTTGATGCTAAAATGACATTGGAATTCTTGAAAGTGAAATACCATCCATTCACAATACACAAAGGGTATAGTCACATGAAGAATTGCATGTGAATGGTCCTGTGATATTTAAGAGGTTAGGATAACTAATTCATTGGCTTTCTGCAAATTTTCAAACCACTTTGTAGGAAGACATTTCTTAAAGCTGATTAGCCAAGGGGGAGATCTCGCTGTTGACTTCCCAGTAGACTTTCTTCCCCTTTTCTTAACTTTCTGTACAGTGTCTGTCCTGATAATTCGGTGTCATTAACTCTGAGAAATCTTACTGTGTCGATTTCAGCAAATTTCTGGGATTGTCTATGAGCCTACTAGATTATTTTTTTCTGAGTTACTGCTGTTATCTGCTCCTTTTTGAAATCTCCATTACAAATGAGTATTTTTGCATTCTGATTTTGCATAGACACTCCTCTGAGCCCTGCTGACAAACGGCTTCAGTGTCTGACTACGAGAAGGCTGCTAGGCTGAGATGGTCAAGGAGTGTCTGCAGGTGACATTGAGAGTAAGCGTCAGAGTAAACTTCAGTAAATATCAAGACACAGGATGGTTCTGATTAGCTCATAACTTTGTAGTATAAGTGCTGAGTCTGGTGGCAGCAGATGGGATCTTTTTATCCAGTCTCATTTTCTGTGACCTGATACACATTGTATTATATGCAATGAAACACCTTTCCCTTTGATTGCCATGCCATGGTTGTTCTGGAAGGGAGGCTTGAATTCCTCCAGAATCCTTCCATCATGTGTGATGGGTTGATTGGTTTGTTTGTTTTGCCCCCCTACCCAATTTTACAGATTTTGTTTTCATCCCGCTTGGAGGTGAAATGGGAAAGATTGCTGAAATATCAAATATTTTAATGCAATGGAGGAAGTCTTGCTAACTCTGCTGAAGTACAGGAGTTTGGGTTGTTCCAGTTGAGATATTAACATCTATTCTGCTGCAAATAGGGTTACTAGAAGGCCTTTTGCTAGATAGGTCTATAGGACTTTTAAACCCCTTGTGGGAAGGTAATTTGGGTTTTACGTTTGCAAGACTTACTGCAGTGACTAGCACATGGTACACCTCATTGGGCTTTTGAAAATTTCCATGCCAAAATTCGTGTTACTTAATCCTAGTGTTAACTGTTTAGCGATTTCAGGTATTCATTTTGCCCTGGATCTTCTGGAGGGAAAATGAATGTCACGTTTACACATTTTCATATCAAAAGCACCGCTGCCAAAGTGACATTTCATTCAATAGGCTGTAAGCACCTAAGCACTTAAATAATTTTGAAAACAAGCTCTTCATTTGCTTATATACATAGCAGTTTTTACACTATGTGCTACAAGTAACGTTTCAAAAGAAATGCATCTGTGAGTTGCAGTAAGGAGTATTTTGAAAAAGGCATTGAAATACTGTTGGGAGTTCAGTTTGTAATGCAACCTGCATTGACAATGAAGATACAGATGAAGTGAAAAAATTGAAAACATACGGATGGACTTTAAGCACTCTTTTTTGACAACAATCACCAGAAACACCGGAGGTCCCTTCCCCACTTCTTCACAAAACTAGATCTATAATAGTATCTTTTCCGCTTTTCAAATGAGGTGCAACTTATAAAGTGGGTCAGGGGAACGCCCATTTCTTTTTCTGTGGGTTTGTATCCTGTAACAATGTTCTGCTGAGGTTGTGTCCTTCCGTACAAGGATGTTGGATGAAAAGATTATTGTGGAGTGAAAAATCCCAAAAGAGAGTACATCTGGAAAAATGCAATGATAAGAACTTGAAACCATGTTGGTTACTCTCCATGTTACGTGTGTATCCTTAGTGTTCACTAATTGATATAAAATGATTTTGCCTCAGTGCGCCTGGTAATGAAGAGGCAGGTTGCAGGAAGCAAGACACTTGTTTCCTTCACAATTCAAAATGCCTGTTAGTAAATAGTTTCCTAGGGGATCTGTTTAAATACTTTGTGTTAGTGCTGTGTATGTGGACTTGCCTGACATTTAAAGGAATGTAGCTTTTTCTGAAACTGTGCTAAAACCTCACATAGCGTAGAGTGTTGCAGGAGATCTAGACTAAGAGTCTATTCTCAGAAGTGCTGCCCGTCTTTTAAAAAACAATTGTCCAATATTAAGCAGTGAAATTGGTGAGTAAGTTTGAAAAAGCCCCTTAGACATGCTGACAGCCATGGGACTGCAGAAAGAAAGGGTGACGTTTAGCTGAGTCCTAATGCTTTCTTCCTCCTGACTAACTCAGACCTGTTACGTGCAGAACTTCCGTCATCATGCTTTCCCAAGTACTCAACTTTTAATGCCTTCCATTGAAAAACCCAAACAATTGAACAATAGAAAAACACAGTTTTCTTTTAAAGTTGTCAGAAGTATTTTGTGACTTCATAAACCAAATTTGTTGTTCTTTGATTTTATTGGGGGGAAGGATATTTAGCTTGTCCAGTTACCTGCAAACAATCCATATTTTCTAGCGGCTGGATCTGTACTTTATCTAAGTGCACATTTCTTAAGTTCTTGCAAGTCCTGTCCTTTTCTAGGCAGATTTTAATTATCTGGCTGCCTGACAGAAATTGAGAGCTCTTTATCTATGAACAGCAATGTTCTCTTGTTTCTGTTCACTCCACTGCATTTCAACATGTAACGTCTTGTAAATGGCGAGATACAGGCAACAGTTGACCAAGTTCTGAAATACATGGATTTAGGTTCAGCCCTAATAGTGGTTTATGTCCTCTTATCTTCCCTCCTTTCCCCTGCCCCCCTTGATTTGTATCGTGTTTCCCTACTGCAAGGATCTCTTTCCTGCCTGAAAATTCCAGTGCAGCATTTGAAGTGTCCAGTTTATGATTACAAATTTACCAAAATAAGAACTCCCCAGATGTCTGAATGTTTGAGAGTATTTTCAAACAAATGAAAGTTTACCTAGGTAATAACCCTCTTAAGGACTGGTAGGACTTCTATGCATTTGCAGTAGTCCTGATGCAATGACAGTACTTGGAAAGAAGGATCAGTTAAATTTGTATCCAGAATGCTGTTTCACCCCCGATTTCCTCTGTAACTGTAGGCAAGGCATTTAACTTCATTGTGGCTGGGTTTGCCAGCTGTAACAGGTAGGGAATGTCACTGCTCTTTTCTATTTTTGTTTTTTTCTGCAGACTGTATGACTGCTTACAACAGGATCATCCTTGCATTGCTCACAAAATGGAGAGTGTATTAATAATATTACTATACAGTAGAAATTGCTAACCCCGTTTCAGTTCTATGAATTCTGTTAACACAAGACTTGAAAATAAAGCTGTTTGCTTTATTGTCATACCAAGTGATATACTAGGAATGTGAGATAAAAAGGCAAGTAAGTTTAACATCAGATTTGCGTCCGTTGGAATCAAATCAAGATTTTGCACCCCATAGCACTTCAGCAAAGTACTTTGGCACTGTTGAAGTCCTGTTGCAAAAAATGGGGTGTGTCTATTCATGTAATGTACACTGGATTTCCAGTTTGAATTGCTGTAAAGTCCCAAGAATTGAGGTGGAGATGACTAATGTAGGTCTGTATCCAGTTTCATAGACAACCTGGAAAATACTGAATAAGCAGCGTTAAATGTTTTCCTCTTTTCTTTCTGTAGGACTTCTGTGTGATTGGCATTGTGCTGTACTGCAGTGAAGAGGTATTTTTCACTTCAAGACACCTTGCATTAAAGGATCATGGTAGACAGTTTAATAGTTTCTTTGAGGTAAGTGATGCAATAAAACATTTAAAATCTTATTTAATAGGCAGTAACTATCAATTTGGTTGTCTCTTGCTTTGGTGTTAAAAGTGTTTGTACCGTAGGATGTGTCCTGGTTTGAGGTGAAACAGAATTTTCTTTTCAGTAATTTTACTTTTCAGCCAAGCCTCTTCTAACTAAAGGAACCCTCTAACAGTTTCTGTCATTGTATTAGTCGCCAGCCCAGCCCAAACCAGGAGAGGAGGATAAATAAAAATCTTATCCAAAGACCAAATAATCAAGTACATGCATACCAAACATAGCATTCTTTGGTGATAGTAAAAAAAGAAAATTCTCTTTTTTTTGATGAGGCAGTACAACTACAGTCACTGGGGTTAAATTACTGATTTACATGTTTTAGTACCTGTGCTGCAATTTGTTCAGGGATTTATATTATACAGTCCTGAAACAGTTTGCCAGTGGGCAAATGTAGGAAAGACCTCTCAAACGGCTGTCCTGACAAAGGAAATGTTCAACTGGTTCTAAGCTGGTCTGTCCAGTTCTATAGTTTGGCAGGCAGATTCAGAGACAGCGGGCAGCTGTGATGCTACACAAAGAAAAGTTGACCTCCTGCAAGGAATGACAGCTGCATACTCTCACTGTACGGAGATACTGTCTGTCACACCTCTGATCATTCTTGTGCATTGCAGACACCAGTCCTTGAACTGCAATTCTGGCACCCTTCTAATATTCCAGGGCAGATTCCACATCAAAATGGATCTGTCGCATGCTGTTGGCACTACCTGTGTTATCTTTCCTGTTGAGATTTCTCCAAAACTGTCCCAGACTCAGGCTGTTCTGCAGACTTTCAGGCGGGGGGATGTCGGGAGTACGAGACAAGAGCCATACTGCACAAGTCAGTACTAGTCACTTGGCTAAAATACTTTTGCTCCTACCTGCACAGTTCACAGGTGGCTGTGATAGCTCTTCGTAAAATACAACTACTTAGGGACAGCAACCATGCACGAAATCTTACCCTCCAGCTTGATTCAAGGAGAGCTAATACTCCTTGCAATGACAGAGGAAGAACTCTGAGAGGTGTTTCTAACTGAGGTGTTAAATAGCCAACTTTTTCTTGCTGCTCCTGTGATGGAGCTAATACCACGTGGCTTTGTTCTGCGCACCCCACAACCCCCAGGTAAAAATTGGAATTGCCAGTAAAAGAAAGTGAGCGTGTTTGCTCTTTGTGACTTGGATAGACTGACACTTTAAAGCCTGACTTTGCTCTGAACTAGGTACTTGGCTGCAAATAGTGCCATAACTGTGAGAGCATGGGCTGTACCAGCAAGGTTCTTACACAGAGGCCTGAGTTAAACAGCCATCCATCAGCTGCAATTGGTACCTGACCTGTTCACCTATACTTCAAAAGTTTTGTCTTATTTTGAGGAGTACTTGTTCTCTCTGGCTTTTCTGCACAGTAAGAATACCTGAAACAAACCCGCTGAAATTGGAGAAGCCTATTTTTGTAGCTTGGGAGGCCTAATGTTAGTCAAGCATGACAAAAAGCCTAGTCCAGAGAAGTTAGCCAAAGCAAGCTACTGAGGGAAATAACGCTGATTTAAAGTTAGAGGCTTACCTCAGGATAGCTTAAGTATTCCTGGCAGATTTTCTGTGTGTCTGAAATAGTAGGTTGATACCATCGTTTCGGAGAGATCCAATTGCAGATACAGAAGCAAACTTAAAAACTAGTTTCATTGTCCTTGAGCACGTACATACAGGTGGTGATTACAGTGCAAGCTTATTAAAGAATGGTCAGGAAAAGCTTGGCACGGAGTAATCACACATATGCTAAAAGTTTGTGTTTCAGAACTGAAAACTTTAATCTGGTAAGTAATTTGCTTTGAAGATTACAGCTCTCGCTCTGTTCAGAGCTCCCAACCTTGTGCATGATTTCGGAAGAATTTACGCATGGAAATCTGTAGTCCTTCAGACTGATCAGAAAAATCCTGTCCTGTTGAGGATGAAAGCATTTCCTTGTGCAAAGTTTGAACTTTCTTTCACACGCTCTGAGGGATTATAGGGAGCAGGGAGTGGGTAGGAAGATTCTGAAAAGGAAGTTAAATATAATTCGCAGAGGATGTAGGCTGGGCCTGTCAGCTGTAGGCTCTGCCTACTTAGAAGTTTGATGTGTAATTCGGAATAGTTAGGAGATCAGTTGAGCACTTGAAAAAGGGGTATGCGTGTCAGCGAAAAACAGACTTGATGCTGCCGTTTTGCAGTTTGGAGGTCTGAGTTCTGTTTCTGTTTTTGATTCCAGGTGTGATAGGCAGATAATTTTCTTCATTCATGCCTTTGGCTTCCATCCACCACTGTTACCGGGCCTTGCTCTCAACTGCACGTTTTGACTCTTACTGTGGTTTCTTTACAATGCTTTACACTGGCTCTGATTTCAGCCACCTCCCTGTATTTGCCTTTATCACAAATGATAGCTTTGTGAAATATAGTACTTCCTTCTAACGGACTTTTGAAGTGTTTTAATTGTTTTTTTTTCTAAATTGATGTGGCAGTATGGAAGTAATGACTTTTTTTTGCCTTTGACTGGTTTATTGCTTTGAGAGAGAGGGGCATAGACTATGGTGATGAGGTGATGATAGGCCATGTGTAATCAATACTTACCTAACCATTCCTTTGGCAGTATGTTAGCAAGAACAAACACAGAAAACTCAAGAAAAACATTCTCCCTAGTAGAAGAATTTTCTATTGGTGGTAATGAAATGCTTAGTATAAACCCCCCCCCCCCCCTCTTTCTGTTTAGGAGGTCTCTGTCGCTGAAAATACCTGAAACAATGAGAAATATTTAAAGGGTTACTGTGTAGGGAGCAAAGGAGGGAGCTGTGAGTAGGAAACACAGCTGGATTTTGTCTGGTCCATTAGTTTGTAGATGGATTTTGTGCCCAAGTCCATCAGTTTTACTTCTGCATTGAAATTCACTAAATCATAGCAGCTTTTCCCTTCATAGAGGGTCCGAAGCATACTCTTTGTAAACTGAAAAATCAAACACCCGGTAGAAATAGTCATCTTGATTCTACTTCTTGTACCTTTCTGTGTTCCTGGTGGAGGAGCTTGCTTGAAGGAGGCAAACCAGTCCCCAGTCCAAATTACAGCAAACAAAAGACTGAGTTAACCTAGCCTAACTGGTAATGGTCTCGTAGGAGTCATTAGGGTGGTGAGGTTTGACAGAACAAAGTTTGTTTGGGCTTCGTTCCCATTATGACTCCTTTCAGATCGAAGTGTGGGGACTGGGGTGATGCCTGGCTGCTTATCCTGAGTCTCCAGTGAGCCGTGTCCACTACTTTACTGTAGTGTGCCCGTTAGGTTATTCAGTTTCCACAAATGTTAGGCAGCTGGGGAAGAACCTATTTTCTGCAAAATCGTGGTGATTCTTTGCGTGTTTTCTGTGTGCTGGAGGTGTTCACCTGTAAAATGACGAGCCAGAGCTAGAAGCAGACTTAGTTGACAGATAGGTGAATTCTTACTTAGCATTTTAGAAAACTTGCAAAGTGTATGTGAGTTTGACACCAAATGCTGAGGTGTTCAAAAGATGCACTGCCAATAGTATTTTAATTTAAACATAAAGTTAGGTGAAATAGTACCAATGGATTCTACTTGGTGTGCTTTTACTCTGTAGATAGACATATAATACATGTATGTACCCGGTACTGCCTCCTATGAAGAGAATGTCCTAAGAACGTTTCGTACAGTTCAGAGAGTCTGCTTTGGTTAGTAATGGTATTGACGTGTCTAAGTAAGTTCTTGCAGTAGGAAGCCCTGTAATAGATTGTAGATGTGTGGTTTGTATTAGTGGTAATTATATACTCTTTGTTTTTTCAGACTTCTTGGTTCCCTAGCAGTGCTGGGATTTCAGTTTGTCATCCCACAGCCTTCAATTGAACACAGAAAGGTAAGCATTAGAAATATTCAGAGTTTGTATACTTAAAGGTCAATGTAGAAAACATTAGAGTAAGATGCATAAGGCAATGCAATCTAGATAAACTTCTGGGAATAATGTGGCTTTTGTTATGTGTGTGTGTGTGTGTTGGGTTTTTTTAAATATAAATATATACTTGGTTAAAAGAGGCTCATCGTGGTTAATTAGCTGAGTAATTGTAAAGAGTATTGTAGGTCACAAATAGGTCCATGTCAACTTACTCAAGCTTTGGAGCATTTCATCAGGTACGACAAAGGGGAAGAATTCATGTCAGTGCTTAAACACGGAGTCATTAGCAGAAGCATCTGATTGCTCATAGGCAGCTCTTTCTCTTACTGAGATGGAGATGTCTGAAATGGAAATTGGACCCAAACCACAGTCTTTTGCTAGATTTAAATTGCTAGAGATTGGAGCTGGAAACTGCTGAACTTCCCTGTTGTGCTCTTGTGAATGAATCACTGGTCATAGATGTCACCATGTCTAGGAAGGTTTGCAGCCTATAGACCTTCTCTCCTGGTCACTGTCAGCGAGATCTCGGCTGGAATGCTTAGGTTTTTGCCCTGTTTTTTAGGAAAGTGGTGTACAATTTGGGGAGAAGCAGATAGCAACAGTGATCGTACCCAAGAGGTGTTAAGGTCTTGCCTCTGAGGGAAGTTTGAACAAATTCAGGTTTAGTCTGAAGATTAGAAGACTGGTGGGGGAGGCAGATGTAATCTCCAGATACTTAGGAGTGCTAAAGAGAAGGCTACTCTTTCTGGCTGTGGTGGAGGAGATAAAAAGAAATGGATTTAAACTAGGGCAAGGGAAACTTAGGCTTGATGTTAGAAAAAACTTCTCATGGTAAGGTTATATAGAAGAATAGGTCATATTGACTGGCTAACGTGTAGAATTTCCATGACAGAGGTCTCTGTGAATGTGTTGGACAAATATGTGTTAGGAATGATGTGTAGCTATTGCTGATTCTACCAGAGGCCTGAGAGGAGGCCCCTTGAATGCTCTTCTGTCTCTTTATGGACTGTGACCTTATATCAATGTTATTCTTATCTCTGAATGAACACAACCAATTAATTATTAAAGGTACCAAATAACATATTTTTAAAAAAGTTTGCTTTTTACTATAGATTTTCAAGTAATAACGCAGGATGCATGTTTGTTTTTAAATTGCACATTTTAAAGGAGGTAAAAGGCAAGTTTGCAGGGTTTCCTGGGTTTCCTTTTTTTATGTGCGTATGCCGCTGTCTTCAGGGCAAAAAAAATTATTTGGACGATAGCTCCATAGGTATGGACTAGAAACCTAAAGCTGTCCAATAGTCACATTTCCTGAAGAACACAGCTGTCATGTTCAACTCCTTGTGCAGCCTAATTGTGAGACGAGTTAAACGAGGTCAGTAATGATGCAGTGTGAAACTGGCATGGTCTGGTCTGCAGCGTTGCTCAAGCTGCCGCAGTGCTCTGTTCTAAACCTGAGTGCAACGTAGTATTTTTCCCTATTTTAGATCTCTTCTAGTTTGTTGTGAAGTTGAGATGGTCATGCTGCTGCTCTGTTTTCAGTACTCGGTCTAATTAGACATTCTTTTGTAACATTGAGGGTGGAGAGATGCTGCGATGCAGCTTCCAAATGGCCTTAGGGGGAAAAAAAAATCGACAAACTAAAATAGAGTAAGTCAGAGAAACAATTGCTTCATTCTGTGAAGCTCCGGAATTAATTTTGATAAAATCAGATTCTTTGTTTTCAGTTGAATGAGAAATGCCATGGGTCTGGAGTGTCTTCTGTACTAGTTAAAGGGACTGAAGACATGGCACTAAGGGGCATGGTAACCACCTTGGAGCTGTTCTTTTCACTGAAAACAAGAGAGGCAGAAGTTTCCTAGTGACCATCTCATAAAGGCTCCAAAGCAGTCTGTCATTCTCAGCTCTTACACTACAGGAGAGGATTCTATTCATGCCAAACTGTGTTCAGACTGGAAGTCTGTATTTATTAAACTCTTCAGAAACCTTCTGACCCACCTATCAGCTCCAGACAAGAGGGGCTGTTAGTAGCTCTGAAGGCCAAGTAAAATGCGTTTCTGAGTGTGAGTTCTCAGCTTTGTAGCTCTGGGAGTTTTTCCTTTTTTTTTTTTTTTTTTTTAATGCAGTAACCTGGCCATGTGTTTGCTGGCATCCCTAGCCAGCATCTCCTGTGTATTTCTGCACAGATCTCTCTGATATTTGGCAGAGTTCCGTCAGTGTGAGAGGAGGTCAGTTTTGCAGTAAGAAAGAGAGAGGAGGAGGAGAAGAGAGGGATTTGATGAACAATATGTCATTTGAACAATGTAGTGAATAACAAAAGCAGGGTTTGGTTACTTTCATGCAGGCGCTCAGAGGGTACAGTATGTGGAGACTGAGTAACTAGAGCTGGATTCTAATAAAACATCAGCGTATACCCCAGTCCTTGTTTGTTTATTTTGCAGCTTAAAGTTAAGCATGTGTGCACGATTGATGCTTGAACGTGCAGTGCTGGAGAGTGTTTGGATTCTGTCTTGTGCACGCTGCATCTAGTTATTTTTGCTCTGGAAGCTACAGCCACGGAAATCAGAGAATTGGTCTCGGGTATTTGGCTGAGTAATTCATTAAAATATTTCCAAATAGTCTAGATTTTTTTTTCTGACACTAAAACATTTGGGAAAATGAAATAAAACTCTGGACACCCACAGTTCAGCTAAGATGTTGGTTTTTTAGGACTTGAGAACACTTAAAAACATCAGGAAATACTATTTTCTGTTTACTTTAAAATTTTGCTAGATTTTCATCTTTTGTTTCTTCTTTCTTTGGAGTCCAGGTTTAAAGTCATACTAGTTTCAGAGAGGCTCTCATAATGTAGATTTTTGAACAAAAATCTGTTTGTAGCTTCCTAACTCTTACTTGTAAGAGTTTTTATTTAGCTTCATGCATATTAGAACTACTTGAAATACCATTTAGCTGCTCTTGTCTTAGTGGCATATGTTTAGGACAAACACGAAGAAAGAAGTTTATCTTATCAAGCAGCAATTAATTTTTTTTTTGGGGGGGGGGGGAATTTCATCAATAAAATGTGGAAGAGCTCGGCAGGTTGCTTTCCTCAGACGCACACACAAAAATCCATTTCTGGCGTGGCAGTCTGGGGACTGTTAGCTAGAAGAATAAGCCAAAGTACTTCCGTAGCAGGGAAGTGCAGATAGTGGAATTAAGACTTGGGGGCATGACAGGACCAAATGGGAAAGTTTTATTTTCTCTCATTTGCAGTTTATTCTGTAACTCTTCTGCTTTCTGGAGTGTGCTCTCCTTCTCCGCCTCCCCCCACCCAGCTAAATGCAATACTATTCCATTTCCCTTCCCCTTCTTTTGCTACTCTGGGAAAACCTAAACGTGGTTATTGGAGTAAAAATGTTTTGAACGCTAGCTAGTAGGAAGATACTTTTTTGGGGGAAAACACTTGACTGGGCAATGTTTTCTGCTTCTAGATTTTATAATTTTGGATTTAAAGTCTTGGAAGCTTGTCTGTCATACAAAGTCAGAATTAACCAGTACAGAATTTCTAGTTTCAGAAATTCATGACTAGCTAATTTTTATATAGAACGGCTTTTGTGTTTATTTACTTTAAACAGTGCTGTCTCTCCTGTCAGAAGTGTGCAAAAACTGAAAACAAAGAGCAACTTTACATCTTCCTACATCTGAGCTTATGGTACTGCTGTTTGTTAATCTTATTTCTGTAAATACCACAGGTCTGGACAGTAATACACATATATTAAACATGATATGTTCATTAGATAGAAATAAAAATTTCTGTGCAGAAGACTTTCATAGTTTCTTGCGGAAGACAAGGGTTGTAGTGTTTATCAGTAGCTTCTTGGAGGTTGGGTTTTTTCATGATCTCAATTACTTATTCCTCATACATAGTATATAATTTCTAAATATCAAGTGTACTCCTCCATAAAGCAAAAATACTCATCAATATTAGCAAAAAAAGGAGGAAAATTTATATGAAACCAAATAATTGCCATTTGCATTTAAAAATCAACCAAGGTGTCTGAAAATGGTTAAACTGAAATCTTTCTTAATATTTGAACAATTAACTTTCCTTGTCCATCAGTACTGGGTATATGAACAGCCCTCCTGCTGCTCATCATACAGTCGAGCTCTCTGTTCTCTTTCCCTATGCTTATTCTATTAAATAAATATTATTTAACCTTATCTGATAAGTGTCATACTGTGATGAACAGAAGGTTAAACTATGAAACATAACAGTCCTTCTCCCAGGCAACCACTAAAGTCTGTATTCCCAATTTTTCAGAAGTCATTCCTGAGAGGATTTTTAACTACTCGTATGTTGCTGTGTTAAGAAAGTAAGCTGTAGTTATATTTATCCCTTGTTTATTTTAGTAAAATTGGTAACACAAATAGTAGTAAAGTTTGTCCAAATAAAATTGCTGGTGTAAATATTGCTTTGTTTAAACATCTTGCTTCTGTTACAGCATTAAATAGTAGCATTGAAGCAATGGATTTGCTTTGAATTTATGCATATCTTTTTGTCACTCGGTTGTAGGTTAGTATTGACTTCAGTATCTTAAACTAATTTTCAATGTATGGAATAAGTGTCAGGATTTATTTTTACAAGCATTTCATTGGGGCGGTACAATATTGTTGGAGAATTCTGAGCCTGTTATGGCTTAGTGTTGTTTCTTTATGCTGGCTATAAATTAAAGTTGAAATAAACAGGGTGTTCTCTCTTGCTCAGACCCACAAAGTCCCTATGAAAGTGGCTAAGTATCAAATGAATGCGACCATACGCCCCACAAAATTTGGAGATGAATATGCTTTATGATGTGTGTTGTTGGGGAGTTTTTTGTGGTCGTCCCCCCCTTGCGTTGGATTCAAATATGCTTATTGAAGGCTCATTGCTGCTGAGTCAGAAGAAATATGGAAGAGGATTGGGAGCTGAGGGAAGAGAGGGGAACAGGGGAAAGGGAAAGGTGGCCCAGATCTGCCATTTGGTCATGGTGAGCTGTTGGAGCAGGTCAGTTACTTGTGGAAATGTAGCCTGAGTAGAAGTGTAGTGTAATGGTCAAACCTCATCATTACTGAAATAGCAGTTCTGTTCATCAAAGGGATTTTCTACAATTAACATCTACTTCAGAGCAGCTTTCCTATCTGTAGTACACTGGTTTTTGGAGAGAGTGAGTTCTTCTGGTTTGTTTGGAGGGGTGGCGGTTGGTATTTTTTTGTTTCTTTTCAGTGGACGCAGAAATTTTCCTTACCTCTAGAAGGAGTAATTTCTGAGTTACCTGTGCTTTCCTTTTTCTCCTTAAATCCACCACATAATAGCACTGTGTTGATTGTACTGGCAGAACACAGGAAATTGAATTAGGAGCTTATTGGAAGTTCTTTAAAAAAAATTAGTTTGTCACTGTGGATTGACCGTGAGGATGCATGCGCTTCCCCTTTGCTTCAGGACGAGCTGATTAAAAATGCTGCATCTCCCCTGCTTACCTGCACCCATGCCCTTATTTAGAGTTTTTAAATTGCTTAATGTGTCTGCATTTCTTTGCTGTCCGATAGACCTTTTTGGGGCAGTCATGTACCTTCCTGAAGTTTGTCCTAGGAATGAAACACTTGTATGTGACAAGTAAAATGAAATGCTAAGACTTAAAGGAATTCTGGCTTATTCCTAGATTACTTGGAGTACCCATTTTGAGGGGCAAAAGCAAAGAGACTAGTTTTAGTATCGCTCTCTGTCTTTGAAAAAAAAACAAGTAGGAAGCCACTGATTTCTTCCATCTTTCTCTCTTTCCGTCTTTGATTTCCTTGGCAATCTTGCTTGCTTGCTCCAGTACGCTGTGCCGCCTTAAAGGGTTTAAGATGCTAGGAATGATTCCCTCTCCTTCTCTGTGGAAAGGGGATGATGGAGATATAAGTGGGAAGGTAGAGGGAGAGCCTACAGAGTGGGTGATAACTTTGAGTGCTATTTCAAGTGATGGGAATTTGGCTACCAAATCTGATTAACATTTTTAGGATTCATGTAGGAAATTCTGCGTATAAATGTGATCCTACACCTTCATTTATATTGTAATGATGACAGTGAATGGCAATGTTTCTTCATTTCCATTGTTCTTTTACCCTACCACACCCCATAAAAGTCACTGTTCTGTGAACTGAAAAGGATACAGCTGCCTAAGACGTCTGAACACGCTGTAATAGAGTGAAATGTGAAGCATGAAGCAAGTCTGCTATAGCCTTGAAACACTGGAGGAAATTGGAGTTAGACAAAGCAGTTAATAGCTCAGCTTGGCTGTTGCCCAAGACACCGGGGCTAGTGCCTGGTGGCTCTAAGGAGTACTGAGGGATCTCCACCACAGCTGGTCACCGTCTTGCTTTTACATACCCCGAGAAGCCGAAGCCTGTAAGGGAAGGCTGCGTTCTTCCTTGCAGTCGGGTAGGGTGAAGCTCTACCCCAAGCTCAGCGGTGACTGAAGTGTGTAACGTGTCGGGACTTGCTGAGCTGGAACTTAGCTCTTGCTAACACTTAACCGTGGTTCTGTCCTGCTGGGCTGCGGACCCCAAGCTGAATTTTACTAGAGCAGCTTAGTCTGACTGCATACAGCTGCTGTGTACGTGTTCCTCGCGATAAACGTTTGCAGGTGTCACGCTTTTTTTTATCTTGTAATATTTTTCTTGTTCATAAGATAACTGGTGTCCATTATTATTGTATTTTCATACATATCAGTTCCATAAAACGCTACTGACTGAAATGTAGTCCATATTCCTCTTGCAGTTTTCCACTGGTCAGTATATCTGCTTGACTTGAACTGTATCAATATATATGCTGTATATATTATATACATATGTATTAGAACAGCGTTGCTGTTCTTATTACAGTGATCTTTAGGAAACAGGAGAGATGATTTAGTCTGTGCCAAGACTCTTCCTTTAAAATTAGCCTTTTAGTGCAACATAATATTTAGAACAGCTGAAAGAATTTTCTTGCTATCTCTGCATTGTTACTAATTCCCTGTCCTTGATGTTGTGGGTTAAAATGGTTAGGAAATAAAATTCTTCTTTGTTTGAGGAGAGGAGATGGGACAAGGATACATTATTTTATGCGTGTACACTCCTTGAAAAATCAAGGTGAATGGTTTTGTTATTTTTTAACCTGCTTTATTATGGACCTCTGATTTTTTTAATTATTTTTTTAAATTAAAAAATACTAACTTCTTTAAGCTTAGAGCATGAGGGGCTTAAAGCTTGTTCTGTGTTTCTGTGGAAAAAAATGAAAGGATCTTTGTTCTAGTTGGATTCCGGAGCAGGTGAACTTGCAAGGTCATAGATAAGCTTCTCATCTTCCTTCAGAGCAATGTTGAATGCTGGTTCTGTCCCAGGCTTTGGATCAGAGCGGTGATAAAGAGGAGCAGCTTTTTGGAGTTCTTCTATTGGGGAATGTCGCTCTTTTCTGACAGCTTGTCCTCTCCGCTTCTGGAGCGATGGGTGGATGACTGACCGTGAGATCTTGAGCGGTGTCAATGCCAATTACTGAATAAATAAAATCCATATTTTCACCACATGTGGATCCCAAATAATTTTCTAAGTGTAGAAATATGATAAAATGGCAACAGCTTTGTCACAGCTGAAGCAGATTGAGCTGGAAAAGGCCTAGGGTAGTACAAGCTGAGTGACTTAGGTCCCAGATGATAGTCAATGATGAGGAAATAGTTTATTAAAGTAAAGAAGCCTAATTGAGATATAGTGAGGGCCTGATGCTTATCATCTTTACCTTACTGTAAATCAGAACTAATCCTACTGTCGATAAGGAGCGATTATATAGAACCGGTAGAAGTGAGGTCAGGAGTGATCCATCTGTTTACTTGAAAGTACTTAATGGTCTCACAGAAAAATGGAAAGAAACCTCTTCCCTAAAACACTAGGCTCACAGAGCGCAGCGGAGGTGGTCTTGGTGTGAAAAGCTCCGTTGGCACAAAGACTGTTCTGAACTTTTTTCCGAGCTGTTTACTTTCTAGACTATTTAAATAATGTTGAAGTTTCTTCAGATGTGGTCGAAGTTGGTTGAAGGGGCAGTTAAGCTTTCCTGGCATTGTAACTCCCTTCAGTGATTTGTGAATACAAAGGTCTTCTATTTCCAGGCTTTTTAGCCCTTTAATCTTCACAGGCACAGATGTTCAGACAGAGCTTTTATACAAAGAACGGAAACCCAAATCATTTAAGCTGGTAATATTTACACTTACCACGTACTGTAAAATTTGAATGGTTTACTACATCTCTGATTAAAGGCTTCCAAAATGCACCGAAGGATTAAAATAGCTGAGCATACTTACCAGGCAGACATGTACACATTGTGTCATGGTGTTTTGTTTGGCCTCCGCTCCGTTTTTCTGCTAGCCTTGAGAGATCTGAGAAGTTGCTATCTGTGAGTTTGGGGGGTTTTTTGGTAAAATATTTTTTATCAAACCACCAAAGTTCCACATGTTTCTTGTAAGAGGCATAAAAAATATGGTTGTTGCAAATGAACACCTATAAAATGGACTGTAAAGACTTTCTGCTGGGAAATTGTCGTAGCTATAGAAGTATGGCCTTTATTGGAAATCGGCAGAGCTAATACTGGAAGAATATTCCTTTAAGACGCTTGAGCTGGTGAAAGAATTAAAGCAGTTCCATAGATGTGTTTACAACACTGGCAGGGAAATACAATATTGTTACACTCGAACAGGTTCTAAAACTAAACTATAATTTCCTCAGCTCATTCAAAATTTGGCATGCTTTGCTCTGAACTGCAGTTCAGTTCTAGTTCCTGTGAGTCCCCTGGCTTTTGTTTTTACAGTGTTGACATTTTAAGAGGGCAAAGACTAGCTCTTACTGTGTGGGATTGACCAGTGATCAATTATATATGATGGTGAATGTTCATGACGAATGCTGTGTTCATCTTACCCCAAATATGACATCACATTTTCAATAATGACAGTATATTATTATACTGGCTTCTTGCGTTGTCACTCAGGCTGAGCCTGGCTGTCAGAGAAGCTGCACGTGCATCTTTTGTGACAGGCTGTGCCCTAGGGTGATCTTCAATCCCTAAAAACTATAAAATAAAGGAGGCAGCGCCCAAACTCTGGCCTCTTTTCCTTACAAAAAGAAACTGAACGTATTAGGGCTGCTGAATTTCAGAGAGGGCTCCTGGAATTGGATTGTGTTGGTGATTTCACATCAGACATCATGGTACGGTGAAGGAGAATACAGAATGACCGTTCTTCATTTATCACAACGAAAGAGGTTGGGAGAGGCCGTGAAATTGTCAGACTGCGTGTGTAACCAGAGGAAAAGGAAGCACTTTTTCAATGTAAAACACAAGGTCTTTTGGGAAGTCAAGACTAGAAATATGCTAAAAAAGGGATTAGTTCCAGTAGTTGATATTAAAAACAATTTGACTATGGTGTTTAGCTGAAGGAGGACCTTGAATTGCTGATTAACTGGAAGCAGAGGGTCCGTGGATGTCTCTGAATGTATCCTGGTTCTTATACTGTTCCCTAAACCTTTGTTTCTTCCACACAGTCAGAAACATAGTACCGGGTTAAATGGGCTTCTGACTTAATCCACTTTTTTTCTTTTATTTTCTATTTTTCTGAACAGTTAATTTGTATGTAAGCTATCGTTTAATACGATGAAGCATCCTACAGTGTTTAAGATCGGTGTTTGTCAGATGAGTACTGTATTGTCAGTCACTGTCTTCATGCACATCTAGTTACATTTGAAATATTTGTGGCTTTCAGTTCAAGCAATATTTCCTCCTCAGGGACATTCTTGCATAGTATAGTTTCAGCAACTCTTGCTGAAATCCCAAGATGAGGATCTTATTACTAGAAATTTGCATTGCATTTCAGTAGCTTGTGCACTCTTAGTTTTTGCTGGAATTTTTCATTCAGGATCAGAGTGATTGCTGAATTTTATGAATTCAAGATAAACTAGATTTCTATTTAAAATGAAATTGTATCAGCCTGTTGGTAGCTTGTTTAGTTCAATAAGATCAAAGGTTGTAATATTTTATAAGTGAGGAAAGACTCTTTGTCATAAATCTATAAAGCTACAGGAATGACAACTGTTGCATTAGGCAGTGATTTAATAGGGAATTGGTCTGCCTAAAAGCTACTAAATATGTTAAAATTCTATGGGGTAACTTAAAATTTCTGAAATCCTTAAAATTTGAAAGTAAGCAAGTAAAAAGATTAGTAAGGTCGTTAGATTTTTGTTTGTTTGTTTTCTCAGAACATAAAAAGTACTGGATGTAATTATGGAAGCAAGAGATGTAATATTCTAAAGTATTCTGCTTTCAGGTTTTTTTTCACTTTATTACCCATAATATACAGTTTTTGTAACTGTGTAATCTACATACTCGCACTAGTTGCACTGAAGTAAAATGTGTGAACAAACTTAATTGTACTGTAGTTTCTCTACAGTTCATGGTAATGTTGAATGTTAGTTATGTATTTTTAGTTTTGCATTTAGGATTAAATTCCGTGGACTTAAATGTTCCCTGTGCATTTTTAGTTCTGCATGGAATCAGTGTTGTAGGTTTTGTATACAGAACAGAACAAATGCCTAGTTACCATTTAAGTCCATGGGAGTTATACATAGTTTGTTTGAGAGGCGATTCTGGTGATGTCTTTTTAATTGTCTGTTTTTAGTTAACCCAAGGAAAAGCAAATACGGTGCATGTTGCATGGACCTGGGGAAAATGAAGGAAAACAGGGGAATTAAAATTTGTTTTCTTGTCTGCCATGTGGATAAACATCTCCCTCTTCTGTGCTGACTTCTGCGGTCTTAGTGAGATGATTAGCTTTCTCTGCTTACTGTTCAAAAGCAGTAACTTAAATCACAAATATTGTCTTACAGATCTTGCACAACAAAATAATTTGTAAATAAACAAACCCCAAAGAAACAGGTAGGAAAAACCCAAACCTCTGAGAAACAGGGAAATTTAATATCTCTTAGAATGATAAAAAAAATTGAAATTACATCATTGCATAGACTGCCTGACTGCAGTGGTGTTTTCCTTAAGATTTTAGGGAATTATCTTACCTGCTTGACTGTACCCGAAACAGACTTTGGGCTGGGATTTCTGTTTTTCTTTTATATTTTTTCCTAAATAAATGATCCCAATATTGAGGAGTTCTGGGCTTCTAACAGGTTCTGATTGAATCGGATCATTTGTGACTGCCTAAAATAAGAGTGTTTTTCTGGCTTTTTGTTTGTTTTTAGTTGAGCCAGGTTCATTTGGTAAATAAGTACTTCCTTCCTGAAGTCTTTTACACACTGACCTCATATATTTATTTATGAATGATGTTTTTGGAAAAAAAGCCCCAACAAACTCCTTTGGAAACTCTGCCTAATTTGAAAAAGACAACTATCAGAATAAAGCCTGAACGCAATGCAGCTCCCATTTAGAAAAAGTAGCAAACTAGCAAAATACAAGAAAAAATTGGGTAAAAGAACAGAAAGGGATGCAGAGCGCTGGCATGTAAAGGAAGAAGAGTGACCCTGCAACTACTCTCCTAAAAATCTGGACTCGATTCAGTTTACCACTCAGTGTTAGAAAGGTGACAGATTGGGAGATATTTGGTACCTAACAGTCAGTCATTATGAAGAAAATTTCTGATTTAAAGAATGTTTGCTAGCAAGCTGATAGGAGTTAGTGCAGATGTAGAAATTGCAGGCACTTGGATGCCTGAAAGCTCAGCTTACTGTTCTTTACATTGTTGGCTGTACAGCTGTACCTAGTGAAATTATTACTGCCACTTACCAACCTTGTCCTGACAAATAACTGAAAAAACACAGAATGGTTCGAGTTGGAAGGGACCTTAAAGATCATCCAGTTCCCCCCCCCTGCCCTGGGCAGGGACACCTTCCACCAGACCAGGTTGCTCCAAGCCCCGTCCAGCCTGACCTTGAACCTCCAGGGATGGGGCAGCCACAGCTTCTCTGGGCAACCTGGGCCAGGGTCTCACCACCCTCACAGGAAAAAATTTCTTCCTAATATCTAATCTAAATGTCCCCTCTTCCAGTTTAAGACTGTTGCCCTCATCCTATCACTCCACTCCCTCGGAGGGTCCCTCCCAATCTTTCCTGGAGGCCCCCTTTGGGTACTGGAAGGCTGCTATAATGTATAGGAAAGAAAGAAAGTGCTAGAATTGTGGGGTGAAATTCAGGGGGGGAAATAGATTGAATGTGTAGAGCAAAATACTTGGGTTTTGATTAACTTGCACCAGCAAAAAGATTTTATCTATTGTATTTATAGATACAATGAATGTTACTAGGTCACCTAGAGAAGGAATCACTCATGAACTATGGAAAAGTAGATTAAATGGCTTGGTTGATCTCTCCCTTTTGCAGGCTATGTGAGTCTATTAAAGAAATTACTTTTGTGAGTTGGCAAGGAAAATTCAGTATGCATTTCACTTGTTTCCCATTGCAGGCTCAAACTCTTCCCTTTAGAAAGTGTGCTGTTTTATGAGTAATTTTTAAAGGGAGAGGAGGAGGGACCTAACGTCAGGAATCTCTGAATACGTGGTGGTTCTGAGATCCTCTGGAATATTTCAGCTGCCTCTCATAGCTCCCGGTAATTTCTTGGCTATATCCTAGGGCTGTGGTAGAATTCATTACTAGCTACAGAGTAACTTGGAAATCACAGGAGCGAAAGAGGGGAAGCGACCTGTGAGTCCTGTGGTTCAGCTCCTCTGCCCCGGGGAAGGATCAGTTATGCCTTAGTTGTTCCTGGGAGAGGTTGGGGATTGGCCTCTGTGGTGCCAGGATCTCCTCAGGCAATCTATTCCCAAGCTTTGTTTGCCTTTCCGCTAAGTAGTTTTTCCTGCTAGCTGATTTGGATCACCTCTGAATTTAAATCCACTGTTACTTGTGTGTTGGCTATAGACACGTAGAACAATTTGCTGCAAAGAGAAAATGGACAGCTCTTTGTATTTATTTATGTTAAATGTTTGGAATACTCCTTATTGCCCCCTATGTTTTCCAGTCTTGAAGCTAAGCAGCTTCAATTTATTCAGTCTTTCGTAGCAGGTTTCACTGAGTAGATTATGCCATAATCGTATGTCACCTTCTCTGAAGTTTTGTCTGTAGCCATCCTTCTCAAAGTAAGAAGGCAGAGACCTTAATTAAAAGTGTATAACCGGATTTACTACTGAAAATTCCTGTCTCAGAATTTAGTTGTCTCGTAACTAAGGAGTACTGATGTATTTGTACATCAGTATAAGACACTGTATGTTACTTTTTGGTTAGTTTTATTATTCTATCAGATTAAACCTTCTTGTGCTGCATCTAGAACTCTTCTACTGTGAAGATTAAGGGGTGTGAAATTTCTTTACGTTGCCTTCAGTCATTTAAAGTATCGTTTTATCTGAAAGAAATCTTGCTGCAGTGAAGTTTGGCAGCCAGAAAGTTCTCTCTGCAACAGGTCAATGCTTGTCACTATTAAATCAGTTTCTATTTCTGCATAATGAAGTATTTCTTATGTAAGTGGTGACTTAAGTCACAGACTAATAGCTTTTAGTTGTTGCCTGTGTGAGTGTCTGGCTTTTTAAAATAAAAAGGTGTAGTGAACCATCAGAGAAATGACTAAGAAATAATCCAGGCAAATGAAACCTGACTTGTCTGATAACAAAAGACTGTTAGTTTTATAAGAAATAAAATTTACTGCAAACTGGGGTCAGGCCAGAAGAGTGTCCCTGTGTATAACCATTATTGTAATTTTATATCTGTGGTAGAGCTACATTGCTGTGTAGTGCGAGTACTAACAGTGAATATTCTCTGAAAAAATCCTGAACTGAAGAATAGCCTGTTTAGTTGGCCAAGTTGTGAGCCAGTGGTGTTCTGTTATTGGATATGAAAGCAAATGTAACAGCCAGAAACCAAGACCCTGTTGCATGTTATTCATAATTTTGACATTATGTGGTATTAGGGTGTACTGGCTATTGGATTTAAAAGGCTGATGCCAAGTGGGGTACCCACAGCAAAAAGACGTATTAAATACAGAGACATCTGCTCCTGTTTTCAAATAACATTGGAGAAACGGGTAACGTATCACACCAATGCAGATGCTTTTTATTGTTCACAAGTTATAATTAAGTGCAGTTTTTTCTGTGGTTGGTGATGAAAATGTGAGAGCAACCTCAGAGGGGGGAAATGTTGCGGATTATGTAGACCACAAGTGACTATTACACAGCAGCGCCGCAAACCCTGCGCTGGCTTTGGCTCTTCGTACTGTAGTGCTGTCTTCAGCCCCCTTCCACCCAGCCCCGCCACGTGTAGAGCCCTGTCACTGTTAGTGACGGCGCCTGGTAGCTGCAGCTCCGGGCAAAGTGCGTAGATGTTAATCTTTTGCTGTTCCAGCAGTAATGTTTGAGGCAGAATCATTAATGGAAGTTAGGTGTTGAGGAGGTCATCCTTTGAAAGACAGGGCTGTCTTGCCAAAGCTCGTTTGGACCTAGCTACGCACTTGAATCGGTCTGGAGAGGTAGGGCAAGCATTTGTTTGTGGACAGTGGCTTTTTTTGTCTCCTAATTGAATTAATATGCATATGTGCTTGTTGGTACAAAGGTTATTCAGAATATAAAAGAACTATTAAAAGTGGGTCACCTTGAATAGCTCTTTTGCTTGAAGCATTAATATGGGGGGGGGGGGGTAGGAGGCAAGCAGAAACCTAAGAGTTAATTATTGCATTATTTTTGGCTGGTTGGAAATCAGTGTGTCCTCTTGCGTTATTGCTTTCCTGAAAAGTTCCGCATTAGATAGGAGTTCCTGAAATATTCTTGCAACCACTAGCAATCTCCATTATTGAGGCATCAGAATGGAAGAGAGAGCGGTCAGCGTCTGTTGACCCAAGTTTGTCACCAAAGATTACTTTACTTTCTGACTTTGCTAATATTATAATAGTTTTCAATCTCTACATTTCCAAGCTTTGCATTATGCAATGTTTTCCATTCCTGAAAACTAAAGAAAATCTATTCCTATCTGGATAGTCCAAAAAATACTTTTGGTCAGCATGGTTGATGGCTGTAGGAGACCTCCTCCTACGCTGACAGGACAGGCAGATGTTTGACAGAGAATGAGTGAGGCAAGTTACTTTCTATCTTGTTCAGTTTCACTTGTGACTGCAGAGTGAATGGCTTAAAAAGGATATTAGAGCTTTCCTGCTATTACAGTGTGAATTCTTGTTCCTAAGTCGATCTGTTGTGTCCGCAGGTTCCCCAGAGGATAGAAGAGCAGAGCGATGCACCTGAGGACGGCAGTGCGGGAATTCCAGGCATGTGGGGCAGTTGGGGCCCCTGGTCCGCCTGCTCCCGGAGCTGCAGCGGCGGGGTGATGGAGCAAACGCGGCCATGCCTCCCAGCCTATTATCGGGAACGGGGCTACCGACGGCCGGGGCGGCAGTACCCGGCCTCAGAGAGGACTCTGGCTCATCAGAATTCCCGCCACCGCGAGGACTCGCTGACTGCCTATCCTGGCCATGTCATTTCTGCCATCCGCACATCCGTGCCACTGCACAGGAGTGAAGAGCAGCTGTGGGCTGGCCTTCGGGCTCCTGCGGGGGGCCGTAACGCCAGCCACCTGAGCAGAGGGGCACTGAGAGGCAGCAGGCACTCCCAGTCCCAGAGGCAGAACGCCAACCCAGAAAAGAGGTATGTGTCTGTGCACACATTTGATCCTTGCTGTCAATGATCTGTCTTGAGAATGACACATCAGATGAGAGTTGATATTTTTTAATACTTACAGAGAAGTAATTAGAGGCGAAGACTGACTTATACAATGTTTACCATCTTCTGTGGAAGGCTGTGCTCCCTGTTGACTGCTATATGATAATACCCAAGGACAGATAATTCCACAATTGTACTAGGCAGATTATCTTATTTCCCTTTAAGATTTGTTTTATGATTTATTGAGATATTTTTCCTTTCCTGCTACACTGTCATTTGACATTTCCATCTTCACCAGAGTAATAAAAATCAGAACAAGTAGAAGCTCTATAATTGGATTCTTAACTTCAGCAGCCACTCTGTTGGTTGAAAAAACGATTCATCAAACTTTTTTTCATAAAGAATGGCCAACTGTCTGTTCAGTTTATTCCTAGTCAAAACTCTAGGTTTGTTTTGTACTTTTCAGAGAGTCTCTATTTATGTGCTTTGTGTTTTTTCTTTTCCCTTTTTTGTTTCCTACCACCTCTTTTAGCAACATTTCCTGTTTGATGAAACTAAAAAATGTGGTTGTTTAATACACAGAATATTTTAAGCACCATATATGTTTATATCAATTTCATAACATTAGCTGTTCAATCTCTAAGGCTGAGTGGAACTGTGCGGTTCAAATTAATTCCAATTAATTCTCCAATTTCTGGAGAAACACTTTTTTCTCCTCTTAGAATTCAGATTTTTTTATATATATGTATGAAAGGAAAATAGGTGTGTTTCCAGTTTGGAAACTGAGGAGAATGGGCACGGAGATCCCCTGGGAGGAAGTGCTCCTGAAACATCTCTATTGTGTCCGTCTTTCCTCAGAATATGTATTCCAGCAGTTCTCTGGTTCTTTCCCTCTCAGCCCTCTTCTGGGAGATTCGTGGAGAGAGGTTCTTTTTTTTTCAGGTAGTTACACGAAAAACCAAAACAAACCAAACAAAAAAAGAACACAAAACCCAAACCCAAAAAACTCTCCTTAATATATTCAGCTTCTTTAAGATTCTTAGGTGAAGCAGTCAGCTGTAATTCCCTTTTTAAAGACATCTTGCTGACCCAAACAGAAAAAAAGAATGTTACCTTGAGGCAATATTCCAGACTGACTGGAATAAGACTAAGACTCTCTGTTGCCGGTGATAAAGATCCTCAGCCCCTTGGAGAAACTCTCTCCACCTAAAAGAATATTTGAAGACAGAAGTTAACCTGTTAGGCTCCTCTTTGTCTCAGTGAAGGATAAATTTCAAAAAGGGGGATGTTCAGATTTGATCTCCCTAGGTGTTGGCCAGTTCCTTTGATCACTGCTTTGTCTTTCTTGCAAACCCATGCAAACGGGTAGCCCAGCCCTGGTGAGTACAACTTCAATATGGCACTGGTGAATTTGTAAAAATTCAGAGACTGCAGAGGCAGGCTTTTAGTAGCGGTGTTAACAGGACTGCGTTGAGACAAAAGTCATATTTTCTGTTTTCCTGCTGAATCATTTACTACAATGCGTTTCTGTTGTCAGCTGCGCAGCGTAAGGGGTGCAGGCTGTAGTACATTGCTGGGTTATTACTAATAATGGATGCCTGGCCTTGAACCGTTTGCACAAAGCCATCCGGAGCCTGTTTGCTCCATCCAGCCCTTGGCACCCTCCCTCTCCAAGGGAATCCCAGCTGGCCAAGCTGTGGGGGCCATCCCTGCCGCCTGTCCCTTGCTGCTCTGGTGGCCTCTGCAGGCCAGGAGAGACAGGAACAGTTTGAAACAGTCCTTACAGTTATGGCTGCAACATGAGAAGACAATGAGCAGAAAATAATATTGACCGGGTGCAGAAGTGAAGTTATGTTATTTCATAATAAATGCTTCGCCATATCAAATACTAAAATTATCATAATGTCCGTTGTGGCTGCGCTTTCCTGTATGATGGGGGTCTTTGCTTTTGAAAATTCTTGTGCTTTCCTAAGCACAGTGCAAGCTTCTGTACCATGGTTGATTTTCCACCCGCATGCACACTGCCCCTTGGCAAAAGACTGAATTCGAGGTCAGGGTTTTAATCTTATTTGCGTAATAAGTTATTTCCATCTTGTGTTAGGAGGGTCCCTGGTGGCTTTAAAGCCTGTTGTATTGCATAACTTTCAGATTCTTTGGTGGTGACTGTAAAAACAGAGCGAGAACAAAAAAACGTTATTTGAAAATGAAATTATTAAAATGACAGACCTGAGAGTTTTCCTTAATTTACAAACCCAGAGTACAAACTTTGTTTAGAAAGGAGATTACTGGTCCTGTCAGATATATGGAAAATGGATTTCAAAATGTAAGTTACTCTAGACATGATTTTTATACTGTAGAACAGTGTTCAGTGTTCACTAAGTGGGAGATACTGGAAATTGGTGTCAGGCTATTAAAAAAAACTAAAACCCCAACATCTGTGTTTTCACAATATGTCGTCAGCAAAAACTTTTTGGGGTTTTCCTATTTACTGTACTGGACTTTTTATATAAAAGCTGTAATTTTAGCAGACTTCCATAAAACAATAAAAGAGTAATGGACATTTGTGACTGAGATAAGCTAACATTTGATAGCATGGTAAGATGAAATTGGATGGCTTCCAAGGCAAATACGTTTTGACGGCCATAGCAGTCCTTCAAAGCAGCCAAATATGTTTGTATCATTTAGCAACAAGTGGGAAAGTTCTCTGCCTGCTTCCAGGCACCTGACAAATAACTGTTCAGTTTCTTTAGCAAAATTCAAAATATAATTTACATATCATAAATGTTGACATACCTTGTCTGTGAAGAGGATATTCACATTTTCAGCTTTTGGAAGTTAGTTCACGTGTCATTTTGATAGGCTTCAGAAACCGGGGCTGTACATGAAGCTCAGGGAGTGACAGATTTGAGGTAGCTACAATTGGAAGCCTAATTTAAAAAGTTTAGGTGCTCCCATTTTTATTGTAGTACTTTAAGTAGAGTTCTTGCTTGATTGAAATGTGTTAGGAAATCAGTCAGGCACTGGAATGTGGATGGAAACACAAGAAGAAAGCTGATGGTTCGCTGGGCTCTCTGCTGGCAAAGGAACTCACCTTTGAAGAGTTGACTTTGCCTTTAGCACAGCCTTGGTTTTTATTCCACCTAGGTAAAATGCACGGAGCATACCGTACAATGAGAACAAACAGGAACGAGGAGATAGTGGAAAAAATACCAAAGGATTTAGACATCTTTAGAGAGAGGCACATATGGAAAAGTAATAAGGGCTTGCAAAAGGATAACATGCTTTAAGAGAGAAAACATCTCGAAAGGAAATATCATTCATGGACTAGATTTTAGTGCTGCTCAAATGTTGCATTTCCAGTTCTCTATTTTGGCGATAGAGAAGCCAAAGCTGCAATTTTACACAGACATGCTGAGTGTTAGGATGCTTACAGCTGCCACCTTCACTTGCTCTATGAGTGGACTTCCATGCCAAAGTGGCAAAACTTCCGTGTTCACTTCTGTAAGCATGACGTGTACTTCGTACGTGGTTCTTGGGAGCAGAGAGAAAAAACTACATGTATCACCAGAATAATGAAATAAGTAGAGCAGGCTTGCTTAAACAGTGCAAGTTTGAAGAAATATGTTAATAAGGAAAGGGCTTCCCTAAAGCTCTTTTTACATTTGGAAGAGGAATGAGAGGAAAGGTTTGCACTGAGGAAATAATCCAGAAATCATCAGCTTCTACCCACGGCTGTAGCTCTGTGGTCTTTGTTCTGCTGCCAGCAGCTGACGTGAAAGTCTGCTGCGCTGCTTTGTGCCCTCTATAGGGTCAGTTTGCACCTCTAGCCTGTGAGCAATGGAAAGGAAGAGTGTAACTCATGTCCAAACAGAATTTCCTTTCTGAAAGTATTCCTTTTGCCCCCTCTCACAGATGCTTTGACCAGGCAAATGTAGGTC
The DNA here is from genome assembly GCA_013398295.1 of Chionis minor. Classification (NCBI taxonomy): domain Eukaryota; kingdom Metazoa; phylum Chordata; class Aves; order Charadriiformes; family Chionidae; genus Chionis; species Chionis minor. The sequence goes on along the minus strand of VZSF01009519.1, from coordinate 2,168,286 downwards.
ACTCGGTTGGGAGTTCGACAATTAACCTTTAAAGGGACAATTCAGTTGTTATTTCCTTAACCAATTCAAGCAGCATTAGCTGCCTGTTCTGATGCAATTTTTGTGACCTGTTCTACTCAGTTCCAGTTCGCAGAGGTGGACGAATGTGCGATTGCTGGGTTTTCAGGTTCAAGAAGGTATTATTTTCTCAAGTTCTGAGGCTTTATATTTATTGGCATGGGTGTTTGCTTTTCTTAATGTTTGGAATGAAACCCGTCTCAAGTACTTAGCCACCTCTCCTTTTGTTATTTCTCTAATAGAATGAAAATATGGTGCATTTTACCCCACACCCAATATGGTTGTAAAAGCTTATTAGGAGTTGGTGTGTGTGCAGGAGGAAGACAGAGGGAGAAGGATTTGATCCTTATACGAGGATAAATTTTCCAGAAATGTAAGAGCAGCAGTAGTAATCAAAGAATTCATTTTGATAGTGCTTGGGGGATTTTAAGCCATATAAGAAAGATGTTTATTTTCCTTCTGAATAAAATTCCAAACAGGTTCTAATAGCAATAAAGACCACGTGAGGTATTTCCTGGCAAAAGGAATAGCTAGCTGGGGTGGTTGTGGCCTCAGACTGACTTTGTGCTGTCCCACCTCTCATCTGGTTATTAATCCCCCTGATATGCTCTAGGTCTCGCTTATTGTTACCTAATTAGTATCCATTTTTATTATGCTCATGCGAGCACGCTTTGAATGGTATTACCAAAACCCAAACCCTAATGTGATAGTATAATTGCAAGCCACCCGAGAAGCTTTCTTAATCTTGCTGCTGAACGTTGATTTCAACCCTTCCTGAGGCACGTTGGCTGAAGGAGGGGGGGGGAAGTGAGAGCACTGCGAGGTGTGAGACTGCATTTTACTGATGAATTATTACCTGGTCAGTCAAGGGTAGAAACACAACAAAGCTCCCATCGCAGTTGTAATGCATCTCCGCAGTTACGTGGTTACTTGTGTTTTGAATTTCTGCTGTTTTACCTGCCAACTGCATGGTTACATTATTTAATCAAACCTTAAAGATGAAGCTAAGGGGAAAAACTCGTAGACTTGTAACTAAATTTCCTGGTATCAGAGGCATTATTCAACTCATAGGAAGAGAGGACTGTGGTATTTGGGTTCAAATTCTGGAATCCTATCTCAGTGTTGAAATTGTCATAAATGAGGATATATAGCACCTGCTGGGAGATCAGCAAAAGCCAATATAGTAAGTTATTGTATCGAGTGTATTGCAACTGTGCTAGACTGGGGGATTAGTGGTCATCTCTGAGGATGGAAAATTTCACTTAAGATAGTCCACATGTGTCTCTCTTAGGTTAATCCAATTAATTAAACCTGTTCCCAAGAGGCAGTTTACTTAGTGACCTTATTCATTAATTCTGCTCTCAGAAAAGTGTAAATATTTCTCACCCCTAATATAATATAGGAATGAGAGAAGAATCACCCCATTTTCCTACAGAAGATGCAGTTTTTAGGTATAGTTGGTCACTCTGTGTTCTCTAGCAGTTGAAATTTGTAGGTCAAATATGCTCACGATAGTTTTAATGCTCATGTGCATATATGATAACATGGGAAGTCGTGAATATCCGTGATACCAAAGTTCCCAGAGATGTAAACTAAACTAGTTTCTTCCATTGTTTTGGTTACCGTGATACTGAAAATCAGGGAATACCTACACTGATTTAGTTGCAATGAAATGGGCTGAGGTGGTGTGAATAATATGCTGTAATGTGGCAAAAGAGCTTTGTGATGGTGGCTCTGCTTTCCAGTGTGAGATGCACTCTCAGAAGGTGTGGTTTAACTGTCGTGGCTAAACATTTGACACAGATAACTGCTCACCCTTTAAGGCTGTTTTCTAGGTCAGCGAGCAGATAGGCGTGCATTTTCATAACATAAAACAGAGTCAAAGGGCTCCCTTCTTTCATTCATGTTTAAGCGATTTGCTCCAGATTGATTTAGAGCTGGTGAAAAGTGAGTCCATGGAATGCAGAGCTGCGCGGGGCTGTGGTACGGTACTGAGAGGCGACACATAGTGGCTTTTGATGTGAATCAACCCGACTGCTGAGAGCCCTCTGTTTTGAGTGGATGGAAATCTGTTCCCAGAACCAGTAAATCACTCATTTTTGTTAAAAATTATTCTTGGGAAAGAATCTGCTAAAATACGGCGAGTTATAAACTTGATAGCAGTTATGACCAGGATAAGACAGTTTATTTTGTGACTTAAACTTAAGCAAAGGGGGCCAAACTTGCATGGTAGATAATCTTTTTAACGTAAACCTTGTTAACTGTCTGCCTAAGAATATATAACTGTGAAGGAAAACTAAAAGCAGTAGGAGGGCTGGAAAGTAAATGATTGAATAGGACAGTTGTAGGCTAGTTACAGTTTTGAATTGTGGAAGAAGTGCCAGGGGTTCAAAATGTATGTCTGGAATTATTTTATGGATGCTATTTTAGGAGTAATAAAAATAATAAAGTACACTAGAAAAATATATACCCATACCTGTCCTGTTAATAGAAATGCATGTAATTAGAACCTGTTTTCTCCATTTGAAGTTTTGTGTCTGCAAAGAGGTCTTAGTCTCCCTTTATTTATTTTTAAATTACATTTTAAATATTGGAGTAATACTTCAATAACTTTATTGCTGAGAGGAATAGCTAATAAGTCACTTTCAGTTCTTCAGAAACAAAATCACGGCAACTCTAACTATATTAAATACTTGAAGTGTATGTAAATGGATAGTATCCTTCGATTACAGTGTTGTGATGCTGCGAAATAGATATTTTGCTATGATCTGTAATATTATGTTATATCTTGGTATACTTATCCACAGAAATAGATTTAATTAAGTTAGGATATATGTAATGGGTTTCGTTAAAGAGGATTTGGCCTACTCCCTTAAGCATGTGTATAGTCCTGTGAAAACCATGGTGGGCAGTAGGACTTAAATTTAAGCTAAAGAGCTACGATAAGGATCTAAGGGGACTGAGCTCCTTTAGAACTAAGTTTCTAGGGGGAATCTAAGAAATGCATTTTTGGAGCTTTTTTTAAATAGAAATGAGTAACTGCAAAGTAAAAGCACAGATAAGTATAATTTGAAATGCATTTCGCTGTGATACGTAATGTGCAATATTGTTTGGGAAATAAAGCTATAAATCATATTTGTACTCTTTCTTCTGTCATTTGTCCCACTTTTGTCCCATCTGTTTCTGATGATATATGACTGTTAAATTCGGCTTGAGTAGTGCTAGCTGTGGATTGATTGCAGTGTGGATAAGACAAAAATCCAGCCAGCAACACTTCAGAGATTAGATTATAGGCAATTGCTTAATTTCCAAGTGAGAAGACCAGGCAAAAAGGGCAGCCTCGGGCTCTGTGTGCATTTAGACCAGTCTTGCCCACGAGATGAGTTTCTTGAGCATATTAGAAGACTTATCTGTTAATTCCAGGACAGGGTTCTTGGTAAAGCAAGTCTCTGAAGATTTTGAAAAAAGCTTCAAACTCCACCAATCTCTCAACAAATGTAAAAGAAAGTGCTAAGCATTGGTTTGACATGTATCCCAGTGCTCTGTGATGAGATTCTCTTGTCTTTCATTATGGTGGTTGGTTGTGGCTGGGCATACAGGGAAGAAAACTGTCTTCCTCTGCTTCTGGAAAAATTTCTGCCAGTAGGCAAGGGAAAATTTTGGAAAAAAAAAAAAAAATCACAAAGCCTGCAATTCTTGTGCAGTTTTTCCTCCTCATCCCTGGTGAAATTGGTGGCTGAATGCTGTTACCTTTCCAGGACATTACTTTACTCCTTAAGAAACAGCGTGAAGGGCTGTGAATTGAAAACGAGGGACATTGGCAGTTTCTTTGGGTTCATTCTAAGCGAACTTTTGAACAGCAGGACAACAAGTCTTCCGGGATGTCATAAATGAGTTTTTGCTAATGTTCAGCTTGCAGTTTTTCCTTTACAAGAGGAGATGTATTTTGATACTAGGAGATAAGTTGAATGAAATACTGCAAAGTTCATGTAAAATACATTCTTTATACTGTCTGACATCAGAAGAGAAAGAAAAGGAGTTATGCTTCAGCTGGAAGGGAGCCAGGGAACCTCTGTTTAGAGGTTGGTGGGAGAAATGTAAGGAGCAAGGAAGTGATGAAAAAGGGGAAAACATGAAAAAGGTGTGTTGGAGAGAGGCTTTGTAAAGAGCACTTAGGAGAACAGGCAGAGGCCCAGGAAATCTGTAATCTTACTCGCGTATTTTAAAGACGCTGCATATCCTTGGTTCAAAGAGGGTTTCTGTTGAATATAAATAGCCAGCCCACCAGCTCCCAAAGTACTTCGTTCTCAGTGAACCTCAAGAACACTTGAGGTTCAAAGGATTGTTTTCAGGATAAACTCTATGAGGCAGTGATAATGCATTTATTTGCCGACCGAGGCACACGTATACTTATGGCTAAAATTAGAAAAAGCTACTACACCAAAATTCATTCTCGTCACTCGGTGTGCTGTGGGGGGCCAATTCTCACTATTCTCAGCCGACTTATCCTCAGCATGAGAGAAATCATTAATAGTTAGACCAATAAGAATACTAGCTAATAATGACTTTAAAATGTTTGCTTCAATCCTTACACTAATAGCACAAAACCTGATTTTCATACTTGTCTGGGCAAAGATATTTCTGAATTTAAGAATATATTTAGGTTGGCTTAAGTTTAAAGGGGCCCATCATTTTTGTTATCAAAGTACTAAACAGATTTGTCTGAACAATCAGGGAGGTGTGTGTGTGTTTCTGAGAATTATGCCCAAAGAAAGAAGATTGCTAGATCTGTATTAAACAGCTGTTATGCCTCTACTTGAGATGAACACAATAGATCAGAGTTGTCTACTGGCTATGGTCTGACATGAAAGGCTTAATGCAGCTACTCGCTTTTCAACATATATTTTTCTGCTACGCAGTAGTTTACCTTGAGATGATAACTCTGTTCTCGGTGGCATTTTTTTTCCCCCTTTGCTTGTCCATAGTACATGGTGTCCTCACCCTAACTGACTGCAAATATTGCTGAATAATTCTTTTTCTCCTCTTACTCCCTCTTTCTCTTCTTCAGTTCAGTAAAAAACTGAACAACGTTTTATTATTTGGTGTTTATTTGATATCCTAGCCGTTGAGCCAGGCAGCCTAACGGGTGATGGAGCTGGTGAGATTTACTTGTCCTTGCCTTTTTGATACTTCTTCCTTTTTTGTTGCTTCTGGTTCTTGGGATCTTTCTCCATGCAAAGTATTGTAGACAATCATTGACTGGTATTTTTTTTTTTATTAGAAGCAATAAAATAAAAGGCTTGGCCTCCTTAAATAGTTTTATTAAGGTGAGTGGATCAACAGTGGCAGAAATCTGACTGGCTTAAAGATATTCAGCCAGAAGCCCTTGTGTAAAATGAGCTGGCCTAGCTTATGGGAAACCTGGGAGCATGCTGTGTCTCTACCCGAGCTGATCTGGCTGATCCAGGAGGAGGAACTTTTCTCTAAACCACACAGATGCAGGATAGGAATGTAGCTCTCCCCAGTCTGAAGCTGTCTCTGCACATCCAAGGACTGTATGAACCCTAAGAAGGACGTACATCTGACAAACTTACTACATTTCTGAATGTGAACCTTAATTTACAGGCAGTGGAAAATTAGCACGGCTGCTCTGCTGATAGAGTCATATTTGGCTGGGCTGCGAAAGGGAGTGCTTTTGAAAAGACTGATGTAGAAGGGAATTGGTAACTTCCCGGAGGGCCCAAGCATGTGCAGAAAGAGCACTGGATTGACACAACTGAGAAACACTGAGTAATCCTGCAAAATAAAGTCCCTGGCTTCTTTTTCCTGTCACCTGTTTTTTCAAGCAGTTGGTGTTTTCGTCTCTCTGGGGCTTGGGTTTCTTTTGATTTTTAGCTATTTATTGTATAGTTAAATGAGGAGTAGATTGTTACTTTTAACAGCTTCAGTTCTGAATGTGATAATGCTGCTTAGTGCCAAGTGATTGACTTCCCATACCTATGATTGGTGCTCCAACTATGGCTTTAATACCTAAGTAAATCCATCTATAAACAGTATCTGCTCTGCAAGGGACTGTGTTTATCAGAAGGAACCTAAGCATTATTCACTATTGCAGTTTTCATATAAGCTATGTGAAGAGTTTGTATTGATGCAGTCGTAGTCTTGATATGTCAGTGCAGTGCAGCACGTTGCAGGTTTTGGAAATAAATTCGAATCCTTTTCTAAATACAGCTATTCTAGGAATTGTGCTGGTGGGAGGTATGTGGAGATCCGTTCTGCTGCTGGACTCTGGTAATTATTTCTATTAATGCTGGGGAACCATGGACTAGTAAAGACAGAATCTGACACCTCGCTGGAAAAGCTTTGTCGAAGTTTTCTAAAACTCGGAGTCTAAAACTCGCCTCTTGCTCAAATGGGATTTTCAGAGTTTGACAGCTGTTGACTGTGGTTCATACACTCAACTTCACTCCTGTAGCAGCACATACTCAGCATCCTGTTCAAATGCTCTTCATAACCACTGCTGCATTAAGAAGGATGACTGTGTTGGTTTTTAAGCGTACCTGGACGCTTAAAAGACTAATGTAAAGACTAATGCTGCAAAATCTCACTCTAGCTTAGGTTGGGCTAAGCAGGCACAAGGCTTAGGGTGTGCTGTTACTTGCTAATTCTTATTTCCTCCTATACCTGTTGTATTTAATGAGAGGGCATCCCAACTCTGGCCTGGGTCATGATAGTGTGCATTTAAAAAAAAAAAAAGACCAGTAAGGAGGAACTTCCAAGCCATGCTGTGGGGAGGAGTGGCTTGTAATGAGTATTGGTAATTGTAGTGAATGACAGGTAAGGAAAAAGTGCTGGTGGCAACTGGGGACTCCCAGCAAGCCATCAGGGCTTGACCCACTTCCCTCTCCTAACAGCAGATCAAAGCTGAGTCGATTTAGCATAAAGCAAACGATGTCAGGAAGGTTAGTTTAATTCTGATTATTAAGTTAATGGTAGATTTTGTCTGACTTCCCTCACCCTTTCCTTTCCCTGACTCCCATTTCTCCATTGTTTTCTCATTGCGTATGGACCTACATAACACTCTTTTCCTCCTTGCTGCATGATATCGTAAATTCTGCCTGACACTCCCTAAGAATTATAAAAGTTAATTACCACCAAGCTATTTTTACAAGCTTCTTTATTACATTGCAACTAACTGCATTCCTAATTTATAAGGATGTTGCCAAGTGTGGGTGAAAGATGCTTTAAGGCAAAACCGACAGTGTTCAGAATAGTTTCAGTCCAGGCAATATTGGTTCAAATGAATGCATGAACACTGATAAAGATGTTAATAATTAGAGGTTGTGTGTTACACTTTGTTTCCAGAAGTTTGCATGTTGAAAGAAATGTGATGTTCCCAGCTGCAAAAAGTTAACCTTCCATTTCAGAGGAAGTGTGTTCCCATGAAAATTCCGGGTCATAATTACTGCACAACCTGAGCAAACTGAAACTTGTGTTCAGTGGTGCAGAGCAATGTCTTGGGTTATTCTGGCCCTAACTGTTACGGGGGAAGAGGCAAAGGAGAGGACTGACCCCTGATGAGCTTGGTGCCACCATGGGCATGACATCATAGGGGTGCTGGAAAGTTAGGCTGCCAGAAATGGTGCCTCGTTTCTTCATCAGCGGGGACTCGAGCAACACTTCCGAGTTACAGTGTGGGAAAAGAAACCAAGATGAGACAGGAACTAACAGTAAGAATGTCATTGCTTTCACTTCTTGGGGGCTGTTGTTGTATGTTTGTTGCATTGATCAACCATTTTCCAAGAAAAAACATTGTTTTCCTTCAAAACTAAGTTTTTCGAATTTTTGCAAATAATTTGATGATGTTCCTGCAGCTTTTGGACACTTGCTGGTTTCAGCCATGGGTCCTTCTTTCAGTTGCTGGTCATTCTGTGTTTTAGACTGCTGTATGGCCATTTCGTAATTTTTTCGGGGCTGAAGAGTCCTAGTTTATGTCACCATTTCTTGCATGTCCTTCAGTTCTTTTCAGTTCCAACTCATGACCCTGAACTGCAAATTAACAGTCAAACATCAGTCTCATTTTTGACCTTTTGCGTGACCTCTCCTAGTTTGCCGGGCAGCAGTTCTTCCAGGTTGGGTCAGATGATGCATCTATGGGTTCCTCCGTAGAAGAGTCTTGTGCTTTGTTGCTGCAAAGGATTTGGCATTCAGGAGGCTGGGACGGAGGCCTGTTCCTACCATTCTACTGGTCTGCACATGGCTTATTGCTCAATTATTAGCAGCTTTGTCCTCCTGTTGATGAAAAATGCAAGCAACCTGACTGGAGATGATAAATTCCAAAGGTTAATTTCAGTAGACCTGCCACCCTCTGTCCCCCCTCACAAACACCACCCCATGCTGTCTGTGCTCCCTGCAATGAAGCAGTAACTTTCTTAATGCCAGGAGTTGTTGCCAAGGTTTATATCTCAGCCACTTCAAATTTGGTGTGGTCAGGTTGAGAAGAAAATTGCTGTCTGTAAGAATCATGAGAGAATGGAGCAAGTAAAAATAAGGAGTCCTATCTGTTTTCCAAGATGAAACAATTGGCACCAAAATCTAAGATGCTTCATGAGAACTATGATGCTAAAATGTTTTCAGAGTGCAAAATATGACTAGAAATCTCAGGAAAGATTTTGTTTGTTTGTTTGTTTTGCTGTTGCACAGAAATGAAGAGTTATGTTAAAAATTAAAAGTAGCAGCAACATAGGGGGAATCAATTTATTTGCCCCTTCAAAGAACCCACAAAACACAACACAAAACTGTGCTCATTTAAATCAAGCTGGGTTTAGCCTCAACTTCTGGCATAATTCCCATTCATCACTTCTCTTTCTTTCCTCTCCTGTCCACTTACAGGAACCTTTTTATTCCTCCCTTAAATGCCAAACCCCATTCTACTCCTATTCTCTACTGTAACTACCAAAACCCTACCTCAACAGTGACCATCACGGTCACAGAGCAGATTAACGGGTATAAACAGCTCAAGAGTGCTGGTCGCTTATCTGCCAGGGTAAATCAACACTCTTGTTCACACATCCTTGAGCCAGGAAGATTGATTAAAAGCCCCACGTGGCCATAAAGCTAGAATGTGAAGTAAATGACTTCCAAGGTTCCCATGTAACAAGAGTCTTGAGAGAATATAAGACTTGGGAAGAAAACAAACACAAGACAAAACAAACTCAAAGAAAAGTCTCTTTGATCTGTTGGCTGTCTTGACATCTGTAACACTTCGGTTTCGAGAAAATAAGTATGTCGATTTATAACCTCTTGTTTTCACTGCAGTTCAAGTCTATTTTATATATATTGAAAAATATAAATACGTTTTATGGACAGAAACAAAATGACCTTCTTTTTAATGCTCTCTCCCTTCCTGAGCTGCAAAAGTTACCCAAAACAGCTGTATTCACACATTGGTCTGAACTGGAGGAAATCTTTTTGGCCAACTTACTCTTCAGACTGCAGCATTAGAAATCAAGGCCTGATGCGATGTTCGGCTGTACAGGATGACAAGAAAAGCAAGTTCAAATGGGCCTGTCGCTTGCAGATAAAATTCTAGGATTAACCTTCTTGGATGGTATAACCTAAATGTGGTGGTATTAATTTTGTGATTTTTTTCACTTTGTAATTTGGAGCTGAGTTTCTAGACTGAGTCCATCGTGTTGCTATGAGTGTGCAGAGGACGAAACTACCCTTCAGGAATACCAGCTGTTTGAGGGTGCTGATAGAGGTGTAACACGACCCAAAACATAGGGGCTTCGAGATGTGGGAAGAGATCTGTGCGCGAGAAAGCAGACCTGAAACCTCTGTGATTAGTGTTGGGGAGCTCTTGTTGCTGTCAAGCTCTTGTGTAGTGTCTTAGTAATATACACTGGAAGGTGGCCTGTTATCCTGACAACAAACCAGGGGCTCGTGGCTGATTAATTCAATGTATTTGCTAATCTTTGCTTTGTATATTAAAAAAAAAATAAAAATCTGCTGGCCAAAGAAGAGAAAATAAGTGATATATCGTAATAATATTTTCCTACATTTGTCATCTTTTCCAGAGGTCTTTTAGTAATATTTTGATGTTCCTTATCCTTCTTCTGTTTCCGTTTTTAAGTAGCAAATGAAGCAGAACCACTGGAGGCATTTTAAAAGCATACAGAACCTCTAAATGATCTCTTTGCCATACTGAATTCAAATTTTCTTCTGTCATTACTCCAGTCTAAAGTAGCTATTTCCTGCTGTTATGTATCTCAAGCTCCTCAGAAACATGAATTTTAGGGATATACAGATTTGATTCTCTGAACTTCCATTTTAAAGGAGAATCCTTGGGATTAAAAGAAGAACAACCACCTCCCCCCCCACCCTGCTACATTTTACCACACCTAACCATTTGCCTTTGCTAGTTGACACTAAGTGACTTCCCTTGTGACTCTCAGCTGAAAAGGACCCAGGGTTTAGTTCAACCAGTAGACTTCTTCAGAGATTCCCAATACAGCAGGCAGGACTACAGCTTGTACATAATTTCTGCAAAAGATTGAACTTTCTGGTCTTGCAGTTGCAAATTACAAGTCATATAAGTATCTAACTGCTCCTTCGCTTCCGAATTCAGTAACTGTTTTCTCTCTTTTTCCCTGCTTTTAGAAGCAGAAACAGAAATCCTATCGGCCCAGGAAAGTATGGATATGGAAAAGTGCCGTACATTTTACCTTTACAAACTGATACTGGTCAGCAGCCTCAGAAACTTCGAAGACAGCGACAGTCATCAAGGAACAACATATTTCACCAGAATCCAAGTCTCATGAACGCTTACAGCCAGGCAGCCAGCCCTTCGCTCCAGCATGGGAATCTTTACCAGGAAGAAAGTGGTCCTCAGGCTGGACATCAAGTCCTGGGCCCCTCAGTCTATCAGTCGTCGTCGTTCCCTGTGTCGCAAAGCCTGTTTCACGGCAGTGACTCGAGCCATCACGGGTCTGCGTCACAGCCGGCGGCCCAGGGCCAGCCCCAGCCCCAGCGGGCTGCCGCCATTGTGTGCATTGGCGCCTACAAGCAATATAAACTCTGCAACACAAATGTAAGTCTGGTTTTCCTAGATTTAATTTGTTGGACAGCTATTGGTTTTCCGTAGGATGCTAAAATGTTCGCATCGTCACAAGAAGTTAAGCTGAACATTGGGTTTTATTAATTTAATGAAATTTTTTGTGAACTTATTTTAAAGAGTCTTGGGGAATACTGAAAGTAGATGCGTAATGTTGTAGTTACCTAATACCATGCCTTCAAGGATTTTAAGCACTCACTAAACCTACCAATACGTACAATTCTAGTTTGACAGAGGGAGAAACTGAGTCACAGTCAAGTTTAATATTTTTTCAGGTAAGAAATAGGAAAATGGAGCTGAGGTAGAGCTGGTTATGAAGGCTCCCTGCTTCTCAATCCCTTTAGCTAAGGCTATCCTTTTGGAAGTGCCGGTCATGCTCTAAACAGCGTTCAGAGCCAGCACGCAGTAGCCTGGATCACTCCAGGATCTTCCCAGGGTGCTGTGTGTGTTCTGTGACAGATGCTACTTTTACCAGCATTCAAGCTCTACATGCTCTGATTTTTGGCTTCCTGGTTTATTGGAGAGAAAAATCTGTTCTGTGTTAATTTTTAAATAAAGCTTACTCTGTTATTACTTCATTCCAAAACGTTTGGCTGGGTGTAGCTCTATGCTCCGAGGCTGTCTCCCATTCTGTGTGGGAGGCTAGTGAGGTTTTGCTTTTTCTCCCCACAAGCAATTTTCATCCTGCTAATATTTTCAGTTTCTGGCTGTGTCATTTTAGTGTTTGCTAAAGTACCTCTTCCTAATACTTGCATCTTATTTGGACTACTAATCTAACTTAATGTCACAGACTTGAAGAAGCTCGTATTTGAATATTAGAAGCCGGATGTTCAAGAGTGGTCTCAATATGTTGACACAACAGGCCGTATTTTTCTGGGTGGGTGCACATCTGATTCTTCTGCCTCTTAGAAATCCTGTTTCCTTTAGTGGAAGCCTGTGGAGTGGAGATGTAGCAACAGAACATAGGATCGGGGTAACAAAAACATGATTTAAGCAAATTAGATGAGTGCTTTTTTGCCTCTTAGCACAGCAGTTATTAAATTTGATTTGTGTATGAATAAAGTCCATTGATGGAGACTAGAGCAATTGATTGAAGAGACTTAATGTCAAGAAAGTTTTAGTGTACTGGTCTGAAACGGAAGACATGAAAGGGCTAGTTTGAGCCTCTGAGAACAGTCTCTGGTACAAATTGCTCTTTTGAAAAACACTTTCTGTTTTTTGAAGGAAATGGGAAATGAACTTAGTGCAGGGCATTAATTTGGAAAGTTTTCTGTGCCGAATTTGGTCACTGGTGTCCAAGCAATACACAAATGCTCCACTCTTTAGTTTATCCCTTACTGCATCAAGGCAAAAAGTTGGACAGTATTCTGCCTGACTTCAGAAATGTAACAAAATTCTTTCCAGGAAAGATCTCTTTTCAGAGAGCGAAGGGTGAGAGGTTAGTGAGTTAGAAATGAGGTGGAAGAAAAAGGCAATCCCAGATGGCCAAATTTATGGAGAAGGAGGGTTTGTAGAGGAAATTTGTTGAGAATGACAAGTGGGCTGGAGAGAAGAGGGCTGTGAGCTTGTGAATTAGACAGTGGCAAGACATGCAGGTCAGTGTGATGAGTGGTCTGGCCATCGGCAAATTTCTGCTGGTAGTAGGGGAACAAGGGTGAAAATATTCTCAGTTAATTTTAGAAACTGTTGTTTAGACAGAAGGCTTCAATAGATGAAGAGGAGAAAATAGCTGAGCGTACCGTTGCTGCATTTTTGCCATTGTTGCGTGTGTAAACACAGTGACCGAGAAATTGTCATTTATATACGGGAGACTTTTAATAACCGGGAGAAACTGTAGACAATGCAGCTCCTCCTAGGCAGTGAACTCTACATAGTGATAGTCTTTATTTAATAACTTTTCTGTTACCCTCAGAGAAGCTGTACTTGCTATTCAGGGTTATTTTTCTCCCTAAAATGTGGTAATTAATATAATTATAAAAAAGAAGTTGCTAAGAACAGTTTTAGTGTAAAGGCCAGGATGAGAGCAAAACAAGGCCGATAGTGTTTCACTTTGCTTGTTCTTCCTGATTAAACGCTTCTGCACGTGGGCTTTAATTTAATTTATTGGCAGTGATGTACCAGTGGTCTTGCCAGCATGCAGAGAACAGTATCTTTTTCTTTCTTTTTATTTTTTAATTCTTCCTCGAGCATACCAAAAATGAAAATCTCGTTTATTGAGAGGAAAGTATTCTGTTAACGGTTATCCTGGTGTTTGGCCACTCCCTCTACATTTTCTCCTAAGGGCAGTTAATTAATAACAAATTAAGTCAATCTGCCTTGGTCCATTAGGTCATTTCCTCATTATTGTACATTTATTGTTTTTTCATTAATAGCTGAACTCATTTTACGTGACTGACAGCTTGATTCAGAAAAGTTAAACTTGCGGGTTTTGCTTAGGGAGAACCTCGGAAGTGCTTGTATTTGTTCAAGTGTTCTTGCAGGTCGTTAAATCTATTTTCTTATTGTACAAGTGGCTTCCCCTCTTCAGCACCTTGTGTCTTGGCTTTGTCTCTGCTCACCTTGGAATGTCACTGTCACCTCTGTACGGCTGCTGTCACCTCCCTCCCCAGGAACGGAGCAGCAAACGCCGGTCTTCTACACACAAACACCACTGACGGATCTTCCCCAAACCATAAGCTATTCACAACGCAGCGAGATTCTTCAAATGTGCTCTGTATTCCTCCAAACTGGGGGAGTGATGAGTAAATCCTCCTTAATTCCCCTGGAATTAAAGGAAAGAGAATTGTATGGACAAATGGGGAAAGTAGAATTTGAATGCAAACATGTTTGCGTTGTTTGTCACCAGAAAAAAGGAGGCAACTCGAACCGAACATTTATTTGCTGAGCACTTTTTGTTATTAATTGTCTCAAGCATTGCCAAGTCACTCGCTCTTTGTGAGCGTCTGAATGTATGAGAACGTATTTGTAAATTAACTTCAGGCGGAGGGTTGCTTGGGCGGTGTAAAGGCAGCTTTCAGGGTCTTGACATTCAAGCCTACTTGTTTTGCAGTGTAAATGTGGTGATACAGAGCGCCCCTTTTTAAAGTCAATTTTGTCTGATTTGTTTTGTTTTTGTAAGGCGTACAGTGAATTACGGCTTACTGGTAAAGACAATGTTTAGCATATCTCTATCCTTAATATGCAGAGACCTTATCGCAGCCTTTCCGTACTTAAAGGGGGCTTAGAAGGAAGATGGAGAGGGGCTCTTTACCAGGGCCTGTAGTGTCAGGACAAGGGGCAGCCATTTTAAACTAAAACAGGGTACGTTTAGATTCAAGATAGGGAAGACATTTTTCACTGTGAGGGTGGTGAGACACTGGCACAGGTTGCCTAGAGAGGTGGTTGATGCCCCGTCTTTGGAAAGGTTGAAGATCAGGTTCAACGGGGCTTGTGAGCAACCTGGTCTGGTTGGAGGTGTCCCTGCTCCTGGCAGGGGATTGGGCTAGATGGCCTTTGTAGGTCCTTCCAACCCAAACCATTCTGCGATTCCATGTTGTCCTTGGTGGCGAGCTCAGGCCAGAAGGTCCCGCTGACCCTGACAGCTTGTTAGCGCTCCTCTTCCGCAGGTCCCGCTTTCCAAATTGCACCAATACAGTTGGATCTGAAGTCACATAGTAGTCGTGACCACTTAAACGCTCTCTGGTTAGACAACCTGTGAATTAAAATAGTGACTTTTTCAGCAATTCCATTACAGTGCATCAAGGAGTGTGGAAAAACAAGCAAAGAAATTAATATATGAGAATGGCACCTTCGCAGGGAATGCAAAGTATCTGAAAAGATGATTTTGGAAATGGAAAGAGGTTTTATGGTTGACGAGATGAGGTGAGGTAAAGGGCTCAGGGCCAATCCCCAGCTCTATCGTGACGGGATAAATTAATATATTTAATATTAATTATGATGATACTAATTTTGACTGGTGTGAGTTAAAACTTTTCCGTTGGAAGGCTTTTTTGGATGGAGAACCCTAATTAAATAGAATTTAAATGTTCTGCAGGAATGTGCTGAGCCCATTAAAAACTGATGTGCTTTTCTGTCACTTGAGCACATAGGTAGGCCTTGGCAGGCTCCCTTGGCACCTGGGATCTCGGGCCATTTCACCAGCTTGCTGGCATTCTGCCCAAGTGTTTTTGAAAGTTTTCCCCTCTATAGAAAATGAAATATCTCCAGCATTTCACATTTTAACAAAGGTAGAAGTGGAAATGTTGAATTTTGTATGCAACAGAAAATGTAGTTCCCAAACAGGTCTTTTCAGAAGTGATATAGGGCGCTGCAAGGATGTGTGCACTCTTTAATACAGTTGGGATGCTCAAATACTGAGGTAAAGACAAACAGAAAACTATGTATTTTTAAGAGGTTTTTTTTAAAAAAAAAAAAAAAAAGCTGAAAAGCTCCTTCTTGTTCCCAAAGAGCTACTGTGTGGTTTATTTATTCTCGTTTTGAGATTTGTATAGAGTAGGTGTTTGACATAAGTGGCAAAGTGGGGTTACGATGACATATCTTTTCCTGAGGAAATTTAACCTTGACTTTATGTGAGGAATTTTCCCTGCAAACACTGTGGGATTGTATGTACGTTTGGTAGTCTGACATTCCGTGGGTGTATAGGAAACTTATTAAAAGCTTACATTACTTTGGGTTGTACTGTCCTTTCTTTGACTGTTTTGCAGCCGAATTTTATAGATATTAATTCAGAATGTGTTGTCACTAATGCAGGCTTTAATTAGCAGGCACTGGCACAGAGATACTGCTCGTAAAACATCCTGTGTCGTTTGCTTAATTGTCCCTTGTATATAAAACAGTCGCATAGAGACATTTTGATAAAGCTCTTAGACCACAGCTGTTTGCTCTGCATCTCTGCACTGTGGCTTTAGGACGTCCCCTTCAACAACTGAGAACCCTGCATTGCAAAACTTTTTGTGTTATGATGTTCTGATTAGAACTTAACAATGGGGAACGATCTTCCTGAAATATTTAGGAAAAATATGCTGGGGTAACTTCAGAAGCTCTCTCAAAGAGTTTTATTCGCCTTAAAGCAGTAAAACAGAACTATTCTACTGGAAAATAAAAGTTGGGAGTATGTATCAGTGATAAAAATCTACAAAATGTGCAAAGCCATTATCAGAAAGACAGAGAAACTTAAATGTTCAGTTTACACAGAGTAATTATGGTTTTTTTCAGGCAAGAAATGCCAACGTTGCCATAGTTAGTCAATGAAACCATCTTAACTCTGTCTTGTGTTGTGCAGAACAACCTTTTTATGATTGAGGCATTTTGTGACATGCTTCTAGTTTGAGTTCTGATCTTTCATGAGTGGCACCAACTCCTTTCACTGATGTTTTTCACTCCAATGTTGTGAAAGAAGTGGGATTCACACCATAAGTTTGGAAAATCTGTAGCAAGCATCTATGACTGTGATTATGCTTATTTCATAGACAGTAGTATTGCTTTTGAAGCAGTGGCCAGATATAATTTCCATTAAATATGAAGTATCTCAAACCATTATGACTATAGCTCAGGACAATGTACCATGGTTCAAGTTCTCTCCGTGTAAAAATCTCTCTTATTGTAAAAATGTCCAAATAATGCTGGCAATGTTCAACCTAAGTTTTCAACTTCTTTCTTCTATTTCATGTTATTGCTCTGAAATACCTTAGGGAATTCTTTTGTCTGTTCTTGGTGTTTATACATGGTAGACACTATCCATATTTTAACATAAGAGTTAGCCGATTCATATACATTTAACGCCACTTGTATGTTTGGGGTTTTGCTTGAGCACTCTGAGAGCTGAATTTTCCAGAGGCTCTGTCAACTTCCCAATGTATATTTTCTTGATTTTTATGTACAGAAGTACTACGAAAGGTATGGTTAACAGTAGTGCCTCAGTATTTTATGATACTGCAGGAAGCACTGAGCTGTATTTTTCTTCTGTGAGGTTTATTTTGAAGTTCTGACCTGTTACGTGGGTTGCACGGTGAAGTTGGAGAAGTTGGAGAAGTGTTGAAGTTGAGTGAATTAGTGTCTAAGAATAGCTGAAGATTCAGAGCCTCATTTATGTGTAGTAATAACGTGATGTAAAAATGTAAATAGTTCATCTAAGTGCCTCAAAATCAAACCCAAAATGCCTATCAGTTGGCTAAAACATTTGTTTCCTAACTTCCCGGTGAACTATGAATGGTAGGTTTCATGTAGCAATTGGAATTGTCTGAGATTCTAAGAGTCTGAGATGCTAAGAAGTACCTTTGTACTTCTTAGAGTAAATGAAATGCACGTGTCACGGTGGAGAGGAAAGGGGGAAAAGATCCGCAGTTACCCGATCACTTCATCAGTTTTGAATACCAACATTAGCACTTAAAATATTGTGGAGTGATTCGGAAACTTCATTCGGATGCTTGTCGAAATGAAGCCTTTTTTTTTTTGTTCCGCAATAAGACATGACTGCAGGGTGATTTAGATGCATTGCCTGGTTATTGTTCAGATATAACCTCTGTGCCAAGTTTTAAAGAGGAAACTAATCAAGGAAAATTGTGACTTCAGAGTTGCAACCACACGGTTGCATTCCTGACATATTTGTAGATTTATTTAATAGTGTACCGTAAATTTCAGTAGTTGTCATTTATCGATATAGACAAGTGTTGTGGGAGATATTTTAAGGCATTCCAGCTTGTCTTTGTTTCTTTTTGTCAATTCATATTGACAAAAGTCTTTGTCTGAAATTCTGGTGCATAATTATTCAACGCTCCTATAATTTGAACAAGAAGTTGCTTTTTATTTATATGTTAGTTTAATTGCATCCAGGTTTTTGAAGCAGAAGAAGCTGCAGATGTCTAGAAACTTTGATCAGGGGAAATCCCTTGAATTAATTTACGAATAATATTTAAAAAATGTTTTTATGGACATTTGTTAACTATTCTCATTAATTACAGGTATAGAAAACACCTACTGACAGATGTCAGCATCTGCTTTGGTAGATGAAAGGTGTAATTTTTTTCCTGGTATTTTCAGGAGATGAGTTCAGTACTGCTGATAACAATGAATAAGTTTTAGGCGCATTTTCAAGCCAGATAGCAGGGAAAGAACATAAATTACATGAATACAGGAACTTGCAGTGAAAGTACCCACCAGTACAATCCCAATTCTCTCCTGCTCTGACGAGATGAGTGGAGGAAGAAGGAAGTGCAGGAGAAGCCTCCAAAGTTAAGCTAAGGGTGCTGAAGGAGAAGTGCTCTGTTAGATTTGTTAGGTTTGTGGGTTTTTTTTAATTTTAGATTTTTAAGCAGGGCTTGAAAATAGCAAATGACCAAAACTCACATAGAAAGTTAGGAAACAAATACAGGATTACCTCTAGCAGGCATGTGTTCCTTTGCGGAAGCACAGAACAGTTGTGCGGAAGGATGGTGGTCCAAACCTTCTCCCCTAGGAGTGGTGAATGGATGGTGGCACTACATGCCCTTGGGTGCCCAAAACAGTTAAATGATACTTTTGCATATGATGAGCCCTAACTGCATACAGAGCGATGCAAAACCCAGAAATCATTAAAGCAGTGATGACAGTAAAAAAAAAAAAAGAAAAATAATCACAAAAAAATAAATCAGGCTGTGGTGCTCTGTCTCACCTTTGCTAGTACGTCATCAAGTGCGCTGTGTGTTTGTCCAGAAATAACACCTTTGCAGGCAGCATATTGCACACGTAGTGGCATGCAAGTGTAATTCTTTCTAGTGCAAGGTTGGTAATTCTGTTTGTCTTCAAACTCTTGACTTAAAGTTGTGGAAAAGCCAATCCTGTATATTTTACCTGTCATGGCAGTGGTAGAGAGGCAACGGGTGGGTGATCTGTTGGGGGAAGAAGCTGGGGAAACGTCCCCTGCCTTGTTCTGCAAACTGTCTTCAGTTTTTGTTTCCAACACTCAGGAACTTCCCAGTCAATGCACTGTTTTCTTTTTCTATATTTCTGTTTGATTATCATTTGTTAAAGATAGCAAGGCTACTAATTATCTTGACAGCTGTTTTGAGACCTCAGTTTCGGTCACTTTTTGATGACAACTTTTTGTGATGGTGTGTAGTTTTACTTTGAGCAGTGAAGTGCCATTAGAAGAACTCTCTTAACGTGACAAAGTGCAAAGGTTTAGAGCTTCTAGAACTAGAGTTTCATCAACAGCCTTACGGTAACTCTTGTGTGTTAAAATTATTTGATTACCTGTTAATATATTGTTTTGTCCCAGGGTCCTTGCATAGATCAACAGCTTAGTTATTAGAGATAACACTACTCAGTGTTATTCTCTTTATTATTCAGCCTTTGGCTCCTTGCCTTAAAAATGCTCCTTGCAGAAGATGAGAAAAAATGGCTTCTCTAAGGAGTAGTCGTTGGTACTATTACTGCAGTGTTTGATGTAACATTCACAAAGCTGCTATGTGATGGCAAGATCTAATCTCTGTTGTGAGAAAGGGAGCTGAGATATGGAAGAAGGAGGCTTAAAAGAAGTGCTCAATAATTTAATGCCCTGTGTCGAGTGATTGGGGTTGGATATTTTCTTTTCCCCTGTTCAGTATCATATTTTTTACCTGACAATAGTCAAGGCAAAATTTGCATTGGGGAAAATTGTAATTATGATTTGACAGCTCATCTGCATTTGATTTCCGATCCAAAGGCTTTCAGTCAGACCCCTAAAATGGAAAGCATGTAGTTCACAAACTGAGAAACGATTGGCTTAGGTAAACTGCATGATAGGTGACATTTTTTACCCCCAAACTGGTAGAGTAGCTAGTTCCAGAAGCTGCAGACTGTCTTTCCCTATTCTGCATGTCCATTGTACACCTGCTGGCTTCTACAGTGAATGAGACAGAGATGCCACAAATAACACTTCTGACTAAGCATTCCCCATTCGTCCCCAGAGCAGGTCCATTCCGCACACTGAATGAGTCATAGGTCATATGGGAAAAAATAGTATGTGATCCTGTAGTTGAGAATGGACCTCACGGGCAAAAAGAGCCAAACCGTCTAGCAGTTGCATGGACGATCTCTTCTAAGTTGAGGTTAAACATTCTTTTTAGAACAAAGCCTTCAAAACTAGAATGCCATCGTGTGATACATCACAATTCACGGAACCGAGCAGACAATGGTAGAAGGAATTTACCCTCTACTAGTCCTACAGGACAATGAAAACGCTTTGCCGTGGCATTCATCGGTTTTTCTCACCGCGGGTGTTTCTGTCACTCCTCCAAATCTCTGCCCCTTCCCCCTGGCAGAAGCTGTCCCTCTGTATTTTCTTGCTCAGTCACACTTCTCACTTTCTTAGTACCTTGTCTAGTATTTCCCATCTCATCTCTTCTGCTTCCAGTCTCTCCTCCTGCTGAGGTTCCCCAGCTTCTCTCCGGTTTCACTTCTTCTTGGTACCTTCTTCAGCTGACTTGCTCATCCGGTCTCACCTCTTGAATCCCAGTCCTGAGACTTATCCAAGTTTTTCCAAAGTGTTCCATGCATTTTAGGTACAGGCATTTGTATTAGGCTGCTTCCTTGCTTTGTCCATGCTGCCTGCAAGACGCTCAAGGGTTATTAAGAGCAGGAGAGAGAGATATCTTGTTTTCATTTCCAATGCCTGCCCCTAATGCAGACCGCGGAAGCACGGACCAGTAATTGTTGGAAAACTTCTCAGCCTCTGTTAGCCTCAGATGTGGAGCGCGCTCCTTGTAAACAGATTGTTCCAGTAGTTTAGCTGCAAAACTTCAACAAGTTTTGGCTGAACGTGTACAAAGTATGATTTTCAGGATTTTTTTTCAAGATCTTGTGGCCTGGCCATGTTTGGGTAGATTTCTGTTTAAAAGGCGGGGGATGCATTCTTGACAAAAAAACCCCGCTTTCCTGGCTGACTATTTCGCTCATTAAAATAAAACAGGCACTTATATTTTGAAAAAAAAAACCAACTTTATCAGAATATTTGAAACATGGGAAAAAAATAAAGCATTTCTCCCCTCTCGTTTTCCTTCAGACTCATTCTTGGATGAAATACTCCAGTCAGAAAAAATGAGACTAAGACAGATACCAGAAGCTGAAAGTTTTAGTCTGAACAGTTGAAGTTTGATGAACTCCTAAGTAAACGGACAGTGCTACCAGCTGTAGCTGTACCAAGGCATTATAAAATATGGTAAATATATCTGCTTGTTAGCTAAGGTGCCTTTTTTTTTCCTTTTAAGTAGTATGACCTAGGAAGAAAGACTATATTGCTGAAACAGTGTAGGAGTGTGTTGTATCAGAAACTCATTTTTGATGGAAACGAGAACTCTAAAAGATGAATAATGTAATTTCTGTTACGCTTAGCTCCTGTAAACTCATAGTCATTTTTAAGCTACATTTACAGTGCTTTACAACTGTTCACTTTTTGTGGAAAACTAATTGTTCCACATTGTAGGTAGTCTTTTTTTTTTTTTTTTCTTTTTTAACAAAAAAAAGAACAAAATGGGTTCTCTCAATGGGCTTACCAGAATCCACCCTAGATGTAGTAACATCTGTACATTTGTGCCTGTGCATTTCTGCCTCATACAGCACTGCATAAACCTTTCTGTTGCCCGGTTGTCACTTAGAATAGAGATCCTCTGTAAGAATACTGTGGTTATTGCTGTTATAAGAATTTTTAATTAAAGAAGTGGAATAGCATAGTGATACAAATCAGAAACTTTCCTAAACTTTCAGCCCTTCTGCTGGAACCATTCAGGTAGTCCCTCCTCCTACACAAAGGCCAGTCATTTAAGTGGAATGCATGCGATTGAATTTCCATTTAAATTGATTAGGCTTTCATACAGAAAACCGGTAGAGGATTATTCCCATGTACTGATGAAGCTGGTAGAATAAAACAGTAAAGTAGTGAAACCTCTGTGACATAAAGACTGCACCCCAGAAAGAACAGGCTGCTCCAAGAACAGCGTTTTTTAAAAATGAAGTAAAATACTGCAGGAAGCCCTAGAGTAGATGTGTTATTACATTGGCGTAATTTTCTACAAACTACGAGGACTAGATAGATCACCTTTGCTTCAAGTCTGTTGCTTTCACTGGAGTTACATCAAGTATGAGTTTGTGTCAGTGTCTTTCAAAGCAAGTATCGGTGATGCCTTTCAAAAAGTGTTTTGGAGTGGCTGATTTTTCTAGTATTAGGGATATGACTGCTATTATATGGAAGCAACTGTCCTTAGTACATAAACCTCACGTTTTCTGAGAAGGACTCTTAAAACATGCCCTGTCTTTCAGATGAAAAATGTAGACCGATGAGACACTGAATCTGCAGTGAGGCTGAAAGCTTCTATGTTAAGGCATTCTTCAGGCTGTGAGCCAGGTTGTGTCAAATGGAAATAACTTTTCATTGATTTCCCATTAAATGAGGCAACAGTGTGCAGTTTAAGCACCTTGAACATTATGTAGTGTTTCTATAAATAGATATTTGAATGGAGGGATTCTTGTATTTCGTGGATTTTTTTATCCAGCATATTTATATAGAAAAATGATACGACTGCTGAGACTGAGAACAGCCGTTGTATGAAGTAGTTATGATTTCTGTTGCAAATGCCAAGCTTTGATGCTTGATTGGGATCGTGTAAAGAATATCCTGTGCGTACTCCGGTCTTGATACTGAAGTACTTCTTCACTCAGGGAACTGGGCACTAAAAGAAATTTGGGACCGTAAACCAGTAACTACATTTTGAAAAAAAAGAGCTTTGGAATGAGTTGATAGTCATCTGGTCTCTTGCTGGATCAAAAAAAGACTAGCAACAGTCAACCGGCGAGATCGTTGGCAGGTGTGAGCTGACATAGCTCTGATTTCCATTGCATACTTGCGTATCACTTTACACCAGATGATACTCCGTTCCAGCATGGTCTGTTTTCAGTATTTGTCTTCCAGTTTCTAATTGTTAAACTTAGATGTTGTAGAAACCAATTATTCTTTCTCAGATTGCTTATTTGGTTGGGTTTTTTTGGAACAGCGTTTGTAAAATTTTAGCAATAAGCAGAAATGGACGATTTCCTTGACACATTTTTGGTACTACTGAGGAACTGTACTGTTAATTTTCCTACTATAGCTCTTTGGTGAGCCCCACCTAAGATTATAGTGCCAAACGTTTCCAGTCATGCACATTAGATCAGTGTAGATGCTTTCTGTGGGATGGATGAGTGGCTAACATTTTATTTAAAACCAAGGGTAGACTTGAATCTTTTACAGGTTGTTGAAAATCTTAAATAAAATAAGTTATTTCGATCTAGTAGATGGATCTGCCAGTGAGAATTTAAAAAAACCCCACAAACCTGTAAAGTTAAGCAGAAATACTTCGTTTTCCATCTGTCTGGTTGGTCTTTCTTCCCCATCATTAGATATACTGTGTTTTCAGCTGTAAAGTGCTATGGAAGGGGAAAAAAGGTAAAGCAGAAGTAAGTGCACTTGCCACGTTATGCGTTAGTGCCTTATTTGTCTGACACATTGCAAAGTTAATAAAGGTTAGGTTTGGGTAAACTTCAAAGAGTTTTCTGTTTAAATTCAGAGGACCTTCTTGGTGCAGAGCTGGAATCATTAATGGAAAATCGGGTTCCTGATTTCCAGGCTGAGATGGTAGCCGTTCCCTTAGCGTGGCAGTGGAAGCCAGCACCTACCTTGGGGAAGGCAGGCGCCGCAGCATGCAGCTCTGCCCCGGACCATCTTCCTTGTTCCAAATACAAGCTCGTTGCGAGCTGAATGGGATTTGGGCAGAAATGTAATGATTTTGTATTGTGCACACGTCTATGGTCTTTTCCATCTATGACGGGCAGCCCCTTGAAAGCAGTGAGGGAGAGAGGAAGGCTGCGACCCTGTATTACGGGCTCCCTTACACTCTGCGTCGCTTCAGAATCTCTCTCGGGTTAGCACAGAAAGTTAGTAGTTCATGGTGATTGTCATAATTAAGCTTAATCTCCATTGCAACAGACACAGAGGTGCAAATTCATCGCTTGAGGAAGTGCTGAGATTTCGGCAATACAGGTGCTCATTCCTCATAAACTTGTCCAGATACCGCTGCGTTCGCAGATGTTAATTTTCATTCCATGTCAAGCCAGACATTTATAGTGTACTGTCTGTGGTCGTGGGCTGTAACTAGAGCTGGCTAGCACTATTTTTACTGCAGAGCTGTTCTTCACATAATTTATGCGTTTTACAGTTTCTTGCATATTTTTGTTTCAGAAGCATCAATTCCATTTTAATAAAAAAATCTGCTTGGTATTTTGTGCCGCAGATATCTAGACACATTTAATATACCTGATTTCTTTTTTTGCTTGGCAGACAATTGTCTTTGTGTTCTGTTACCATTTTTAAAAATTAGAGCTATGGAGGGAGTAAAAGAATCTCTAGTAGTTGAAATGGATCTGTTGCTGTCTTTCCGCGTGTGTTTAGCTAGGCAAAAGTCGGTTGCCTTGGTTCTACATAAGACTGATTGGGGCGTGCACGGTCCTTGGCACTGCAAAGAGAAAAGACTTGGCAGAAGATTTAAAACTTCCCCTTTTGGATATGGACATGGAGCTTCCGTAGGGTTCAGGAGGAACAAGGCACCAGCGCTTCAGAGCAGAAGCTCACTGCAGACACGGTGGATCGTTGTGTAAAGAACTGAAATTTATCTAGTGTGCAAATTGCAAGGACATGCCATTTTTAAGAGTATGTTCTGAAAACGAAAGACGACTCTTCGGATTGCTGTTTGAGGAACAAGCATTTCAATTATTTTTCATTGGAGATGTGTTTATCCTTTGCAACGTCGAAGGATTAATCTGATTAGATAGAACCGCTGCAGAAATGAGAACTACAGTACAACTAGATTACTTAGACTTAATTTAATATATGGTATTGCATGCATAGAAGATATTAATTATAAATTATACCTGAGCTTGGGGAATCCAGAAGGACTATGGAGCCTTGGAAAAAGAGTTTGCCAGTTACTGTAGGTCATAAGAATGAAACGGTGCCAAAAATCTTAGTCAATGTTTTAATTGCTTTAGAGGTGCTTTCAGGATCAAAATGGCCCTTTTCTGCATTTCCAGAAGTGCATTATCTCAGTGCAGCTTTGGAAGAGCGTTGCTAATGGCAAGCCTGCCTCCCATGTGAGTGCACAGCTGCCGGCAGACTGATCCTTTTCTGGTGTTTTGCAAACACTTCATTAATTAACTAAAGCGCGAATATCTTAAAAACCTTTGCTTTTCGAATGTTTCCCGAAAGCTAAAAAGCAAGTAGGGTGGTTTCTTTGTTTTACAGTCTTAGCAGCTCATTTTCACAAGGCTGTAGTGGTACATGACAAAGGAATTACTACTGTGTGTGTTTCTGTCCCTCAGAACACTTTCATACCTGCGTAGCTCAGATGAACTTGAGGCAGAAATAAAGCTGCTATTTCAGAATTGCAAAGTTTCTGTCAACTGCAGACACAGTGCACTTCAAGAAATTCGGCCCGAGGTCCCAAAAGACAAAGGGATACTCCTAAAATGTTTTGTTTTAAGCACTGCCTGCCTCATCAGCGCGGTGCTGTGCTGCTGCTGTTGGTTTTGCATTCTGAAAGGACAGGAAGAAATGTTGGCCAAGATGTCCTGCTCGTTGAAACAGCCACTTCAAAATGCAGCCCTGGAAGCTCTGAAAGCATCTTACCTTGTGTGAAAATGTCCAGCACTTGGAAGGTACTTAGCTGGGTAAAGTCCCACCTGCTTAATTTACAGCATTATTTTTTCCAAGTTGCATATTTTAAGTAGGAGAGACATTATCTAAAAACATACAAAATTATGGATTCTAGAGGCTGTTTCTAATTTTACAGTGTACAACTGAAAGAATAATAGTAAAAAGCAGCATAGCTCTCCCAGCATAGATAATAGCTTTTTAGATAATTTATATCTGCCTCTACCCGATGGAATCTGAGATTTATCTTAGTAGGTGCAATGTATATTTTTTGCTTATCTGGCCTCCAAAGGTCTGGTTTAAAAAAGGAGGTTTTATTTCTTTTTTTTACAAATGTCCGAAGAGGTCGTCCTGTTTTTGTATCAAAACCTCTCTGAAAAATTTTGGATAACTTCCTCAGTAATCACAAAACAAAATGAAGTTTTTGAGGAAAAAATGAAATTCCAGTCTGTCGTTAACAAAACAATGAATCAAAGTCAACACGTTGTTTTCTGTGGGGGAGCCTGGTGTTCCCCTCATCTCCCAGTTGCAGGTGGGAGCTGGGAAGCAGGCAAGGAACTCTGGAAGGTACAGTGGTTAGACACTGCAAATATGAGCCTTCTTTGGGGTTGTTGTCTTCTTGTCACAGATGCTTGTTCCTGTCCTTTAGGAGTCTTATAGTCAAGCTGTATGTGTTTGCAACAGAAATAGTGATTAAATAAAAGTGCAAAAATAGGTTGTACTCTCAGGGAACGAATAAAAAATACGGATCTACAGAAACCCCTATGCTAAAGTTTTACTTTTGATTGTACAGGGTCATGCTTTTTCCTTTTAGTGATAACAGCTTATTTTCTGCCTGAAAAATGTGCTAAAAAGCCATAGAGGCCAAGAGACAGTGGCTGGCACTCGTAGCTCTTCTGAGAAAGCCTGGAGGATTTCATTTTCAGGGGGGCTGAGCAGTAGGCGGCGTAAAACTGTCATTTTGTTGGGCTGTGCATTAAGAATTTAGGCAGGGTTAATAAACGATCCACAGATGTTAACTAGTATATACGTATAGTATAACTCTTAAGCCTTGGCGATTCATAAACTGTAGTAAGTTTGACTACTTGCACCTTGTAGTTAAAACTTTCATAAAATATTTAAAGAAGATATTTAAGAGTAAAAATGAGTATAATCTGCATAAAGAATAATGCAGAGAATTTTGCTGTACAGGTCACTCAATTTTTTACTCAAAATTTAATTTTTAGTTAAACTTGGATGAAAGAAATGGAGGAAGGAAGGACAACTGATTCAGGACTTTTAAAGTAGCAGGGACATTACAGAATTAGCCTTTTCTTCTGATGTCAGCTCGATCCACTCAGCGTTTAGTGTATTTGTCAGCCCTTTGTCCTGCTTTAAAGCAATGGGGCTCTGTCCTGTGGGCAACTTTCAGTAAGTTCAAAACCAGAAATCGTAGCTATATAAAAAATGGTCTTAGAAGGGGTGAATGTCACTATTTTTTGGCAACAGCAATGAATATTTTGATCTTTTTATTCATACGCTGTCTGCAGTTGGTATGAAGGGGGTGTCCAGGAAATGGTTTATGAGCCAGAAATACTGGTACACAAGAGCACAAGCTCAAGGCTCAGAAAAGGAAAAACAAGAAACAACAAAACTTCACAATAGACTGTCAGAAAATGCGTGCCAAGAAAAAGGGAAAAGCGTTCCAAAAAGAAACCCTTCAGGCTGGGTTCTTTGCTGGCGCAAACTGATGTCATTCTGCTGTAATTTAATGTAGTAACCTTAATTTATGCCAGCTCAGGTTCTGTCCCTTCACCTTTAGGATATGTGCTGTAATTGGCTTCCAAGACAAATGTCACCTTCCTAGCCCGGGTCACTTGGGTGGTGTGGCAGAGCTACCCTTGCTGTGCCGCTGGGTGACGGATGCAAGGATGCGTGTTTCCGTTGTGGGAATAGAGCTTTGCTTTCTGCATTTGGCACTGGAAGGAGTTTTGGTCCCACCCTTCCAATGCAGTTTGGTGGCTTACGGTCCAATTTTCAGGGAAGCTTTTTTTTTGTTTTGTTTTGTTTGATCTTTGTTAGAGGGTTTGTTGAGGAAAGTGATATTTCCATGGACTCGGAGATCTTGGAAGGGTAGGCGAACGAACAAAGCACAGATGGCTGTTTGGCCAGGAACAGTATTTATTCTAGAAGATTTGTTACTGTGATTCTAAGAGAAGATAAAGTAGTCCATGAACCTTCCCCCAGGCGTATCTTTGGTACAGTTTATAGCCCACTTGAAAACTCTTGACTCTGACATCTCACTGATCCAGTTCCAAACATCTTCATCTATAGATGGTGGCCACAAAGCAAGGACTCCCCTGGGACCTGTGGTGTGGCTGTCACTGCAAAGATGACCAGTTTTCCCCCTATACAAATACAAGAAAAAAACAAACTTGCACTTGTAACAAGAGCTCTTCTTACTGATTCTCTCGCTGTTCCCTTCAAAAACACAGTTATTTAGGCATGCTGCTTTCATATAACATTGTCTCTAGTTTTCCGTTGAAATCTGTCTGCTGTAGCATAACTATTCTTCTGTTCTAGTCCAGTTCTTCATGTGGTTTCTACTGTTCTTGAATAGTGTATTTAATAGCCTTTTTGATCATCCAAAGGCTACCTAAAAAAAATGCATCTGTGACCAAAGCTTGTCTGTTTTCTCCAAGCATGGAAGTTGTTATAATTAACCCCACGCCTTTTCTAGAAATCTTTCTCCCCTTTGTGTGTGCCCACACACAGATTAGCCCTTTGCTGTAACCGCTGAAGTGTGAGGATACAGGCAGAGCAAAGTAATTAAGTATTTAAGTGTTTAACTTGTATTTACTTTTGGAATCTGCTTCACATCTAAACAAGGCTTGCCTGCCAAAGGCTTGGATTGCAGGTGACCTAATAAACGATGTTACTTCTGTCTGTAAAACTTACCCTGCCTCAATATGTGTGTGTGCGTGCGCGCACATCCCTGTGTGTAAGAAGCTTTTCTCACTATTTATCTTCAAGAACTCTGAAGCTGGTATTTGAAGGCACGCGTTAAAATACAAAACAATGCCACGACTGTAATAGCAGCATGTAGAAATAAAAAAGAAAAAGCGGTAAGATGGTATTGAAGCAGAGGATGAGAATAAGAAGCAGGTGTGGCCAGCTTTTACGAAGTTGTGGGAGCATGTGTGTTAAGTCTTTCCCCTCTGTTGAATCGGAGCCCAGAACATTAATAATGAAAAAAAGTGAAACTGTTGTGGAAAGGAAATGATTTGGATCTAATTTATTGTATTTATCTTGAAGTGTCATCTTTTTGCTGAGGCAAATGACAGCTCAATAAGAAATTTGCTTTTCTTGTAGAAGTGCTGCTCCATGAACTCCACAAATTAATTTCTTTTCCACAGCCACTTTTGATACTGTTACTTAAAAGCAGACTGTTTGTTACCTGTTTTGAGGAAAAGGTGTTAGTATCGTTCGTCTGGATTAGAATTTGGCAATGCCTTCATTAATCGTCTAAAGTGAGTTAATAAGAAAGCAGTAATAACATTGCTGTTGATTATAATGTGACTGGTTTTTTTATTTAAACAGATGTGTCCTGAAAGCAGCAGAAATATTAGAGAGGTGCAATGTGCATCATACAATAACAAGCCATTTATGGGTCGATTTTATGAATGGGAGCCTTTTGCAGAAGGTAAGGGAAGACAACTTGGTTTTGCATTTGTTATACAAATTGTGTTTTGGAAAGGCGAATGTGATATTTTTTTTTACTAGTGGAAGCCATCAGGCTTTGACTGTGTGTGTCTTACTCATTTTGCTCTGCTCGTCTGCTGCATTTATTCATGGGCAGACAAGTGGATCATCTAACATCAGTATCTCTCATATTTTACAGGAATGAAAACACGTAAGTCCTATTTCGACTGGTATACCGTTGGCTCTGTATAGTCTTGCAACAGTACTTCAGCTATTACACTGTTAATTATCTTTTTCATGTATTTACTTTTGATGGCAAAGGCTGAGGATGGCTCCATTTCAGTAAATGGAGTTACATTTTTTTTATGCCATTTTAGCATGTGGCTCACAGTCCTTCTGCATTCATTCCAGTGCTCTATGGCTGTCTAATTTGTGCTTCCTGATGGTATTCCTGGCAGCGGGGATGGTGGCTGTGGGAGGGATACCTGTGCTGTGGACACCCCCAGCTGCGTGTTGAACTGGTTGTCCTGGCACACAAAGCGGCAGCGGCTCTCGTAGCGGTCTGCCACCCCTCTCGAGCCCTAACCCTCGGTCAGTTGGGTGTTACAACCTTTCTCCAGAAACACGTTTTGCGAAATAATTACTTGTTTTGTTTCTCTTTCTGTAAACAAGACCTGGGCCCGCCTCAGTTGAAATTCATGATTATTTATGAGGTAAATAATTTATTCTTCAAATACGTCTCTGGATTCAGAGGAATTTAGTTCATGTCTTATTTTTTAAATTAACTTTTTTGAAAGCTGTTTCCCACCAAGTTTCAAAGACTGGAGGGGATTTATGATGGAGAAATACGCATGCACACTGTGTACTCGGTATTCTGAGGCCATTCTGTCTCTTGGGGTGGCTCACTAGGAGGAGAGTACAACGATGGTACCGTTACCCACAGACGCCTTCGCCAGCGGACTGTGTGCTCTGTACCGTGCTCTGTGCCACGTCTTCCCTCCAAATGGAGCCACAATCTCACCTTAAAATTTTAAAATGCAGGATATTGGCCCATCGACCTATCCTTTCTGGGTCTGAGAAGAACAAAATAGAACGAAGAGAATTTACTTGTATTTTTTAAGTGTCTCTTGAATATGGCTTTTATTACCTTCTGTGTAAGTAGCTACATATAATACAATGCCACACAATTAAATAGAGGTAATACATTATGCTGTGGCTTTTAGTGTCTTAAAATCAGTGTTTGCAGGGATCTGTCTTTGCCAGTAGACTTTGTTACAAATAAAGGCTTCAGTGTACTACGAATTATCTTTATGGCAACGCTGTGCCCCTGTGTGTCCTAAAATTGACGTAGTGGCAAGATTTACCTGATTATGCACATCGTCACTGTCAGTGATCTGCTGTGGGGCAATTAGTGCTCTGTGTTTCACTTTCCTTCAATCTTTAACTCATCATGCTGAGTTTCTTTCCCAGCTCCAAGAGAGGAAAAATAAGAGATTCAGAAAAGGAATGGGAAAGTTTCTTTCGTGATGGAGGGATTCCTCCTGGTTCTCATACTTTTATTTCCCCTCCCTTCATCCAAATAGGTTTAGCAAGGAGAAAAGAGCAATAGCTACTGGTGATTTTTTGATTTAATAAACTGAAGTCATGTCTAACCTCTAGTACAGAGCCTGATACGAAGTTTTGAAGTGAAAGCGGTGGCTGTGTCGGGCTGCACTGGGTGCGGCAGAGGGCACGTGCTGCTGTCACTGTGTCCCTCTTGGGGACAGGGGGAACCCCTTGCCGGGCTGCACTGGGTGAATGGCTCTCTAAGCCGGCACTGGGGTTCTGTGCCTCTCCTCGTTGCACAGAGGCAAAATGCCTATTTTGTAAAAATAAGGACCCTTCCAAAGATGTGCTGAAGGAAGTATTAGAAGTCGTTGTTTGTTATTTTTCAGGGGACTCAAGGAGTGTTGCAAGTGTGTACCCAGAAATGGACGTGTCCATGGGTACTTAGCATGGTAGCACGCTCTCTGTAGTTCCTTTAGATAAGCAGTTTTGATCCACAATTAATGTTACCTATTTTTACAGCTCAACACGAGCCAGTGCCGATTCAGGTAGGTTTGTATCTATCTCCCAATCGATATAATGATGTTTGTCTCTAATGTAGTCATGCCTCAGTCCTGGTTTTCTCTGCTGTGGGTAGAGTGAGGACTTGCAGAGCTATACCTCTATATCTTAAATTACGAGCATTTGGTATATACTATGCTTTTAATTAAAGTCACGTTGGGTGTTGTGAAGTTGCCCAGAAGGAAGTTTCAGTGCTGTACAACTTTGGCACTTTGTACCATCCATTTAGGCAGAAAAAAGTGCTTGGTACCCCAGCAAGCGCATGGCTGAGGGCATATTCCGCGGGCAGCACGATGACTCCTACAATACGGCCCCAAAGACTGATGCTGTATTCGCTTTCATGCATCTCTTTTCAAATGGGTATTGACAAGACACAGCCAATGCTGAGCCAGCTCAGCCCATCTCCATCTCCTTGCTTCCTACATAGCAGCTTTGACTCACTCTGCCCTGTGCCAGGAAAGATGACTCAGGGGATCTAAAACATGCCACAATCATTTCTTTCTCCCTCCCCTGCATAGCACAGCTTGCTTCAGATGTTTATGTTGGATCAATAAGGTCAACTAAACAGCCCTGTCTTGACGGTGAGTTAAGTGTAATTATTATTATTTTTTAAAAATACACATATTTTTATTTCGTCCTTGTTCAGATTGGTGCAGCTGCATTTCTAACCCCTGTTTTAGCTGCTACTGCTCCAACACAAACTTTTGTCTTTATTAAAAAAGCCATATTAAAGGGACTATAAACCCTATGAATTTAGAGCATTTAATGAAAAAACACTAGTTTGTGTTGGAGAACCGATAGCTCATAATGACTTTAAGGGCAGGATTTGAGAGGAAGGATCCAGCTGTGGCAGAAGGAAAACATCACAGTGACATGACCATAAAACCTGTAAGGAAGTTTAAATCTACAGAAGCAATAATGGGGTGATGGTTTTGAGCTGAAAGAGGGGAGATTTAGGTTAGGTATTAGGCAGGAATTCTTTATTGTGAGGGGGGTGAGCCCCTGGCCCAGGTTGCCCAGAGAAGCTGTCGCTGCCCCATCCCTGGAGGTTCAAGGCCAGGCTGGACGGGGCTTGGAGCAACCTGGTCTGGTGGGAGGTGTCCCTGCCCAGGGCAGGGGGTTGGAACTAGATGATTTTTAAGGTCCCTTCCAGCTCTAACCATTCCATGATTCTATGAATAAACATTTTAATCATTCTGATAATGAAACTCTTTAATTTGAACTCTATATTTCAACCAGCTTTTATTTTTAATTGTAGTGAAAAATTACATAACCTAAAGTCTTTGGTATTTTGATGAGTGTGTAAAAAGAATCTATTGAAAGGAGAAAACCTATTGGTTCATTGAAAAGGATAACTCTGTGGGAGTCTGACCGCTGGAGTCTCTCAGTGAAGAATAACTGCATTTTTTTGAGAGAAGGGAGGCAACTGCAGATTTTTTATGGTCGGAAATTCTGTATAAGGTTAAAGCAGAAATAAAGTCCTCTCCAGGAAAATCTCTGAGACTTCATCTTCAGGAGGATACCTGGGTAGTCTTATGCATCCAAAATACATTGTCGAATACAGTTTTTTCAAATCAACAACTGCAGAAAATCCTAGTCAGCTGCAGGCCCTCTTGCTTGGACTTCTGTTTGGTAATGACAGCCAGGCTTTTGTAATAGATGATATTTTATCCTGCTGCCCTAGCCAGGGGTTCCTGTTAGAGCAGCTGGGATTCAGCAGTGCCAGGCGGGCGTGGGAGTGGTACATGCGCAAAGAGCACCGTGGCTCTGCACTTCGAAGTCCAGGGGCTGCTGTAATTGCATCTCCAGCGTCTAAAACCTGAAATAACTAAAAATGGAAGACTTGGGGGTGACTTGACTTCGGGGACTTGGCTTTTTTCTTTCTTGTAGACATAGCAATTTACAAGCAGAAAAATGGTGCAAAGTGTGAGCATTTCTCATGAGAGACAATTTCAGTTTTTAAAAAAAGAGGTTTTTTGCAAATCACAGCTTGGTCCGCTGGAAGTCAGCCATGATTTACCCTGAAAAGACATTGAGGCTTTGCCCCCTTCCCTCATAGTAAAAGAAATGCAAAATTTTCATGGAAAGGATTGTTTTATTTTTGGGTTTTTTTTTTTTTTTCATGTTGTTTTTTAGAGCAAAATTTTTATGAGAAATTTTCTAAAATGCAGACTTGACCAAGCATTTCCTCCTAATGATGTTTTTGTTGTCTTTTTTTGAAACCAGCTCTGGTTTCAGTGCTCCCTTTTGAGGTGAATGCACTTGTTTGCAGGGCAGCACGCTTCTTTACCTGCGTCGCACCGAGAGCAGGAATTCTTGCTGTTTCCAGTGTACGTGTTATGTTACATCTGCCCATGGGAGGGGGGTTGGAACTAGATGATCTTTAAGGTCCCTTCCAACCCAAACTGTTGTACGAGTCTGTGGTTTACGTGTGCAGCTGTAACTTGTGTTGGAGCTCGCTGGACACTGGCGCACAAGCTGAGAACGGGAATGAGGACGTGGCTAAAGGATCATCATAGCGGTGGCTGCACAGATGATTTAGTTCTTCTTCGTAGAGTCAAGATGTCTTTGGCTTAAAATGCCGTATCAAGCCAGAGGAGTTTCTAGGAACAGAGCCATACTTGGATCCCGAAAGCTGTTTAAATAGTTCGTTGCTGGCAGACGGTGGCTGGAGCCCGGGGGCCGGCGCGGGAGCCCCCGCTCCCTGCTGCCTGCAGGGGGCTGGCTGGGGCAGCAGGTCCGCAGGGTCAGCCAGGGGAGGGGACCTCTGGAAGGCCTGGTGGGGTTCATTTGGTTCCTTCTGATCGCCAGGTCTGGCTTCCTCTTACGACTTCTCGTCATTCTTCTGTTTGATTGCCGAATGAGAGCAGTTGCAGGGAGCTGCGCTGCTCACTGGGGCAGGGCTGAGATGCAACTGGGATAAAAAGTCCTACAGCTGAGAGCAGCAGTAGCGTGTATGAAATAGTGCTAATGTCACTGCTGCCCACTTCTGTGGGGGGAAAATGGGTCCCCAGTCTCCCCCAGTACCACTGTTGCCAAAGCTGAGTATTGATGGGCACCATAATGAGAGTTTGAGAGGCGCCGGGTGTCAGTGCCCAGCCTCATGGCACGGTGGTTGGGCAGTTCCAGCTGGCTTCTGTTGACTTGACACGTGTCAGAACCCAAACTTGGAATGGATGAAAGGATATTTGGTCTGTATGTTTTTCATGCTGGACTTCACGGTGCTCTTTCTCTAAAATGACTTCCCTGCGAGCGCTCCATCCCGAAGGCCTTGTTGTGTTCAGAAGAGGACTCGCTGTAGAGGTAGATCTGTGCGTGCCGTGAAGTCCTTTCCGAGTGTACTTCTGTTTTAAACTACCTTCTTAACAACCTGACTTCTAAATACAGATGTCTCACAGCTACAGCTGTGAAAAATAAAAGCTCTGAAGAAAATGAAATGTGTAACTTCCGCAGGTGTCCAGCAAATACTGCAACTTCAGTACTTTGTCACATGAGGCATTTATGATTTAGACTGAATTAATTTTTGCTGTTAGGATGGAGACTGAAGACTAGTGTAAGGCTGGTACATTTATTTATTAGTGTTTTTTGTTGCTGGATTTGCAACAACAGATTTCACTTATTTTGAATGACAATATAGCTTCTCATAACGAATCAAAATGTAGCGGCCCAACTTGAGCTGTTAAGTTGCTAAGAAACTTCTCCAGTCTGATGGTAATTGACGGCTCTGAAGACACTGAATGAGCTCTGATTAAGATGATTTAAGTAATTATAAAATGGAAGAAGAGCCTGATTGATATTTTAAAAAATCTTGGTCTTTTAAAAATCTTAATAGCATTAAGTGCTTCTGGAACGGAGTGCCCAGCAGTTGGAGAGTACTGGCTTCAGAGAGCTGGTACTGGGAACACAGTCACCAGGACCGTGCAGACACTGCCTACGGATCGTTGTCAGCCAGCTGTAGGCACAGAGTAGTTTTGCTGATGTTTCAGATTTTGGGACATTTTGGCTCATTTGCTCGGGCTTTGTGCAGATGAGGGTAAATAGGCTTGTGAGGAAACCATTTATTCAGTTCTGAAGTCTTATCAATAAGGTGTTTTGTGGAGCATTTTCTGTTCAGTTGATCGGCAGAAATCATCCACCAGAACTAGTGACCCTCAGGACATCCCTTCCTGGGAATGTTTGGAAGTCTGCTAAATGAATATCAAAATTCTGACAAGTAACACTTCTCTTGTCTATCAGGTTTCTAGATGTTGCTTCTGAGTTTCCTGTTATTACATGTGACTTTGTATAGAGCTACCAAATGCACAAATAATTTTGCAGTAAGTTTTGGGGCCAGGTACAGATGTAGCCTATTGGGTGTTGTATAAAGTTGCAAATCAATGAATATTCTGGGCCAATCCTGAATATATTATACTTGTTTTCAGTGGTTAGTGTGTTGTTTTTTCTTCTGTTAGAATTGTGAGATGTGTATAAACAAATTATTACAGGTATATGTTGTTTGTATGTGTGTGATTAGTGCAAACCTTCATTCGGTGTCCATTGTTGAATTTCATTACATCTTCATATAAAACCATTCTAGAAGCATTGTAAAGTTTAATATATACAGAGAAGCATAACATTTGTGTTGTCTTTTCAGGTTAACTGGAAATGTAACTTCAGTTTAGAGTAATTAGAGAATTCACCCTTGCATCAGATTAGCAAGGTCGGCCCTGGTGTATGTTTCCTGGCTCAGGATATGCTGTGCTGAAGTAGTATTCTCTTAGTTTTATGTGGAATACTTTGACAACCTAATTTTTTCCCCCAAAGGACAAGAAGAAGTCTTACTGTTTTATTTATACTTTCTCTAGTAAGTTACTGCTAGTTAGTGAACATACAGATGTTTGAATATATACACAGTATCTCAAGAAATAATCCAGCTGTGCTGTAGTTCATCCAGCTGAAAGGTATTATATTCAAGGAGGCAGCTGCTTGAAATCTTCATTTCTCATTGCAATAGACC
Organism: Chionis minor; assembly: GCA_013398295.1. NCBI lineage: Eukaryota > Metazoa > Chordata > Aves > Charadriiformes > Chionidae > Chionis > Chionis minor. The sequence goes on along the minus strand of VZSF01009519.1, from coordinate 2,131,638 downwards.
GTACTTCTCTGAGCTTTTTTGCCTCCACCTGTTAGAAATCTTCTTGATTGCTTTTATTCTGTTTTGTGGTTAATTGTCCTTGAAGCTTGTACTTTAACTGCTTGTACTGTATTTTCTATGAGCTTTTTTCTTTTTTTTTTTCGTATTCCTGTTTTATGTCAAATGCTGTAGCCAGACAGATTCATCGAAGAGGCAACAGGCAGAGTTTGGGGAGGTCTGAAATCTAGTGAGTAGATGGAATTTGTATCTATTAATTAGCTGCAACTCAAGTAGTGCACACTTCTCTAATGATAGATAGTAACAGAATGTAGGTAATAGAATTGACATGGTTAATTGCATCACAAAAAACCCCAAACAAGCCCAAAGGAATTATTAACACTTGGTTTTTTCCCTGTTTGCAGTATGTGTGTAGAAAAAACCCACCTGTCAAGTAGCTAGTCTCTTCTTGCAAACCAAAAGTCGAAGTCTATGCCTATCAATGAAAACAAGTGTTAAACAACTATGCTGATACAATTCCCTTCTACGTGCCGTTCACATATGCATTTCACATGCACTTTTCTAAGGGTTATGATCTAGCATAATCTGAGATTTAGAAAATTTGAAAACATCTAGTGAAAATTTTGTCCTGTTTTGTATTTTATGAGAACTGGTGGCTTCAGGTCTTCAACTACTGTGTGAAGTGACACATGAAATATACCACAATTTGCCTTGCTTGGCCTTTTCTCTTATCTGTTGGGCTGCTCTTAGGTGGGAGCAATCCTAATGTCTAGCTTTTTCAGCAGCAGTTACTTAGCAAATGAGTAATATTAAACTGAACAGTAAACCAGTAGCAGATTAATGTAAGACACAACATCCTGAAGCATATACCTGAAATCATTGCCAGGAGCATAAGCACTATAGGGATTCAGTTCCTCTTCAATTCTGATGCAATATGACCTCTGATTTCCTTTAGACTCTTTGGAAATCCTATGCGAGGCAGTGAAGTATCCATTTTTCACACATTACTGAAAATTCTATTTAATTTTTAACTGCAGTCTCTTTGAAATGTTGCACACTTATGAGACTACAATTTATTCAAATGCAGTAGAACAAGAAGTTAATTTATACTGTGTCCTTTTTTTTCCCCTTATTTATATCCGATTTGTGAATGGATCACAAGAGAAAGCAGATGGAAGTTTGCAATGCTTTAAAAGTATGGCTGTGCTAAAGTATCTGAGGCATTTGTTTGACTTCATCAATAAATCTGCTTCCTGAACATCTGTTGTGTTGAGCTTGACCTGGAAATTGTAAATATCCTGTGTATTACTGAAATATGTAACTACTTCTATAGAAATCTTTAATAAAAAAAATGCTTAGATACTTATATATATGGAAACCTAATGCTTCCACATGGCAATTTACCTTTTATAGTTATTCTTCCTATATAATTTTATTAATATACATGTTTTGATTTGCATTTGTAAGAAGCTTAGCGATGTCAGGGCCTGGCTTTTACCTGGGATTCTGTGTTTTGTTACAATTCAAAGAGTAACGTATGTGTATTTTTAACTCTACTGTTTGAAGCAGGGACCATACTCTGATGTATGAAGTCAACCGTTTCCCTGTGACAGACCACATCCACCCCATGTGGTAAGGTTTCCAGTTCAGTCCACATAACCTCAATTCCTCACTTTTCTACTTGCTATTTGGAGGGGAAAATGGGGTAAGAGGGATGAGAGCAAGAAGATTTGGATGTTTATAGATGGACACCTGGATGAACCTCAAGAACTGGAAAGGTTTGTTAGGGCCTTTAGGAAAATGGGAGATGCTGTCCAATGAATGTTGGCGTTCAGCAGTAAACTCAGTACATGCAAAGTGGACTTTACATAAACCGTGTAAACAGGAAGTATTTTTAAGATGACAGGAAAGTGAGGGAAAGGAGATGAGCCGTCAAGCCGTATCTGTCCTAATCTTGCAGGATTTAGATAAATTTAGCCTACCTGTGCCGTAGAAGAGACGTTGTGTTCTATATCCAGGTGACCAATATTTTCTGCTTTAGAGTATCTGACCTGTCTTGTTGCATTAGTTGCAAGTTGGGTAAACATCTCAGGAAGAATTATGCCCCCATTTCAAAGCACACTTCTTAGTCCCTTTGATGGGAGCAAAAAGTTAAGTACGGATGTTGTGGCTTTCAGGCTCAGATTTAGAAACAAAATTGTATCCAGATTGTGTGGTAATGAAGATTGTTAGGCTAGAATAGAATGTAGGAGGGAGATTTGATTTTTGCAAAGCACATGTGGAAGTTAGTGACATAGATCCTTCTCAGCCTGCGTTGATTAAAAATTGTCTCAACTCCATCCACTTGCTACCAATAGCAAGACCTCCATGGGCTCATGACTTGAACTTGAAAAAAAAACCCCAACAACTTTTTTCCACTGTAGTACTCTCTAATTTTATTTATTCTTCTGAAAATGAGTAAACAAAATATTTGTTGAATTTCTATAGTAGATTCTTACCTGTTTGTGACCCTTGAAACAAGACACAGACACCCAGTATTCAGAAATGAATTTAAAAAGACTCCAACACCACCCTAAAAAAATGAATCAGTGGAATACTTTGATCCACAAACCCCAACCTATTGGTATAAAGTACTTAATAGCTTTGTCACAGCTTTCTCAATGTCTGACTTAGCTGTCAAGCAAAGTCTGTGATAAGCAGGATGACATGAACCAACAGTATATGACCTCAGGTAATCTCTAACAGTCCTTTTATATGTATATATATATATAAATATATGTATATTTTATATATATATATATATATTCCTTACATAGCTTCATTGTGTCCAGTGGCTGCGTGGAGCAGTCTGAAACTTGCTGCAAGTGGACAACTGAAGATTTTGGCAAATGAAGTATTTCAACTGCCTCATCAAAGGGGAGCTTTCTTCACGCTTCTTAGTGCTGTTTGCATTGGGATGGTTACTGTATACAAGTACATATGTAGAAAAAGAGCTTTGGGATGCTTTACTCTTTTTTTGAGATGATATTGTCCTTTTTTTTACTCCTGTTGTCAATGGGAAAAGTCCTTCATTAAGCTTCAAAGCCAAAATGTCGCCCCAAAAATTTGCCTTTGCTGTTGGATCAAAATCTTTCCCTTCTTTTGGCTTCTTTATCGCAAAACACCAATGTGAAGAGGGAATCCTGTCATCATTTCTGTACCTCTTTTGGGATATAGAAAAAGAATCCTAGTCTGAATTCTCCAGAGTCTGTTCTTTTTGGTGATAGATGCCTTTTGTAGCAGACAAAGAGGCTCGGATGCTCTGAACAGATGTATTTTACAGCTTCACAAGGAAACTATTTTCTAAGAGTTTTATGGTTGTAGTCCTAGGAGTCCTTGTCATGCAGATCTGCACAAACATTTCTTGTCATTATGCACTAGGATGGGGGAAAACTTAGGGCTTACAGTGTTTTGCAGGTGTGCGCTTCTTGCACAAACCCCCGTGATCCTGCCACGTCTCCCACATCCATGAAATAGTCTGGAGAATAGAACAGAGCTGCAAGGTCGAGATTGTGTAATCATTTTAACATGTTATACATCAACTTTGGGGAATATTGAATAAACAGGGAAACAATTAGACAAAGGATTATCAACATGTGTTCCATCTTTGTTGCTAAATGTATGACATATTTGTTCAACGCATTTCTTGTACGATTTTCAATTTTAAAAATCAAGTTTAGATTCTTGATTTTAAACACTTTCTCCTGTGCAGTGTGGATGGGTTAACCTAGAAGACAAAATGGAAAAACGCCTGGCAAATACTGTTTTTACGTTTAAAAAGAAATCAACAGCTGAGACATAGGTAGAAAATACACGAAGTAAAGTAGAAAAGAGGCTCCCTACTAAAAAATACTTATCAAGCTATCTTAGATTTTTAAAACTACCGTCTTTGCTTCAGATTATGGGTGGAAATAGTTTTTGTTGATTCAATTATGCATTTCAAAAGATTTTAAATAGTTTCATAATATTTTCCACATGTTTTATTTCAAAAAAAGCTTTCACATTTATCTACGCCGGTCAACAGCGATTGTCCTAATGTGGGGCTGCCTGTTGTGCAGGCTGCGGAGCTCCCAGTCGGGTCGCTGCTGAAGTTAAAGGCAGGCAATATAAATGTGGCTTTTTATAGGTCCTAATGGTGCAAGAATTGTTGAGGTTAGTGGGAGTTTTTCTCATTCACTTCAGTGGGTTTTGGAGGAGGCCACTTAGAAGAAAATTCACTGTGTAACTCAACAAGTGAACTGATCTGAGGTCTGATCCTGAAAACTTTGTGGCAGGTTTCGGTGTATTCCGAGAACGGGTACGTGCCTAAGTCCGTGCAGGCTCAGGACCTCACGAGAAATTTTCACAATTTCTTTGAAAAAAGATGCCTTGGTTCGAAGAGTTCCCCTGTGGCCCCTACTCTCTTCAGAGGTTCAAGGAGCTTCCGCTGGGTCCAGGTCTGGTTCCGTTGGGTAAATGTGCGGGCAGGGACTCGGAGAGCAGTGGCACATAGCCATGGGATTCCGTTTGCTTTCGTTCTCTGAAGTGCACAAAGAAGGCATTTTAGAACCATCTTGGAGAGCAGATTTTTTCCTTCTTCACCCTTCCCCCAAATGGCTCTGTCTTTTGTTTTACTGCATGTGTTCCTGAGCAATTAAAATTGTGACTACTAAATGAAACGTTTATTCCACTATTGAACTTTTAAAGTATTAATAGTGCTAAAAAATCAAAACAGTGTATGTACTCCTAGTTCAAAAAAACTCCAAACATTGAAGTAACCCTTGGAGAAATGAATGATAAAAGGGATCCTAGTAAATACAGGTTCTTTCCCATCTACTTTGGGAGACTGATTTCTTCTGAGTATTTTTCATTATGTTGAAAGAATTACGTATTAAGGTACTTTTCATTTATGGTTTGTTTGTTTTGAGCCTGTGCCAATATCAGATGATACAAAAGGAAGGATAACATTAGCTTCAGAGTGGGTAGATGTGATTCTAAACATTTATATTCACTTTCTATTTGTGTACTCAAAAATTGCTTGTGCATACTCTCAGCAGTAGAACTTGCACTTTCGCTTTCTGCAATATTTAGGGGCAAAATTCTATTTTTTTCAATATGATTCTTACGGCCTTTTGTAGATTTTAGAAATTAACACCTACATGTACTGATAAGGCAGATAGACAAGTTCTGGTTGCAGTACAATTTGTGGATTTTACCTGATTCGCTTTACAAATGTTTTAGCTTTAACTGATCCGTTCTGAAAGGGAGGTTTGGGTCAGTCTAGGCGTGGGGCTGGAAGCTTTGGTCATAGGTGTCAGTAGCAGCGTGGTGTGAGTCCAGAGGTCCGGGAGTTGTGGAGCTGAAGAGTTCAGGAAGGCTGCTCAAGGACAGAAGATGTTAGGTTTCAGAGCTGGCGAGTCTTCTGCTGCCCTGTTTTAATAGTAGGTGGCTTATTGGTAGTGGGTGGCACACGGGTAATACTTTCATACTTTCAGCCTGTGGCAAACACAAGGTGAAGCCTCTCTTATTCTGAGAAACGAGTGAGAAGGCTGTATCTTTTCTTTTGCAGTATAAGGTGAAAGCCTGCGAGATTGGAGCTGAATGGTGAGACTCGCCAAGCTCGGTCTGGACTCACTGTGCAAGGCTTTAAGAGTGGGGGAGGGATGGGAGGTTGTAAAGATAAACTGCTACAGAGAGTTCATAAGGATTAAGTATTACAGCCTGTTTTTTAACGTGGCATTCCTTTAAGAGCCCTCAGATTGACAATTTCCGACTTCGTCTCCCAATATTTCAAAGGAGCACAGCGTTTACAGCTCTCATTGATGTAACTGCTAGAAAAATGAGGTTACTTCTTAATATGAACATGGGTGCCTATGCTGCACATTATTACTTAAATATAGGCTTTCCTGTGTTTCTGGACTATTCTGTTAATGTTTTGAATGGAGGTTTTTTGGTAGTCCTGAGTGTTATGAAAGGAATTAAAAAGATTTTGCCAATTTAGCCAGCATAAGTACTTGGACTGGCATTTAGATATTCCTTCTTGTTATGATGAACTACTATTTTCAAAGCAAGGAAAATCTTACCCACTGTGAAAGAAAAGCTTATAATGTGGATGAACATCAGAAGAAAGAGATTCCCAGTGGTAGTATATAAAATGAAAAGCAGAACTGGCTTCTATTGTGCTCTGTTTCCACTAGACATCTTGGAAGTTTTATAAGCACGGCGCATAATAAATATCTAAGCCACAGTTTGAGGCCTTTTACAAAGGAGAGACAATTCGTACTAATCTTTTTTCTGAATCAGTCCTCCCTCTTACACCCAGATAGATACAAATCTCTGGCATTTGTCCACAGAGTCGACTTGTGAATTTGTTAATTTGCTTTCCATATTGCACTGTGTAACTTTGAATTTAAATCCAAGCGCCACAGATTTAAAATTAAGTTTGAAAGAGCCAGAGAAACTGTGCATTGCATTTGCTGACGTATCTGCAAGGAGAGGAGATCTGCTTCTGAATAATTTTGGTGAGAGGCCTAAAAATACTGAGGTGCAACTCGCTATGGTTGGTTCTGCTGAAACGGCGCAGTGATCCCTCTGGAGGGAGATCACAGAGAGCGAACGGTTTGGATCCTTTACACCACAGAGATGGATATCGAGTATAAAAACAGAAACAGACCTCAAAAAGTTGAGCCTGATCTTTTTTTTTTTCAAATATAATAATATGAGTCTGGTGACATCATCAGATCTGAAAAGTAATATAGACTTTTACTGTATTTTTTTTCCTTACTCCAATATAAATGTAACCCACTGTATGTAAAATGCATTATAGCAAATCCGCAAGCAATTTCCTTCATTGTAACAAATACTGTATCTCATTAGAGCAAAACAAGCCCCCACTTATGTTGCAGAACATCTGCTTAATAATTTCAAGTTCCTCCAGCAATGCTGCCAAAACAGCTAAAAAGTCAACATCGAGCCCATTGCTTTGATCAACTGAAGCAGTAAAATGATAGCGAACGCCCCGAGCGCGGCTCTGGTGGAGGCAGAGCGGTGCTGTTGGCCCTAGGCTCGGATAACCGGGGCTGATGGGGATGGCTTAAGGCGTTGGAACTGGTGTTCGGGGGGGATGCACAACTAGCTTTCTGGCTAGCACAGATTTCCTGTCTAACAGTGAGAAAGTTAGTTAATCTCTCTATGTCTAGAGCTTGACTCTGAAATTCAGCTTAAAATGCCCTTTTTATATCTCACGGGCTTTCTGTAATGTGTATGAGGTGCTTTAACATTACTGACAAGAGCTAAACATTCGTAAACAAACCCAGAACACCCTCAACCGTAAAAGCTTCTTGAATTTAGATAGACTGAACGTTGGGTTGATGAGACAAGGAGGGAGCAGTGCAAGTGTGCCCAGGAGGGACACGGGTCAGTGCGGGTCTGCTGGAGCTGGCCCGTGGGTTTGGTCTAGGGAAAACCAGCTCAGGACTGGAACAGTTCCTGGCTGTGCATGTGACGGGCGTAAGGAGGAAAAACCTGTTTGTCTCATTGTTCTTCCACTGCAAGAATTTTCCTAGTGGCGTTCGTTAGTGTGTCAGGAGTCAAACGACCTTCATTCTGAAAGGCACGTCATCGCTCATACGGACAAATGCGTATCTGAAGGGTTTCAACTGTACAACCTGCACTATGCGGGTGGCAGAATTAAGTGATCACCCTGAATCTTTGAGGGGTACAATAGCCATAAATCCTTGAATCTCAGGATAAGAAGAAATGCTGGAATAAAAATTCATTACCTTTGAATTCATTGTGGTTACTTCTGCTGTGCCGTAGAAAGAAAAAAGAAAGAAAAAGAAGAAACAAAATGTTTTTTTTCTCCTTACACCCTTAGCATAGAGGATAGATGGGTTTCTGGGTGTTGAGGGGATCTTTTTCATGAGGTTTGGTGGATGGGTTGTCTTTTGGGCAGAAGCGGCTCAGACCAAGATTGAAAGATGTTTCAGTGCCGGAGTGACGGACAATATATAGACAGTACTTGCTATTTTCCTGAACTTCAGTCATTTCCAAGACTGAAGAGATTCTTGCACATGACCAAGTCATTTGAAAAGAAGAGAAGCTTGATTCTGAACTGTTTAAATGGGCACCACAAGAAGAGAAAACAGGCCACTGGTTTGTTTTCAGTTGTTGGATGCATCTTGGTTGAGGTTACTTCTTAACTACCATCATCTTCCAAAACAGTTGTAAAATAACGCAGAGAGTAATTTGGTGTGTTGTTTGACATAGTTTCTCTTTTTCCACCAGAAGCAGTTTACACTGGTATTGTAGGGTCAGGTCCACCAATTCCCTTGCAGTATTTCCTGGTTTGTTCCTCCAAATTTTCTTCCTTTAAATGCTGCATTTGTAACACATGTAATTTTAGACCTTGGGAAACATACTTTGCTTTGTTAGATGACCAGAAGGTCTTCCAGCAATGAAACAGCCCTCTGTTCAGTTGATGCAGTGTTCTTTTTCACAACTAGTTTTGGCAAGAAAGCTTTTGAACTGAATTGCGTCAGGAATTCGAGTTTAGGCTTCCTGCTGCAGTAAACATGTTGCTGTTTATTCTGGGGTATTCCACTCTATGTTTTGATTAATAATGCTAAATGTTACGGTTAATGGTATAATGTGTTATTCAGTTTGGATAATGTGCATCCAGTAATGATACTGCATAAAGAAGAAGAATCAAACTCCACTGCTGGCTTGTTATGGCAGACCCTCAGCAGGTTCTACAGTGCTGTAACGTGATGGTGCAAAAGCAGTTTCTACCACGTGAGGGGCTGCCCCGTGAGCTTTAATCTTACTGTAAGGAGATACACAGGGACTACTCTAAGTACAGGTTTGAAAAGTGCAACCGGATCTGAGAGTCTAAGGGTCCAGAGCGACCCAAGAAAATTCCTTTTGTTATATGTATCGCGCCGGAAACTCTCACAGGAAAGCAAAAATACCAGCTGTTTTCTTATCCCTCACTTCTTATGCAGCATGATTAGAGCTGCCATCTGCAAACAGACTGGTAAATTCAGTTGTGGTTTAACTGGTGGGATTTGATTCAGTGAAGTGGATGGTTTTACTTGGCCAGCTGGAGACAGTGTTGGCTGTGGCAGTTAAAAGCAGGTCAGAAGAGAAGCAGAAGAGTGTTTTTTGCATCCTTTCTCCTCCTTAGGCCAAGCATAGCAGGTTTGAGAAAATGATCTGCTGCAAGCGATTGCTACGGGGCAGTTTTTGCCATGGAGTTTGAAGAGCATGTAAGAGAATGTGATTCCCAGTGCTCGTCTGTTAATCGAATCTGAATTTCAGCAGCAAACACATAGAATAAACATAAATTTTATCTCAATGAACATATAGAAAGTTAATAGGGAATAGAGTCAAAAAAGATATGCCAATTCACCTTATTTTTTACCTTCATCTTCTGTTTTGTTATATACTTAGGACTTCATTTTCTGAGTTTAAATGGTCTTAATTCTCCTTGGGAGATTTTTCCGTTATTTAATAATCTCACTGATGGGTGTTTGGCTTTTTAACGAGCTAGGTTCTGAGCTCAGATTTGGGGATTTTATTTTGGACTTACTTTTTCTGAAACCCGTATCAGCTTTACTAAGCATTCTTAATCCTTTTTTATGTACTTACAGTATTTTCGGGTGTTTATGCATTAATTGACGGTTACTTATACTGTATATCTTGAGCTTAAAAATAACTGGAAGGAAAGTTTGGTTATTTCTTTCTTCATTTATGAAAGGACTGTCTGAGTCTAAGACTTCCAAAAAGTTTGGCTTTCTCTAGTGAGTGTTTCTAAGCTTTCAGTGTTGGTTTTCTAGCGCCATGGTTAGAGCTGTTACCGGGTAGCAGTACGGATTAGCATCGAATTGCTCCCCTCCGCTTTCTGTCTTGCTTACCCTTCTTTTATACTGACAGTCCCTTAGTTTTCCTCTGTGTCACATAGAAAGGCACATCCTGGGGCTGACAGGCGATGCGTTGCTCATTCCCAGAGGTAGGTTGGGCAGCGCCAGCTTCCTGCACGTTCGTACAGCCCAGCTCTAGTGCATTTCACTATTATCTGGTCTAAAAATTCTATAGCAAAAGATAACATTGCTTATGAAATTTTATGAGAACAAAAGCCAGCTGTATAAAGTGTTAGAGTTTGTCTTCAGTTTTAAAATATTGTTCCTGTGCTGCGTAGTGTAAAGCATGGAGAATTCATCGGTAAACACGCTTAGCATCAGCCCCGCGTGGCTGGGACAGAGGACGTGATGCTGGGTACTCTACGTGAAAGTATGCCTGCTCTTGCCGAAGAGCCTAGGGTAACGTTTAAATCTCCAGTTAACATGTTGTGGTATCCTTCAGGAAATTTGGGGGATCAAAATGATCTTTTAATATGGGATTGCTTTTTGGCCCTTTTTCTGATACACACCGTGCCGTGAAGTCAGCTCTGGCTCATCCAATAGTAACATTAGTTCTGTATTTTTACCGCTACTGCCCCACTCAACTGAAATTACTTAAGTTCTCAAGGACAACACGTGTTGTTGGTTTCCAAATGAAATAATAGGAGCGATGGGTTAGCATTGAAGACCCGCAAAGTTCAATTCAGCGTAAATGGAGTGGAAAAATCAGTAAATTTACGATGTCTGGGAGTTTAAAATCCCAAGCTGGTAACTTAAAATTCAGTTGTCACAGCTTTTAGTAATTAAAATCACGATGAAAAATATGGTGGAAGACTTAAGTATTTTTAAATTCAAAATCAGGCGAGCTGTCTGACTGTACAAGTCCTATGAATAATGCCCAATGCATGCAGTCTCTTGCAGACAGAACTGTTTGCACAACTAAGCTATTGCTTTTATTCTTACATGGTGATACTCATTCTGATGAAGTGTACCTCGTCTATCTGTCTATCTGTTTATCTGAGTTTAATTTTCGTGGCATGAATGTTTACAAAGAGACAAAAATAAACAGTTACCAGTAGTCAGCACTGAAATATGGGGTTTAGTTCAGTGAACTGTGGACAAACAAATTGTAAAACTATGTGGCTCAGTCCAAGAGCCGTTAGTCTTATTTTATTTTATACACTGGTAAATTCACCCCCACCGTTTAATTGAGGAATTGTGTGTGTGCAAGCTTGTGTGGTGTTTGTATATCAAGGAAATGCTGGCTATATGCACAGCTCTTATCATACACTCTAAATGTTCATCAGTTTATGATGTATGAAACTACGCTGCAATACATATTAAGATATTTATTGCAGCATTTAAAATATCCATTTCAATAAATTACTGCAACGGTGCAATAGTTTCACTAAATTTATTGCATAATTGCTTATTGAAATATTTATTGCATTCACATGTAAATTTACTTTTTGTTGACCGAAGCGCCTGTTTCTGTTGGATATCGATCACCAATACTGATGGATGTTGAATTTGGGAAGGTAAAGCGAAGGTAGCGTATATTCTTATAACAGTAATAGTCTAATCTAGCTAGCACGGGCATCAGTTGCAATGAAAATAGGATGACCTGAGGATTTACATATATTGGCAACTGGCATAAACATCTACGCTGTAGACAGCTTAAAGTCTGTGTACATTTGATTCACAGCTATTTCTAATCATATTAGCACGACTGGTTGGCTTCTACGTGCCAGAGGCAATACCTCCCCTCTCTGTTAGAGCCATCCGCTACACAGCCCTGCAGGACAGGGGCCTGAAGTGCAAATGCAGACTTGAAAGCGGGTGTTAAGTTTTCAAACAAGAAAAGCCTGTGTTGTTAAGAACAAATCCGAGTTTCAAAAGGATTTTTCTACAGCCTAGGATATCGGATCTCTTAAGATAAGATTAAAGTAGTTGTGAAAATGTGGCTGTTGTAGACATGTCCTGCTATTATCAAAGTGCCACTTTACTAATGTTCCTGTTCTGATTATTCTTCTGTGTTTCTTTTTCTATGAATTGCAACGAAGAAAGCTACTGGCTTTCTTCTGAGGAAAAACCCTCAGGCTTATTGCTTGTGAGACTATTGCCTCTCGTCAGTTGTTTTGAGACAGAGCGCTCATAAGGACAAATAAGTGATATGCTGTTACCTAAAGGACCTTTTTTCTAGGATTATTCGTGGTAATTTTTTTTCCCAAGTCTGTGTCCCAGGAGGTCCCTGCGCTTATATCTGACATTGTGAGACTTCAGTGAAACCACTCATTGTATTACTGTACCTTCCTTGCCTTTAGCCACAGCTCAGGTAACGTTCCTTGCATGTTGATGTATTTCAGTTATTTAATAAAGTTTCAGCTAGCTTAGAGAAAAAGAAGGCAAAAAATATGTAATAGAACAAATCTGATTTGAAGCGTTTAATTTTGACATTTTCTTCAATTTTATAATAATGTATTTTCAAATATATTTAATTGAAATGTAGGGAACAATTGTGGGTTACGTGCAAGCCTGACCCCTTGTGCTTGTAATGCTTGTCTGTACCCCAGGGAAGCCCCAAAGAACGCCAAACTGGTGTGAAGGAAAGGAGGACTGAATTGTACATGAATGAGTTCACTGATAGAGTCGTAGGCTGCCATCTGATTTTTGTTTTTACAGGTCAGTTGCAAATCCTGAATTCAGTGTATTTACCTACTGTAAAGAAAGAGCTGTAAGGTCCAAATCAGAACTTACTCCTGAAAAGTCCCCAGAACTAAGAAGGTGCCATGTTTTGTTACTGACAGACACACCGATGCTATATTTCTGTCTTTATAAAGGAAAGATATTGTCTTCTAAGTGCGTAGTGGGGAGCCCAGTCAGATGATTGTGTACTTCTTGTCCAAAAGGTCAAAAGACAGAGGTCAGGATTCTGAAATTGTGGTTTTAGAGTTTAGTTTGGCGCAAGATTATACAATACAAATTATTTTTTTCCCCCTCTAGAACTGTAATTATTTGGGAAAAGTACATAGTATGGCTCCTTATAAATAGAAATGGAAAATTAGTTTAAAAAATAAAAAAAAGAAAAAAGTTGAAGACAGCCCATGAGCTTTGGTTCTAGATAGAAAGAAGAAAACAGGAAGAGAAATCAGACTTACTGCCAACAAGTCCTCATATGGTTCTATGATGAACTGGGATGACCAGACACTTAGCAATATAAAAAGCAACACCTATAAAAGCATTTTTAACTGACGAGCTAATCTATAAATTGAATAAAATTAGTAAGAATCTGTGGAAGTAATTTTAGGTGAGCTGCTGAAATACGCTGGGCAGAATGTTTGAGGAAGAGGATGGAGACGTGTCTGCGGGAGCGGTGCTGGGACAGATGGTGATGGGTGAAGGGCAGCGCAGCATCCTGTGCCGTGGAGTGCTCTGCTCGGCGTCCAGGGTGCACTGCAAACCTGCGAACTGTTTGGCTTTGCATGAGCTCACGAGCTGGAGGGCTGCCTTTCTGCGAGTACGGGTGGAGGAGGTATGCAAAGTATTTAGGGTATGTGTCGATGCATGTCCTGTAGATCGTGCTCTGTGTACTACGGCAGGGAAAAGTAGAGAATTGCTTTTCGGAACAAAAAATATGTTTATTTCCTTTCCCAGAGTCCATTTTTTTCTTCAAGCTTCTTTTACTCCAGCTTCTATCATGTGGATAGTTGTTCTACAATATGCGTAGTCAAACTAAAGCCTTGAAAAACACGAATGCTGCACTGAAGTTATGAAGTCTCAAAGATCATATCTTGGGGAAGGATTTTTCTTCACTTAATAAATTTTTTGCTTTTGGTGGAGTTACTTTTGAAACCATTGTCTCTGCGGACATGAAAATCCAGAAGTTGTTTTTCAAAGGGACCTACAGATTGTCATATTTTTAGCTGTAGCTTTAAGAAAAATACCAAATATTGTGACATTTCACATAAAGTCCAAGCAGCTGGGAAAGCACTACTGACTGCTTTTGGTACAGAAAGTCATGTTGATGATAAAATCTGGAGGTGTTAGAACATATGTGATACCCAGCAAAGATGTTTCTGGCTTACTGTCCCATTGAACTGCGGATGCAGTTCCGTCTGTCAATCTGATGTGTGACTTAAGAAACTTTAGAATGAATTTTATTGCCCAATTTTGGGCACTTAATCTAAAAACAGGAGTTTTGACTGTCTGTATTGCTGTTTAGTATTCTGTGGTACATTGCATGCAACAGTCCCAAGTTACTTGGATCCTGTGGTATGAAGCTGTAATTAACTGTTATGGGTGTCTTTATGAGTAAGTACAATACACATGAGGTATTTTGGCAAGATCTCAGGGCAAGGTGGTGTTTTTATTGATACCCAGAGTAAGCTTTTCCTACTCATAAGGGGAAATCTGAAAGAAAACATGAGCTACTTGGAATTGGAGTCTTTGGATAGGAATAAAGGCTGCAGTAATAAGTCACAGAAGAGCTGAGGTCTGAAGGCATCTCTGGAAATTATCTGGTCCAACGCCCCAGCTCAACTGGGGTCAGCTACAACAGGCTGCCCAGAACCTGCCCGGTCGGGTTCTGAAATAACAGATCCATTGCATACCCTAGAATAAAAACCCATAGCTTATTTTAAACAAGAGACGTGGGTGATCTCTTGAGGCTGGTACTTTGCAAATAAAGCTGATGTAGCTGTGCGCTTGAAAAGTAGCTCCTGCACTCTAACAACAGTTGCTTGTTAAAGACATTTTCATAAGAAACTTTATTAGTGGTGCATGCCTGAGTAGCAAATATGAATTACCACTAAACACCTTAATAACTCCATTGGGCAAATACATATTTTAAAATCATTAGCCAGCCATTTAGAGGTCCAGCTGGGTTCCAGATTGCACATTCAAAGCCCGAGTATGTTTTAAAGAGAGAATTTATATACGTCAACTGATGTAATTGTGCAGTACCCAGGGGCGGCTTCTGTGAAAGTTGGTGTTTCTGGTCTTAGGGGTATCAGGAAAATTTTCCCTTAGTTTTACTTTTGGTTCGTGTGGTTTTTTAGCACCCACGGTATTTTTGGATGGAATGGACCTGATCGTTCAAAACCAAAAGCCAGGAGGTGTGCTCAAATTGCTCACTGTGACAGCTGCAGGTTTTAGATGTGGTCCCATGTGCCAGTCCATTTCATTAGCGTGAAATAAGATTCGTATTTCTCCCAAAACCTGAAACGGAGTTGGTTTCATGCAGCCTTGAATCCAGTAGCAAACCTTTCATTCCTCTTCGTAAAGAGCTACTCCTAAAACTTTCTGATATCAAAAAGGTTAATTCAGGAGCAGCCTGTTGTCAGGCGCACATGGGAGGTCAGGTCTTTCAGTAATAACAAACTAATTGGGTTAGAATCTAACCTCACTGGGGTGAATCTTTAACCAGGGAGGTTTCAATTAGGAGCCCCCGGCAGGTGAGGACTGAGTTAGAGGGTTGCTTAACTCAGCACAACCTTCCTGAGCTTTCTCCTAGCCCAAACCAAGACGACCTCTGCAAGGCAAAGACTATCCCAAACAAATCACACAGGTAAGAAAACTGTTGAAAGGAAAATGCCTCCCCAGAAGCGTGAAAAATGTTGCGAACTATTTGCAACAAAACAAATAGTTTTTCCTTTCCTAAACAAAGGAAGCACAAAAACTTTTAGTTATTTTTTCAGTCAGCTGGAACGGCGAATGACCTCTCCTTATGACCTCTCCTTTTAGACCCTGTACAACTAGATAGTGTTTGCCCAATGTTACGTTTTTGGTTTTTTTTGGATAATAAAAAAGGATCTGTTTCCCATATAAACTCACTTAGGATCAAACTGCTTCCACAAAGTTGATTATAAAAATCACAGCAAATGCAATAGCGTCAGAATCAGGCCCTTAAAAATAAAAATTTGAAGTATACCTACAAACTACCCTTTACTATTCAGAGTGGAGTTGTGCACGTTATCACGCTGTTGGAACTAAAACTTACCAAGACAAAGCACCAAAGACAACAAAGTTTAATTCACACAATAGATAATAGCAAGATAGCAATTTTCATTATTCTTTCTCCAGACACTTCTTCGCTTGTCTTTCACAACAGTTACTTGGAAGAGTGTTTCACATACTTCTAAAAAGCATCACTTGCCCTTGGCTAGAGAGAAATTGGTCATTACAAATGCCCTTGAATAAACCCTTGTTCCAACTCAGGAAACTATTAAAGCAGGCATTTAATTTTTAGTATTTATTTAATAGCAATGACTACAAAATAATCTAAGCACGCGATTATATGCGGTCAGTCTCACGGTATGTAAAAAAACCCAACCATAGGTGATGCAGAAGTTGCAGACACGTACAAATAGTTTGAGTCCTTTCTGCTTCACTAGAGCAGAGAGTAACACTGTTCATGTAAAATATCTTGATTATTTTGGCTGAATAGGCTCAGTGCTCTGGTGAACTCAGTGAGCGCTTTGGCACCCACTCTCGGTGCTTTCCGGCATGCCTTTTGTGCCTGGGAAGTAGGTAGCAGTTTCAGCGTGAAAATCACCTTGCTGTGGTGACTATTGAGGTATGTTAGCTTTCTTTAATTCTTTTAGCACTTCTGCAAGAGGTGGCATAGGTGTCCTTTGCAAGAAAATCACCATGCAGAAAAAAGAAGACTCTTAAGATTGTTTTCAGCATTCCCTTATTTAGGGCGTTAAAACTTTTTAAAGCGAATAGGGCATTTTATGGAAAATTCCTATCTCTTCACTGGATTGCTTACTACTTTCCATGTTGAGTTGATTATTTTATTAGCAGTTTATAGGGGGGAGTTTATGATTTCCTGTTAGTATTAAGGGTGAAAATCTGCTATTCAGCTTGTGCATCTGAAATCTGTTTGGTGTCAGCTGTTTAATAAAATCTATGTATTAGAAGATTTTTAATGAAAGCAGTGGTAGGCCACATAATTTAAGTATTTACATGTACGTGAAGGTTTAGGGAAATTATCATTAGGAGTGAGCAGATTAGATAACTTTTTCCTTTTTTTTTTTTCTTTTTCTCTTTTTAAACAAATTATTTTGCAAAGAGCATTGGTAACTGTTTCAAGCATTTGGAACAAATTGTGTCCGTTCCGCAAGTAATACCTGGACTTTTTGTTTCTGAATGTTTACACGTTTCATTATTAGTGTCTTTTAAGGAAAGTATTTAGCACTTCTGGTTTCTGAGGCCAGTGGGGACTGTTGGCCCTTCTCCCTCAGCCCGGAGGAGCTGACGCCGTGCCCATGGTCTGAAGCGGCCCCTTCTCTTCTGCGGAGTGTGATTTATGACTTGGACGTAAGACTGGCTCTGTGGCCCACCAAAGGAATCAAGAGGCTCCCTGTAGATTCACTCCTCCTTAGGCAGGAATAATTTGGCTCTCTCCCAGTCCTGTCTTGATAATTGATCCCTCTGCCTTTTTCTTAGAAGGACGGCACGTGCTAGTACCCTTAGGCTTGTAGAACTAGGAAATTTGTATGGAATAACCCTCTGCTTTCATGTATCACACACTGCAGTTAATGAAAAAAGAAATTAAACGTGTTCCTGGACTCTGCAATTGGATGTTTGGGGCCGGTAGGTCAGTTTCTGATAAGACCTTAAAGAAAAAAGAAGAAAATGCTTGAAGAGTCAAGCACAGGGCGGGCACGGGAGCAGAGCGAGCTGATCGTTGCTTTCAAAGACACCTTATATGCAGAAAGCCAGTGGATCTCAGATACATACGTTTGTGTTTTGCTAGAAAGTTACCTTGACTTTAGGAGCCTGTCTAGTGAAAATAGAGGGAAGCATGTTGGTTCACCTCGTCAGGCTACTGCTGCTGTGCAGTTCAGGTGACACTGGGATTGTGCCCAGTGTCCAGCCAGCTTTGGTGAGTGCCAGCACGTTCCTGCCTGTGCGTGTGCCCTGTTGGAATGAGGCAGAGAGATGTGAGGGAGAAGGAAAGACCTGCCTGGCATCCCACTGGGGACCTGCTCTGGCCATCGTGGGAGGAGGCCTCCTTCCTCCATTTCCTATGCACTGCACCAGCTCTGTTATTTCATGATGGCTTGTCCCTCGGGAATGCATTCTGTCTTCAGGTCGCCTCGGGAAATAGGAGCTCAATAGCGGAGTTGACCTTGCACCTGCAATTCCTGAAAGTAGTTTTGTGAAGCACTACTAAATATCTCCAACATACATCTAAATAATTCCTTTGTCTCTGGTTATCGAGACAGGGAAAGTCTTGTCCGTTCTTTTGAATGTAAGAGAAATATGGGCTGTCAGTATCTTGAAAGATGGAGAGAGTGATATTTTTTGTTTCCTGTGAGTAAGAAGAAGCGGAGGAAGGTAATACTGTATGTGTCATGCTATCCTGTTGTATCTTTTTAACCCTTCACTTTATGTAGGTGTGGTTACAATTATCAGGAATACTGATGCTATCTAGACGCAGATTTAAGTTATTGAGCATATGGAATCTCTGCTGAATATGATCTTGTTTTAAATCCAGAGAGTGGAGATTTTAATAGCTTGCCTTTAATACTTCTAATAAATCACAAGTTGAAATGACTGGTTTACCTCATAGAAAGATGTGAATCGCTCATTGCTGCTTCTTCCAAGAGTTGCCTCACTTGTTCTGAATTTGGAAATATTTCCAGTGTGCTGGAAATGCTTTCTGAATTGCTAGATTACCCATGCACATTTCTGCTGTGAGGGCCAGATCAGGATTCTAAGACTGTAGTATCTTTCTGGTAAGTAGTCATCCGTCTCTTAAGGTTTGCTCTCTGCTACCTTTAGTTTCTTATTGGAGTGCTGCATGTTTCCATCTGCATCCATGTATTTTCTTCAAAGGAATCAGTTCAAATAAGGGAGGCAAAATGTCTGTGATACAAGTGACCTAGATAGAAGCGATGATGGGCTCACAGTCCAAGAGTGTAGGCTGCAAGCAGTAGCCTATCTTCTCAGTAAGCGCTCTTGAAGTCTTTTAATATAGGTATCCTTTTAAGGGCCATATAAAAGAGGTAATTTTTAGGCACAGGTTAGAGCCCATATTCTTTCTGGTGCAGAAGTTGGTTGCTAATCCCAGCTGAGCTTTCCGCAATTATGGAATCATAGAATCATGTAGGCTGGAAAAGACCCTTAAGGTCATCAAGTCCAAATCAAACTAGTCCACAAATACAGAAACCAAGTTCAGCGCAAGAAAAAAATCCCACTGTTTTTCAAAAGGAATTGGCTGTTAGAGAAAAGCAGTTTATTCTCAGGCTTCCAAAGGCTGTTGCAAAGGGGCAGCTCTTAAAGAAAAAAAACTAAATAAATCCTCAAAGATGTGGTTTAATTATGCACTGATTCTTATTATTGAGAAATACAATAGCAGAAAAAAGGTCACTGAGTCACATATTGTTTTCAAGCTCTAGAGGAGCAATGAAGTGATGTAAACCAGAAGAATGGGGGAGGAATTGAGCAAGTTTTCAGGGAGGAAGATTTAACTTTGCGGTGTGATTCAGCATAAAGAACTGCAGAAATGCGAGGGAGTGGAGTTGGAGCTGGAATCCTTATGGGGCCATTTGCTCCCTGTGCGACCTTGGACAATCAACTCGATCTCTCTGAGCTTCGGTAAGTAGAAGTAGGCAAAAAGCAAGCTCAAACACCGTGCTATCACTTAATTGTGATTTCTATAGTAATCTATCAAAGAGAAAAGAGAAGAAAGCTGAGCCTTCCAGCATCCCAGCAACGAAACCAGGAGCCACTGAAAGTAAATGTTTCTTATGATGTACTTCACTTTAGTCAGGTGAATATTCCAAATAGATGAGGGACTGTTAATGTTCTAGAAGTAAGCATGTATAACTATGATTGCAGAATCGAAGTCTAAAAATGAAGCAGCAAATAAATTGGAGTGCTGTTTACTTTAGGATTTTATGTTGACCACTCCCAGTAACCAGATGTGAGGTCTACCAGCTAGCATAAAAAACCAGAACTCCCAAACTGGGACTAACCCGTACTGTCAAAAGTCTCAAAAAATATCCACAGTCTTGCTGTCTGACTGGAGATTTTTATTTTTTTTTTGATCTACAGACTTCCTGAACTTTAGTAAATGCAATAATAGGAGTCATGACTTGCATAAAAATGGCATAGTCTGATCCTACGTATTGGTAGCTGACATCTGAAAAGTCCAGCGCCCTCTTCTAAATTGCTTTCAAAAAGTCTCAGTTGGCATTTCAGAGAGGGAACCAGCAAAACCTAAATGAAGAGAATAAGCCTTGCTGCCATCTAATTTGCCCGATTAAGGCTTTTCCTACGGTTATGCGCTGGCTAAGCCTGGCCACCTCAGCTTGTCGTCGGGAGAGAGCAGTCCCACAGTGGCCAAAACTGAAATCTAAGAAGGCAGGCAGGCTCTGCTCAATGTACAGTCCATCACAACTGGTCATCATAGCCAATAGCACTGTTGCTAATGTTTTAAACTTAAAATTACCTTTCTGAGGCTGAGGGAAGAGATAATCATCGCAACCACAACCCTGAAGTAATGGCACCTTTCTTGTATTTTCTATTTCCTGATATTTAATGGCTGATGGCTGAAGTTTTCTGTATTTTTATAAAATATGTTTTCCTCAGGTAATTGCCTTATTCACTTTCTGAAGGACCATTTTCCTCCACATTAAACAGACAGGAAAATTCCCGGTCTTTGGTCTGTTGCAAGGTTTTTTACCCTTTCTTCTTCAAACTAAGATTATCCCGTCTCCTGATACTCTTCCCACAACTGACAAATGACAAGGGAGAAGGTAGTGATACGATGGAAACCTCTGAGGCTTCATCTCTAATGAGAATCGTGTAACAACATTCTTGGGAGCAGCACGATGTGCGAAATCAAAGGCTTAACTAACATGAGACTATTTCAAAATAATCTCCAAAATAAACCTGTGCTTCTCACCTAACCTAGTTTAAACATTCAGCCTGTGGGTTGAGCAGATGCTACATCCCACAAAAGTGTATTTTGTTGATTGTGTCTTCTGTTTCTGCCCGTGTGGTGCCCGATGCACCATTTTAAATAAAATATATTGAGATTTTGCAGGTGTCTTGCAAAGGAAATCCACTATATGCTTACTTATCCACGCTGGAGGCTCTACTATTATTAGTATATTAGAGCTGCGTTATGAAAGCTATTACATATCACAAAAAGTTTGTTTATCCTACAAAAATAAACTGCTTGGTGTGGCTGCTGTTGGTCCGACAATTCAAATGGAGTTTCTTCAATGGCACATATCTAAAAAACATACTACGTTTAAAAGCTCTGTAAGTTAACTCCTGACTTCATGGTAGTCACTGGGAATTCTGCCATTCTGCCCTTTTTGGAAGATGGTGGAAGTTTATTTTTTATGATGCTCAGGTGTGTACATCTTCTGGAGAGGCGAATTGTCTGAGGCTGTGGTCCTGTGCGGGACACAGGCTGGGGGAGCCGGTCGCCTGTTTGTGTGGGTGTGAATGCGTGACCGTGTCCGGTCTCTGCCAGCCAGCAGCTGAATGTGGCAGACCATTAACAGAATCCCCGAAAACACGATTATGGAAGTGTTGGGGACATTACTTAAGTGGCACTACAATGGAATCCAGCTCTTTTTTGAAAGTGTGGTATTAGTGGGTGTTACCTAGTTTACTGGAAATGTATATTCCTAGCGCATTTGTAACCAAGGAAACCAATTGCCTTTGCCTTTTCACTTCTGTAAGAAAATAGGGCTTTAAAGAGGGATATTGAATGAACAGATTTTTGTGGAGTTTGTAGCTTGTTCAAATGGTAACCTAAGAAAGCGATAGATGAAAAATTATAGTACAAGCACCTACAGTTTTGCATCATCGTCAGTTCTTTTTATCCTCTGACATGTATTTAATGTGTAGGGTTAATTATGAACTGTAATCTAGTTTACTCGCATCTCTTGCTTTGAAATTTTGGAACCAGCTTCTTAACCTTTGCTCAAACACTTCAAATCTTCAGCATAAATAGTTCAGATTTATACTTGCATAACACAACCAAAAATCTGATCTTACTGTGTTTTTTCCCATTTCCTGAAATTTCAAGTGCATGAAAATCTTATTTCTTTCCAGAAGTACTTTGAGTAATGTAGACTGAACTGTCTGCATTAATTTTGTTGTCAAGAACTTTTTCATTGATAATTGTGAAAACACACAATGTTAATGTGTAATATATTTAGATTGTTGTGAAAATTTACTGTCCTCCTTTATCTCCACAAAAATAAGTCAGAGAAATAAGAGATCAGTAGCTATAAATAAGCCAGTATCAGTTTCTTAACGGGAATGACAGGCAATGTTTACACTTCTTGTTTGTTCCCAGGCAGACCTAATGCTCTGTGTCCATCCACATCTCTTCCTCATTTCCTAGTTCAAGCACTCTTTGCAGTAGTCTCGTATGTGACCTGAACTGTGCTGGGAAACTGGCCGTCTGTGTTCCTGATGACATCAAATGCTTCTTTAAAATTTCCCCTTAGAACAAAAATATTCAGTCACCCGCTGAAACGGGTTAGAGCAGTGACAACCCAGCATCCCAAGGTTGGAGCTTTCTTCTTCCCTTTGCCAGCTGTGAAGGTTGAGATGGTTGGCAAGGAACTCCCCCAAACCTCAGCAACAGGAGTGCTGGTAATTGCGGCTGGAGTGCATAAATCCTCCTAGAAAGCTACAGCTGTCTTTGGTGTGGGGCTCCCTGCAAGCAGGCCAGGGTGAATTTCGAATAGTAAGCCAGAAATTGCCTACAGCAGATGGGTGGCATTGGAGTGTCGCAGACACACATTGCTGTGGTTGGCAGGTTTTGCTGTCCCTCCAGGGCCAGTGGGGTGGCAGCCCTAGGGATGGAGACGCGATTGATCTGACACCGCGGGCTGGGCTGAGTAGAGCAGTGCACAGCAAACAGGTGCTTTTCATCCCTGGGGGTTAAATTTTGTGTGATTCACAGGTGAAAGCAGACTTTCTCTACTCTAGCGAGGTGCTGCTTTTGCGTCCTTCGAAACCGTGGTACAACGTAGAGTAGTTGGCAAGTTTGGGAACACAAGGATGGAGAGGCACTGAGGGACAGACTAGGATCCCTTACAGATCCCGTGCCAAACCCAGCAGTCCTTACTCATGTCAACTGATTGCAATTACTTGAACTTCAGGTTCTGCCCATTAATTTTAGTAGGAGTGTTTCCCCCAAACAAGGACGGCATGATTTGATTTCCTTCCCTGCTGATTTCTCACTTTAATCAGCTTGATAGTCACCGACCGGTTTTGGAGGGCTTTGGGGGAAGGAATGCTCACGTCCTTTCGTTGTTGTTAAATGTAGTCACACGAAGAACCTAAATATAAACAGATGTCCATTTTTAAAAAGTCAGCATTTTGCTGAAATTTAGTATTTTTGTTAGCGTCACTGACAGAAATTTTATTGCAGAACATTCAATCTCTGGTTTGTGTTCAAACAATATTAAGAGATTGTTGCTGCACTGAAGTTTGGAGGGTTTTCAATAAGATCATTCTGCAGCGTGTACTTATTTATTTATTTAGTGTCCTGACTGGCAGAAACTAGAATTACAGAGTTCCTTTGGCTACTGCTACTCACCTTGGGGAATGGGGTGGGGTGAGTGACCCGTGGTTTGTCTTCTGCTTTCCTGCTGTGCCGAGAGCGAGACGGCGGTGCCGAACGGCCTTCTCCTTCGCGTCGGATCCGCGTAGGAAGCAGGAGGGTTTAAAGCAGGTCTTCGAAGCGTTACCAAGGGGCTGCTTTATTGAGGGTGGTGGCTCGATGAAGTGTGTCTTGGCAATGCCTGGCCTTTCTGACAGTGCGAGGGGGATGTACGTAGGGACGGGGTTCCTCTTCCACAGGAGGAGCACAGGCAACACGTGAGCAAAATGAAACATGAAGAAATACCAAATTCTTTCAGGCATTCGACAGGTTCACCAGTTACTGGTTCAACGCAGCAATATTCAAATACTTCAAGTGTGTATGAATCTGAGCATGTTTGTTTTCATGTACGTATGTAAGTTTGCTGAGGGGATTATCCAACACAAGTAGCTCCTGTTTAAAATCAGTGGTGGTTATTGGGAAAAATATTTTCAGTCACTTCTCTAGCATGTTTGCAGCGTCCTCATGTTAAAGAAAAAATTAAAACTTTTTCCAAGCGATAATAGCTAAGTTGGAAAGTTTAGCTTTAAAATGTCAAGTATTGTCTGGGGACGGCAGCTTTTGCTGCATCAATCTGCATTTGGCAAGATAGAAAGTTCTTATGGGTTCGCTGGGTCGACACGGTTAGCCCTGCTGTGACTCCAGTTCCGTTGTCATTTGGGGTGGGAGCTGGGAACAGAGAGGAGATGCAGCATATGCAGGAGGAAGGTGAACTTTCTAAATGAAAAGGTTCAGCTTTCTTTACTAGAATAAAGCATAATCTTGATGGAAACAACAGTGTATGTTAGTCACTGGGAAATTAAAGAAGATATTTGAAAAATGTTGGATCTGTTCTACAAAAATCAGTTTAGAAGTCATCACTGGATCAAGTCTCCTTGGGGTATCGCAGGAACACTGGATAAAATCCAGCTTAAAATGAGGTCAGATTATACTTGCAGTAATATCCAAATTGTGGGGTTAGTTTTTCCTGCCTAAACCAGCTGCAGATAGAATTGATGCTGTGTCTGCTGCGTGAAGACGAAGATTTGTGTGCAGTGCTCCTTCTCAGGAATTCTTACTTTTAAAAGCTGCACCTGTTTTGAAGACCCAGATGCCAACTTTGTCATGCTTTCTCAGTCTGAATGCTCTTTAACTCCGGATGTAAATCTGCTGCTTTGATCATGGTGATACTTTGTCAGATATGATGCTACCCGATGTTAGGGAGCAGGAGACTCAGCCTGTCTGGGTACTTGTTTGGCCCTCGTCACAGTACTATGTGGACATCTCAGGAATTATAGCAGTGCTTTTGTGAGATGGGAAGTTTTATCCTGCTTTCGTGGCTTGTAATTTATAGAACAAGGCTGGTTTCTATTTTGTCCAATAAAGCAAGTCTTAGCTATGGCGGCATCTCATATGAAGCATCCTGCCTAAAATGCTATTTCTTCCATTCTTATCCATCCTTCTTGATGCCATTAAAGGAGAAACTAAATATCATGATTAATTTAACTCTTACAACTATAAATGAATTTTTGATGGAAACACTGATGAGAAAGAGTTCTATCTTACCAATGTGGTAAGCATTTTGGAAATTACTCTGAAACCATCTCAACTGCTTTCACTGTAAATACAAGAGAAAAATATTGTTAATTGCTTGTCTTTGCTGTTAGCTAGTCGATTCTAAACTAAGCATATTGAATCATATATAATACCAGCAGGCATTCTTCTTCCTATTTCTAGTATGGCGACATTGTGCCAAACCACACGTCAGTGCCATCGCCACTCTGTCCACAGTCACCACCAAAATGGAAGTGATTGTCTTTCAGTGGAAATAAAATATTAGATCAAGAAAGATTTTCTGACTCTAATTGCCTTCTAACATGCTTAGCTCAGTTGAAATACGTTTCATTCACATCCCATTCCCATGAGCCACCCTTATTGTCATTTGAAGGACTCGCAGCCAACGTCAAAGAGACTGTGGGAACTCTCTGTGACTGATACTGGCTGCCCGTTGGCGGAGGGGAAGCGTGGCCTTGTACTTCATGGAGATGTTTGCAAATGCAGATGAACATCTCACATCAGTCAAAGAATCTGACCAAACACACAGCCTGGAGATTCAAGAGAGATGGAAAACATTTGGAAGATAAAGCAATTTAAGTGACTGTATGTATTGTAAAATGCAGTTAAATGTCTCCATGTTTGCATCTAATCTTTTACGAGTTCTATTTTTTTTCTGAAGTGTAGACGGATAAGTCTGTCCCTAGGTCCTTCCCTCTGCATTCTTTTCATACCTTTCAGAACCAACATGATTCGTCTCAATTAATGTGAATTAGCTTGTTAATATGAAGTCTATTTATTTTTGGATATGGAGAGACAGCCTAGGTATGAGTCTTCTGTGCTGTACAAGTAGCGTACAGGACCTGAAATCTAGCTAAAACTCACTGTGGGAACTGGTCTGGTGTAAAGAATACCTGCTGGAGCACCGGGGCAGTGTATTACTGTTTCTCCATCCCATGGAACAAGCTGTGCTACTCTACATTGTTTGATTAGTGGCATAATTTAAAGCTGGGAAGGTGTTCTAATCAGGATCAGGGCTGTCTTTCATAATGAAGGAACTGAAATGGTTTTCCTGATGCATCTGTGCATCCCAGGGCAGTGCAAATTTTTGGATCGGCTCCTCATGTGCACTGTAAACGTTCGAATGTTGAGTATCATGCAGTATGTCTGTGGCAGATATCTGTCTACAGCAATTCCCAGTTGTAACTAATACATCTTCCTATTTAATACAGTCCATAGTCAAGGAAAATGCCTCCATATGTTTTGAATTCTCTTGCGTCTTCATTGGAGTTCTCAAGAGTATGCTATTAATTTAATATGTGATTTTGTTCTACATTTCTGTTGCATATAAGCTAATCAATATCCAGGCAGAAAGCTTTGGGGTAGCTGAAGTGTTAGCACGTGTAAGGTTTATTGAGCGCAAGTACTTGGTAGGTAGGGTCGGTATCCTCGGGTATATTGTAACAGAAGCTCACTGGTCTCCTAGAGAGCCGCAAAATTCAAAATATTTATCTCATCAGTAATCTCCTTCTCAGAATTTATCTGAATAGGTCATTTGCTTGGCAACATCTCTTGTCCAGTAATTATTAATTCCAGAAGAATAGCAGCTAATGCAACTTGAGAGCTGCTCTATTTTTCCTCTGACTCTCCTCTGTTTTCCCGTAAAGCCGCAGTCGTCACACTGGATGGGATTCTGCCGTTCCCTTGCAGTGCCCGGGCAGTGCCAGCTCATGTCTACGCTCCCCTTTCGCTGCGGAGTATTTTAGAATTTAAGAGAATGCCAAATAAAAGAGAGTATTGAGTGAGGAGGGATATTTAATTGCTTTTATTAGTCTGAGTATTGGATAACAGTGCAAAACCCTCTCGTGTTTCTCGTTAAGAGCAGCCGTGGATTTTTTCCCCTGAAATCCTTGATTCCTCACTGTGGATTGGGCATCGCATTGAGCAGGCTGCTTAAAGGACTTAACCGGCTTATTTTCACCAGAAGAGCAGGCAGTAATTCCGAAAGGGGGAGGGTGAGCTGCTGAAAGCTTCTGTGTATATATCGTTTTATAGTGTTTGAGCCAGTACAGCACGGTTTCAATGGAAAATGGATAATGGTTAACATCAGCTTTTGTACAGCTGCTTTTTGGCTAAAAGAGAGGTAATTTATATTTAAAGTCTGCGAGTGTGATTCATTATTTTTCACAACAGTGTTTTGCTGAAGTTTCCCTTTCTTTCCCCCTCAGATTCTTTACAGTTAGTAAAGCTACCTCTGCTGTTTCAGCACAGTTTCTTCCTCTGTGAGGTCTGGTCCAGGTGAACCCTAAATCACAAACTGTGCTTGCCCTCTGGTTTTGGATAATATTTGTGAATAGCTTATGTATTTGGCTGCGGTCTTACTGCCAGACTTGAAAGGATAGTTGCATTACTGTGTTGCATTGACTCCAACTTCAGGTAGGGGTGGGGAGAACAGCTTTAGCAAATTTTAAGGGGGTTGTATTAATCTGTGTCCCTCTTTCTATGCTATGTTAACGGGCATTAATTGATAGAGAAGTTTAAAAATGACTTGCACATTTAAGCATTCATTCCTTTTCCCCCCCTAATTGCTTTGGGAAGAATGAATGTAACTAGGCTGGACACGGTTTATTAACTTAGCTTTCTTGAGGGTTTGGAAACATTTCTGCAACGTCCCACATCGCCACTACGATTCTGTATTGTTTTGTGTCTGCCTGGCTGCACGGACACAAAGCAATACCCTAATTTGCCTCACACATTCATTCTAAGGTGATTAGAAATTGTGGCTTTAACACCTTAAAATTACATTTCACAGAAGTGAGAAACTTTGCTGTTTCAGATCCTCGAAATGATTCTGATACTTTCACACGGAGGTGACCGTTGGCTACTGTGGTATGGAAATTAAAAAGTGAAGCTTTAAACAAACACAGTCTGTGTTGCTGCCTTATGACCATGATGATTGTGTTATCATTTGACAGAAGGATTTTTTGGAAGATATACTTAACTACCTAACTTAATATCATCTTGATATTTACATTATTAGAGATTCATGGTTTGACCTCCAGCATCCTATTAAGACATTTATACTGAGATGGCCGAAGGGGTGAATCTAAGGTTGATAGAAACCAAGGTATTTCAGAGTATGTAAGATGCTTTGACATAGCTGTAGCATATTTCATTATAAGACTAATTTTCATATAAACTAAGAAAATTATGAACAGCAGCCTTTAAATCAACAGCCTGAAACCCAAATATATGTGTTTGATGTTATCTAGGCATTTGATGCAGCAATTACTCTGTGGGTTGTTTTTGGCATGCCGGTGATAGTATTTCCAGGAAGATTTTTAAGTGTTAGTACTTACATTGCTCCTGCTCTGTTACACTCACAGCTGTACACTGATCATGCTGAAGATGCTTTTCATACACAATTTTGGTGACAGACAACAATGTATTTTAATTATGCTTTCTGCAGGCCAGAGCTAGAGGTAGGATTTGCAAGACCCTGAAATGTCACAATTTACTGCCTTCCAGGGACAAAACCTGTCCTATCTGAAATATTTTTACAATTAAGGGCTAGTGCTCCTTGGTGCAATTCTCTGGGATGGAGTCCAGCCAGGTGCAAGAAAATCTTCCTTCTTTTTCATTTTGAATTCTGAACATATGTGTATCTAGCTGTGCACTTGAATATTTACATTTCTTTGGGGAGAAGCCACAGAGTGTGAGGTTTATTCATGCAGAAACTGCTACGAACTGTTTGTATTAAGGGTAACAATTTCATTGATGGTAAACAACAGCATCTCAAAGTTTACTGTATGACAACAAAAATATTTTGAACGAAAGCTACTGCTGTACCTATTATAATTAGGCACTAATGAAGAAGTCAATCAATAAACGTAGGAAGGCTTGTGTGCTCTGTGAGATCCCAGGTTAGGAACCGGAATCCTTTAAAAGAGCATAGAGATTTCATTCAGTTTGCCCCCGTGGCAGTCTCCAGTGGTGGAGATTCTGCAGTTTCCATAAGTAAATGGTGTGTAATTATTCCTTCCAGTGGAAAATTATCTGCGAAGCACAATGTAAATCTTCCATGTTACAACTTTGGCCCGTTACCCTCTGTCCAGTTCACAGCGCACAGAGGAACACTTTTATTCCCTTCCGTACTATATCTCTACTTACAGACTGATCCCCCTCTGTTTTTTCAAAACAGCTCCATGGTTGAATCTTCCCTCTTTGGTCGTGGTTTCTAGAGTGCTGGTCACTCACGCGCCCCTCGGGACGGGCTTCACATGGACCTGTGTCCAGGAGTGGAAGCAGCGCTCGGGCTGAATGCGGGAGTTACTGCTGTGGTTTGCAAACTGCCTTCTGTTTTATATCTACTCCTACAGTACTTGTTTACTTTTTGCAAGTTCATCCCTTTGACATCTACGTTAAGTGAGATCCACTGTCACCGCTCCAGATTCCTTGTGTAATTACTGCTTCCCCATTAGCTACACAGCCTGTGTTTGTGCAGGTGGTTATTCTGTCATAAACGTAGGATATCGCACCAAGCCCTATTACATTCCATCCTGCCTTTTCAGACCCTTCCCCAGGCTGTCAGCTTCTTTTTGGAACTCTAATCCTTCCCTCCAATATTCTTGCTGCCTTTTCACAGATAACACCCAGCTTGGTGTTATCTGTGAGTATCATCTCTTGATCCCATCATCTCTTCGTGCATGAAAACATACGCTGGAACCAGACCTACTTGGGAAAGATTTTGCAGATTCTCTTGCAAACACGTACCGCAACCCAGCCAACGAACTACTGAGTATGGATTTCAAAGCCATTTTGCATATCCCTTGTAACTTGTAACTACTTCTAGGTGGCGTTTTCCTATCTTGAAAAAGTGTCAAACACCTTAGAAAAGCCAAGCTCAATCGCAGCCACCGCTTCTCCCACATGCAGAGCCTGTTTGGAGAAGGAAATTAAATGGGTTTGACAAGATTTTTATCTTGACAAATCCATACTGGTTGCTACTGCTACCACTCCTCATTATTTTATGGGTGTCTATGAATAGTGGCTTTGAATTCTTGCAGAATTTTTCCAGGAAATGAAACTGAGTTGACTTGTTCAGCATTTCTCAGCTTGTTCTGCGCTTTACAGCTCAGAAACTGTCTCTTTCTGGTTTTCTATCATCTGACACACCTTCTGTAATTCTCAAAGATAACAACAGCTCTGAGATTGCTTCGGCAATTTCCACAAGTGCCCAGGGGTGAGTCTGTTCAGCCGGGCTGCCCCAGGCCCCCCGGTTTCATCTGCAGGCAACGTGGCCTCTTGTCTGACCTCTCAAAGGTCCGATGGTAAAACCTACATTGTCAGCTCTTTCCATCTCTCTGAAAAAAGCAAACTCTCAGGGAGAATTTGGGGGACGAGAGGAGGAAGTTGCCACACACTTTGTTTAGCATATCTAGTTCTGTTTAGTGCATATAATGGTAACCTACCAAAATTTGAAGGCAGAAGAGCATGTCAATCTGGCAAGCGCTTTGGCGTGCAGCCCTGCTGGTGCTGTGCTGGGGGCACGGGCGTGGGGGCAATGTGAAAATAGTCTTTTATCACACACCCCTTCGCTGAGAGAGATACAGGAGGTGACGAGAGAACTTAATCTTCGTTATTTTGAAGTCCAGTTGCGAAGAGCATGGAGCTGAGTAGTGCAGTGATCAGAGCTAGTGGAGACCAGCTCCCAGCATCAGGGAGCAGTAAGTGGCTTCCCAGTACCTTCCAGTTAGATTTTCCTGGACCCAAGCTCACTGAGTGGTTACCTTTCAGTTTTCTGCAAGGATCTTAATGTTAACAGTCAAAGTGTGAAAACTTTGAAAACCTACATTTAAAAAAAATAAAAATAAAAAAAAATCAGAAGCAACGTTACTAAGAAACCTTGAGTCTCAGCAATGATCATTATAGCCTTTATATAAGAATAGTCATAAAAATAAATGTAATGTGAAACCAAATCTCCAAACACTGAATGCTGGAAACTTTATCTGCTACCAGAGGGAAAGGAACTTTCAAGTTAACTGACCGAGCTCCAGGTCACTGGCGTCCTAACATCGTTCTAATGAACATTCATTTTTTTAACTGATGTTTATGAGAAAGTAGGAAATAAATATCTTTGAGTATGTAAATAAAAGCACAGAATGTTTTAACTAATCCTTAAGAATTTATTTGCCTATTAAAGGACTGTGGCAAGAGGCCATAGAAATACACTTAGGACGTTTTAGACCCAATAATATCTGTATTAATATTTAAATAAGTACAAGTCTCTTCTAGTGTTTCAGGAACACTTATCATCCCATGTTAGTTTTGTTTACTTAAGCTAATCCTTAAGTGCATAAGGCTCAGTCAGAACATATTGACATGCATTTCCCAAGGGACAGTGACAGTATGGGGCTGACTTTTAGCTGCTGCTTGTTTCTGGCTTTGTTCTTTCTGTAGAGGCTCCTTGGGCGGTAATTTCTTGGTGGTGCTCCAGAGCAAAGAATTCTCAGTTACAAACCCTCAAAAAAAGGGATTTAGTCTCCTGTCTTACTTTGCCCATCGCTACAAGCACGTGCTAAGGATCCTGTGTATAAAGAGCATAAAAGTAGGTGCTTTCTTTCAGTTCCGAAGCCCTCCTGTGTAGCAGAAGGGGCAGCTTCTCTCCTGAGCTGTGAAATGGCCAGACCCTTGTGTGCTTGTGTCAGGTGTGAGTGCTTCCCTGGCTTGCTTATTCTAGTGTACAGGAGCAGGAAAACAGCTCAGCTGAATGTAAGTAAAAATGAGTTCATTATACATATTTATATTTGCATTAATTTACACACAGATGATTCGTATAGTAGCGATGTTTAGGGACAAGAACAGCACGTCCGGTTCAGGACTGTGTAGTACCCCTGACTCCCCAGCAATGGAACTGGGTGTCACAGGAAAGCAAAATAACGTCGAGGCTTTAGAATCATAGAATCGTAGAATCACTTGGGTTGGAAGAGACCTTCAAGATCATCGAGTCCAACCATAAACCTACACTGCCAAAACCCCCCCTAACCCATGTCCCTCAGCACCACGTCTGCCCGGCTTTTAAATACCTCCAGGGACGGCGATTCCACCACCTCCCTGGGCAGCCTGTGCCAATGCCCGAGAACCCTTTCGGTAAAGAAGTTTTTCCTAATATCCAACCTAAACCTCCCCTGGCGCAACTTGAGGCCATTTCCTCTTGTCCTATTGTTTGTTTCTTGGGAGAAGAGACTGACCCCACCTGGCTACAACCTCCTCTCAGGTAGTTGTAGAGAGTGAGAAGGTCTCCCCTCAACCTTCTCTTCTCCAGGCTGAACAATCCCAACTCTCTCAGCCGCTCCTCTTAAGACTTGTGCTCCAGACCCCTCACCAGCTCCGTTGCCCTTCTCTGGACACGCTCCAGCACCTCAATGTCTCTCCGATACTGTGGTGCCCAAAACTGAACACAGCACTCGAGCTGCGGCCTCACCAGTGCTGAGTACAGGGGCGAGAATACAGGCTGTGAGGATATCAGGTTGATTTACTGGGTCTTCCCTTCCCCTCCCCGATTTGAAACCTCTTTCTGTGTTTTCCCTTTAGTTATTCTGTAATTTTGTCAGCAGACACAGATGTATGCCTAAAGAACCCGCGTGCCACCCTTTCTCCACCATGACTCTCTTATCTTG
The DNA here is from genome assembly GCA_013398295.1 of Chionis minor. NCBI lineage: Eukaryota > Metazoa > Chordata > Aves > Charadriiformes > Chionidae > Chionis > Chionis minor. The sequence continues at coordinate 2,098,864 of VZSF01009519.1, read as the reverse complement.
TGTAGGTGCTGGAGCTTTTCACAAAAACTTGTTTTATCAGTGGTTTGCTTCTGAAGAAAATAGTATTGCTCAATAAAGCAAACTTGTCATAATTATACTTTTAAAAAGGTGGCTTATTCTCAGATTGTGTAAATCATTGAACAGTTTGGGTTGGAAAGGACCTTAAAGATCATCTAGTTCCAACCCCTGCCACGGACAGGGCCACCTCCCATTAGAGCAGGTTGCCCAAAGCCCCGTCCAGCCTGGCCTTGAATCAACTCTAACTTTATTTAGTTTGTCCAACCAGAGGTTGTGGATTTTAAGTCTGTATTTGTCAAAGCTGCCGCGTTCATGTCAGCACCGAAAACTAAATGGCGAGGTTCTCGATCAGAGAGATGTGAAATGGTTTGCAGTATGTGAACCAGTCCAGTAACTGGATTTGTGGAAAAAAAGGTATGTTTCAGAGTCACTGCCTCCTCTGGAGAAAGCAGGCATAAAGAGGCGGGGAATTATAAGGATTATTGTGGGTTGATCCAAAATGATTTGTCTTGGACGTTCTGGCAAATTCGGTCTGTTTAAAGTAACTAAAAAAAAAGTGGATTGAAATGACTGAAAACATCATTACTGTCTCCGAGCTGTGTAATTAAAGTAAAATGAAAGTTGATTCCTATGTACCAAAATTTTAAAAAGGTAGTGTGTCATCATTTCATGTAATTAATGAGGTAATGATTTTTCTTTTCAAAGGTAAAAATCTTCCCCCCCCCCCCCCGCCCCAAGCTAAATCACTCAGAGAAACCTAACTCTAGAAAGCATTTTGATTTTAATGCAAGCTGGACTTTGCAGAGCAAGTTCTGGTTAAGAAATAAAATAAAGATTTGTTGGCAATCGTGCAACAAAACGAGCCAGTGAGAGCTTGATGGCTTGATGGCAAGAAGCAGCCGCATTCAGTGTTCCCACCTTGCACCACTGGGTCATTTTTTATCCCCATACCAGAGAGAGGTGAGGATGCACTTCAGCGATGGGTGACTCCTTACATATGGAAAAGCCTGCCCTTTTTTTTACAGTTTTTTACAGGAAAACTCCACAGGTACACAAACATGAGGCAAAACTTTCTGTGGATCCTTGTTAGGAGTTTTATTATATAGTAGAGATCTGGATATTATACTCCGGGTCTTTTAATGAAAAGCATTACTCCAGGAGTTTTTAGTGTTCGAATAAGTTCATGTTTTAGTAGGAGAGAGACTTCTAAGACATTGAACTTTGTGAGCATAAATATACTCCCTTAAGAGATGACTGAAAGCTTTTGTCTGGAATGTTGCTGGGGGCTTCACAAGCCTGAACTTGAATGTCCTTTCTTCCCATCTACCTTTGGCATTTATTATTCTGAAGTGGGACATGAAGTCCTTCTTCAGTAGAATTGATTGGAATAAAAATGGCCAAGCACTCTGTGGAAAGTCTGAAGGCAGGATTTGGAGGCGTATTTATTAATGTTGATGAAGTACTAATTTTATACAACAATTTTACATTTGCAAATTTTTTTTTGGATACTAGTGTGTGACGGAAATAGAATTATATTTCAAAATACAGATCTGGATGCAAGCTGAGATTTCAGAGGCAGGTAAGATTCTAATAGAGTCAAATAGAAATGCTCAATTCTTTCCCCTTTTAAAACAGTATCGAGCTCCTTCGAGAACATCCCAAGCTAACAGCAGTTGGGACCGATAGCTCTCAGCCTCCCTTGGGAAGTGGGCAGCACTTCATGGGGTGGAGCACTTTATGGTATTTTCCAGATGAGAAATTGCACTGCATGTAACAGGTTTGCTTCTCTTAGGAGTGCCAGAATTTTATTTTTTTAAAAAGAATCTGTCTGGAAAATGAGATTGTTTAGATTAGTTGCATTTATTTTTCTCTGTAGTTTGGGCTTTAAAAATATGTTCCCTAAATACTTTCATTTTATTTTAAATAAAATCTATATAATATCCCTGCAAGAGAAGGCATCTTCCGTGAAATCCTAATAGCCTGTTTTCAACAAAGTTTCTAGGGGCTGCCAAACCATACAATTACTAAATGGTTGACTTAATCAGATTTACATGAATTAGCTAGTTACACCATCAAAAGAGTAAAATGATGAGGAGAAAATTTCCCTACTGTTTAGAAGCACCCGTGCTTGACGTTTTGGATGGTTCTTCACCCATCATCTTATGAGGGTTTTACTGACACAATTTAGTTGTTGCTGGATATAAAGGAAAGCAAAAAGGTTTGAGCTTAAGCAACTGCTGTTTGGTTTTCTTCTACTTATCTAGCAACATTTTAATAATTTGGATTTTACAGAGTGGGAGCTGTTCTTCAAAGCTTCCCCAGAAGTGCACTCCACCTGAAACGGCCATCTCCTGGGGCCGTCTCCTGAGGGCCAGAGAGTGCAAGTGTGTGTGGCTGCTGTGCACTGTGTGCAAAGTGTAAGTGCTGGCTTGTAAATGCAGATAAATGCCTCGGAAAAAAACTTTTTTTTTTTTTTCTTCTCACTGCCAGAGAACTTTAATCTATGTTTGCATACGGCAGTGGAGACATCCAGTGGCCAATGTCTTCAGTCAACAGCACATCGACAGCTACAGTTTAGATTTCAATTGTTATGAGTGAGCACATCTTAAGGTTTTTATAGACAAATGCATACGTCTTGCTTTAACCTTTGGTGAAAAACTCAGTTTTGAAGAAAATTATCGTTAACAAAGAAACAGCAAAGGCACGAAACTGAGAGATGTGTTGTGGTTTCCCAAAGCCTTTGACCAAACTTCCACCGTGATCGGAAGATTACAGAAATACCCTCAACTGGGAAAGATTGCCCACCTTGCAATATGCAGTGATTTGAAGCAGGTACAATTGTTTATAGAGGCTTTATTTAATTATGTCTCAATAATTATATTTATAGGATTTCCCCAGGGCCTGTAAAAGCTGTAAGGAGAGCAGAAAAGAACATATTCTGATAATGATCCTCTGCCGTTCATGGGGTAAATGCCAGATGTTGATGTCACAGAGCGGTTATGCTACTGCTGCTGTGCAAAATCCCTTGTTGTAGGAGTTATCACTATTTCTACGTACTGTAAAAAAAGAAAAAAAAAATTTTTGAAGGTTGTTGAGGTAGCTCTTTGGATTTCTCACTTCTGTAATTCAAAATGGCAGACATGACTCTGCTCATTGTGGACAGTTCAGAAGCTTTTAGTAAACATCACACCTTCCCAAATACCTACATTCCTGGCGTTTTACAGCAGGACACAGGTAGAACATTCATACTATGTTAAGACAAATTTTTAGGCAGTCGAAATAAAAAGAAATTTCATCAAAGCACGTCAGACTTAGAACTTTTTCTGATTTCCAGATGTCCAGCTGGTCAAGAGAGACATGGATGTGTGTGTGTTTATGAATTACTTCTTTCTAGTTGGTTTCTTCTGATTTCTTTGGGCAGTAATAATCAACATTCCAGCTATTTTTACTGGAGGACAGTAAATCTAGATGATGTCATTAATGGTTTTTTAGTGACAAGGGGATTTGAGAGGAGTGAAGAAACCGTGAAAACTGGAGTAAATGTGACAATGTTTGGGAGTTTTTATTGCCATAAACACTAAATATGCGGACAAGATTATGGAACGTTGAGGCCTTTCAGGAATATTTCTATACATGAAGAAAAATCTTCACAGAATCTACTCAGCAGTAGTTCGTCATGACTATTTAACATAGGACTTACTGGATCTGTGAAGAGAACAAACTGTGGTGTATTCAGGTAAAGGTGAGGTGTTTGTTTGTATGATACTTTCCTTTTTGGCTTCATGTTTGTTAAAATGTGCTTGCGGTTTCCTTATAAAAGCTTGAATATTTTTTTTAACTTAATATTGGAACCCCTGTGCAGAAAATATTTTAAGAATATATTAAGTTGTTGAGGAGTCAAGGTGAAGTAATAAACGTCTTTATTTCTTGAGAAAATGAAAAGAGAGTTGTGGTGAATGGCATTAGACCTAGTTGGTGGCAGGTCTCAAGCGGTGTTCCTCAGGGCTCAGTTTTGGGACCAGTCTTGTTTAATATCTTTATTGATGATCTGGACAGAGGGATTGAGTGCACCCTCCGTGAGTTTGCAGACGACACCAAATTAAGCGAGCGTTGATCTGCTGGAGGGTAGGAATGCTCTGCAGAGGGATCTGGACAGGCTGGATCCATGGGATGAAGCCAATGGGATGAGGTTCAACAAGTCCAAGCGCCGGGTCCTGCACTTGGGTCACAACAGGCAGCGCTACAGGCTTGGGGAGGAGCGGCTGGAAAGCTGCCTGGCAGAAAAGGATCTGTGGGTCCTGGTGGCCAGCCGGCTGAACATAAGCCAGCAGTGTGCCCAGGTGGCCAAGAAGGCCAATGGCATCTTGGCCTGTGTCAAGAATACTGTGGCCAGCAGGAGCAGGGAAGTGATTTGTGGCCCAGTACTCGGCAGCAGCTTGAGTACTGTGTTCAGTTTTGGGCATGACAGTATAGGAGGGACGTGGAGGTACTGGAGCGTGTCCGGAGAAGGGCGACGGAGCTGGGGAGGGCTCTGGAGAACAAGTCTTATGAGGAGCGGCTGAGGGAACGGGGGTTGTTTGAGCTGGAGAAAAGGAGGCTGAGGGGAGGGAGACCTTCTCACTCCCTACAGCTACCTGAAAGGAGGGTGTAGCCAGGTGGGGGTTGGTCTCTTCTCCCAAGTAACAGGCGATGGGACAAGAGGAAACAGCCTCAAGTTACGCCAGGGGCTTCATTAGATATTAGGAAAAACTTCTTCACAGAAAGGGTCGTCAAGCATTGGAACAGGCTGCCAGGGAGGTGCTGGAGTTGCCATCCCTGGAGGTATTTAAGAGACAGGTAGATGTGGTGCTGAGGGACATGGCTTAGTGGTGGACTTGGCAGTGCCAAGTTAACGGTTGGACTCGATGATCTTGAAGGTCTGTTCCAACCCAAGTGGTTCTGTGAAAAGTGGAAGTTAAAAAAAAAAAAAAAAAAGGAACGTTCCTCCATCACTGGAATGCAGAATGGAAAATGATTTTTGAAAAAAACAATCTGAGCCAGAGTAATAAATGTTTATAAGAAGTTAAGAAAACTGAAAGGGACAAAGTAAAAAATAAACACAACTCTTTCTGGTTATTGTCAAGAGATGTTCCCAAGCCTAATAAGGACAAAGTATCAAAAAAGACTCAAATAAAACAGATCACACCATGTTAGTATTTCTGTTGGAAAGACCAAACGTCGTTGCACGATAATTATTTCCTGGAAAAGGTTTGCATATTGTTATTTAGAAATCTGGCAACAGGTAACTGCTGCAAAAAGCATCATTCCTTCTGGCCCCTTCGGAAACGTGTAAGTGTCTGGGGGTGGAAAGCCAGCCTGATTCGGGGACGGTTTTCCGCTGTGGACCGGAGAGCCTCCATCGCTAAATGGCAAAACTTCAACTAATGCCCCAGTGCTGATAGCTAAGCAGCACAATCTATTAAGCTAAACAGTGAAACCTTAAATAAAGTAGTTCTGCTTTCTGGAAAGCTTCGTAGGGAATGTGTATTTTTTGTTTCCTACACATTTTCCTCTTTTCTATAGGAAGCTGGATAAACAAAGTTGCCTACATTTAATACTACACTGACACTTGTCATCCCTGCCGAGCTCCGCAGGTGAGCCCTGCTGGATGGTTTTGAGAATGGAATTGTCAGGTTTGGGTCTGTGTCTGGGTCTGTATCGCTCTAAAATCTGCAGCGTAGCTGGCAGCTTACAGCCGCCGCAGCGTGCAAGAGGGCTGGACTTCTGCTCGTGGTGTATTGGACCCATCTTTGTTGCCCTGCGTGTACGTGTGTCTTGAAGCACGTGTCTTGATATATGGAAATAAAACCTTTGAAACTTCGGTTTCACAAAACTGGAAGTTATGCCTTAGTGAATACAGTACTTATTAAATCACACTTTCTGAATGGAGGAGACCACTGCTTTATTTAGATGGCATCTCTCTGTAGACTTACTTCAGGCTTTGCTAACAAGTACAGCAGATACAGGAGCCTGAGCCGTGCCGGGCTCTTACCGTCCCCTGCTTCCTCTTGGCCCTGTGGGTTTCTGTCAGATAACCAAGACTGCAAGTCTGTCGCCGAAATCCCACGGCATTGATGAGCTTTAACTAAAGTGAACGTTACATGAACAGACACGAGCGCATCTCTTAAAAGTTTTTCCAGTGTCTACTATGCCCCATCACACTGCTTTTACCGTGAGTAAATACTGAATTACAGCCCGTGGCAAGCTGGGCCCTGAAAATAACTGAGCTATGCGGAGACAACTTGTTCCTGGAACAATCGGTGCTAACACATCGTGGGTGAGTGTATCTTGGCTCGTTACGGAGAAGCTCTGAAGTTGCCTTTACAAGGCAGTGTGCACACAGAACACAGCCTAATTTAAATTCGCTTAATCCCATAATGTAGTATTAGCATGAATGTGATATTTGCCTGCCAAGAGTGTGCATGCCACTTCTCTATGGGCACCCCCAAGGCATGTTTCTCAAATTGCAGAGCTTGTTATTAACTATTTTTAGATGTTTGGGCAAACTTACAAAAACAGACAAATGGTAAAAGCATTCTGTAATGTTCTGTGCAGAACTAGAACTGCTGCATAGATAACAACGGGGAGTCTGCGTCTCCCATTAAGTTAATATTTGGACTCAGGAATCGTCAAGGAGAGTTTGAATGTCCCAGTCCCTGCCTCACGGCATGGGGAAGGTGGCGTTTCTTTGCTGTTTTGCTATTCTGGTTGCAGCTACAGCTAGCATTGTCCAGGCTGGGAGATTTAGTGTGTGTGCACTAAGACACCGTACGTGCTCCAGGCAGCTGGCAGTGGGAGCTGAAGCAGAAAGGAGGAACTCACTCCGTTTTGTTAAGGGCAGTCAGCGTACGGTTGTGTGCAATGTCATTAGTTTACTGATCGGTTGCATTTTGATTTGATTTGCACATTATATCCTGGGGTTTTTTGGTTCTGTGGCTGTGGCTATTTTTAATTTCCCTTTGAACGGCTGAATACATTATTTAGCAAATGTATTGCAGTTGGAATGCTCTTTCTTGTAACATTTTTTCCGAAGAATATCATTAGATTGAAATTCCTTGCATTGGCAAGCTGCCTGTTGAGCTCTCTCTGTATCTCTTCAAGCTCACTGCGGAGCAGCTCTGCCACCAGCCTACCCTGCTTATCCATCGGCTCTGCCTCTCCTCCCTGCCGCGTCTCCCTGGGCAAGAGGTCGGTGAGGATGCAGGAATGGGTTGGAAGAGGAAGCTGAAGGAAGGGAATGGCTGATACAAGATCCACGAGCACCCCCTGCACGTGCTCTGCTGTGGCCTCTCCCTCCTCTTCTTAAGGGTTGTGTTGGTGCCCGGGGACGGCAAGTTTCATCTGGGGGATCTTTGCTCTTTGAGGGCTGCCGCTGTGTGCCTCTGGGCATGGCATAAGGAGCAATGAGCTTAACTTGGCTGGAGAACTCCCTTTCAGTAAAGTTTTAACATTTGGAAATACTCTTTCTCAGTGAAATGCAAACAGATCTATTTGAAAGCTTCTGCAAGCCGGAATTTCTCCAAAATGGTGGCTCTCTGAGATTTTAAACACCCACAGGTATGAGATTTGGGCAGGGTATTTTTTGATGACATTAATTTCTTACGCTTTCATTTAATGAAATGAACGAGGGCCAAGATCAATGTGGGATGAGAGCAAAATTGGGCAGAGTTCTGACACAGAGGGGCTGGTTCACCTCTTGTGCCAGGCAGTAGGTGAGGGCACGTTATTTCCAGCACCGTGTAACGATGCCGGGGATTTTCCCCGACCAGCTGACCAGCCCTGGTGGCCACCTGTGCCGGGAGCGTGTCATGGGCTCATGCAAACCTGTGTTTTCCTAAGAGTGGGATTAAAAGGAGTCTAGGATTGCTCTTTGAGCGCCAGCCTGTGCACCCTGGGGGAGGACAGTTTCCTCACGCTTTGCTGGTACCACAGCTCGGTCCTGCCCCTCCGCCAGGCCAGCAGAGAGGCCTCAGCCTGAAGCGCTGCTGAAGACCTAGTTCCAGCTCCAGCCATTGGTTTTAATGTGGTGACATCTAAATCCCTCTTTTTCCCACCCTGTGTGGGTGGGGGGCACAGCTGAATTTTTCTTCTCAAAGCTGTACTGCACTGAAATCTGCAGGGGAGGTTTAGATTAGCTATTGGGAAGAAATTCTTTCCTGTGAGGGTGGTGAGCCCCTGGCCCAGGTTGCCCAGAGAAGCTGTGGCTGCCCCATCCCTGGAGGTTCAAGGTCAGGCTGGACGGGGCTTGGAGCAACCTGGTCTGGTGGCAAGTGCCCCTGCCCATGGCCAGAGGTTGGAACTGGATGAGCTTTAGGGTCCCCTCCAGCCCAAACCGTTCTGTGATTCTAAACAGACTGTTTAGGGGGAAATAAATTGTATTGATATTTAATTGTGATTTAAGTTTGATCAATTGAGTCACTCGTAAGAGAATAGAAGCAACTATAAATTGACGTATGGGTTGCCCCTACTCCTCTACTCTTGCATTCATTTTGAGTATGGCTTATTGTGGGGACTTGATAAATAGCACTGCAGAAAGTCACGTTTCTTCTTTTTCCAGGTTTACATGTATTTGTCAGTACCCGTGCAATACAAAATATGTTCTGTGTGTGAGTTTTAGTGCGTCAATGAATAGGACAAATTAACCGGAGAGCGGGTTGGGTTTTGTACTTAATGGTGTTACTGCTGGTAGTGACAGATGACTTCAGGTTTTGTCTGTATGGAAGGATAATGATTTCTAAATTAGCGTCCATCTGCAGGGCTTTTGTGTCCTAGTAGAACATGTAAAAGGATTCATTTATGGTTGATTCCCTGCAATATCTGCTCTGTGATGCAGAACAAGTGCCGTTCGTCGTTAAACATGAGGTCTCTGAACGCTTACTGGTGAAGTGGGAGATGGCTGAACTGCGCTGCCGTCCCCTTCTCGCCTGTCTGGGTCTTGTTCCTTGGAAGGGAAGGTGGAAAGTAAGTTTCAACTTGAGAAAAACTCCCCAAGTCTTGCGGTTTAGACGAGCCCAGGGTGTCCCTGAGGTACTTATGGCTAGTTGGGCAAGGACATTATAAGAAAAATACTGATTTTTTTTTTGATTTAGGTACTTTTTCAGTCTGTAAAGCGAAACCCAAACATTACATGTTACCAGGATTACTTAGTAAAGGCACCTCCTTCAGTTAAATCAATAATGAATACGTCTGGCCGAGCCTGCGCGATAGCATTACATTTCACCCAAGTTCACTATTTAATAAGGTAGGGTAAGGTGAGAATTTCCGCAAAGCCTTGGTTGTGCTAAGGTGGGCATGGGAATGAAAAGCAAATACATTAGGAAGACATGTAAACCGGTGCCTCTATAGTGAACTGGCTTAGTAACTCTCACCCTGAAAAGAGCCCATTTTTGAGTGAAGAAGTGTCTTGCTGCCAGCTGGTTTGGAAGGTCTTCACCTAGAAGCCTTTCTGTATTCCCTGAGGTCAGATAGATCCTTTTGTAAAGTCCGGGATCAGATGACATAGTACTAAAATAATGTTGCCTGTGTGGAATCAATCGCTTCACAGCTCATTGTTTAATTGACATTTTATGTCCAGTTGCCAAGCCAAGAGCGTAGCTTGACCTACAGCTTGGGCTATAAAAGCTCAAGAACTGTGGCAAAATACTGGGCAAGGGAGGGTGTCAAGATACGTGTGAGGTTAACAGGCAGTGGAGTACTTTTTACAAGTGTGGTATCTTGTTTTACAAGGGAATTCTAAAATGTGTTTCTTTGGCTGTAATTTATGCGTAGTAAATACACGATGCTTACGTAAAATCCTAATGGGAAATGCCTCACGTTCAATAGGGGTAATTCAGTTAGCAGATTTTGCTCTTCTTAAATGAAAGGGTTTTTCAGATCTTTGGCATCTGGGAACACTGTCTTTAGGTCGTAGTAATTGGTATACGACCAACGAAGACAGTGCCTTACAGTCGCTCGTCAAAAGAATCTGAATATCCAAGGCCAAAGGGTTACAGGGTGAGATGCTCAAACATACTTTTATTCTGGTGTATGTTTATTGTTAAGGCTTGATTTTTTTAATTTTTTTTTTTTTTTTTTGGGTACTGGTCAAAGCCAGTGGCTGTTTTAATATTTCTTTCTGTATAAGCAGTTCCTAATAAGAAAGAACGAAAGACAAAAGTTACGAAATAGGAGTCCTGTTTTACAATGCAAATAATCGTGGTCTGCTTGTGGTTGTTAACATGCGGCATTAGCAATGCAGTCGAATTACCTATCAAATCATAAATGAAGGAAGAGAGAGGTCCAGGAAAAAATACCATGCTTCAGCAGTCGTTTCTTCATCTTTCTGAGTAGCGCAAAACTTTTCTTGGGATTTAGAAGGCTTGAGAACTTCAAGAATAAATATTTTAAAGGATCAAAACCAAATGAGAGGTATTAGGAGGAGGAAGAGTACGGGAAGGTGAGGCTTCAGCATGCTTTGAAGTGAAGGGAATCCACATAGAAGATAAGGCCATTTCTGAAACCCTAAATGCCTTGTTTGACTTGATTCTAGGGAATGGGAAGATAAAACAATGTACACTGTGGAGGTGCTGCTTGATAGCTGGTGTTGCAGGTTAGAAAAACACGACACTTTCAGACACAGAAGAGGACAAGTTGATTTCAGTTGTAATGAATCGCTAAAGCTGAATTATATTTATTTGAGAATTCTGAAAATAGTTATGTGTGAAGTGACTAAGCTGCTAAGAACAATGCTGAGTTTATCATTAAAACTGTTATACTTGGAGATTGAACTGCAGGAAATACCTTTTTTTTTTTTTTAAAAAAAAAAAACCCTAAGCGAAGCAAGTCCTTGGAAAGATAAGCTAATGAATCTATTTTAGAAAAGCAGACAATGGAAAAAATACCTGGCTGAGCATGGCTTGTGTAGCTTCTGCAAAAAGGGAACTAAGTAAACTTAAAATTTGTAGAGGTTTTTGAGGATTTTATCGAAAGATTGCCAGATGTGCTAGATGATGCGTATGAGTGGCAATTAAATAGCTGCGTAAGGGGAAATCTAAGACCCAAATTTCAGAATTGGTGTGCACTAATCCTGTGTCCACGCAGGGGTAACTTAAGTTGAGCCAAAAGTTTGTTACTTTTATTGAAAACAGATGCTAAATATATATTTGAAATAATTGCATGTATTTATTTTGGCTGTTTGTTACATCTTAGCTGAAGATTCAAAAATACACTGAAGTAAAGTAGGAAATCCCGGGAATACCATGTTTCTAAGTTAGCTGCTTAGTGCAGCTAACTAAGGTGCACAGCATCTCCTTTGGCAGATTAAATAGTGGGTTTCAGTTACGTTATAGGGTATGAGCTGAAGCTTGGTAAAGTCAGGGGAAATTTAGCTTTTGATTATGACAACAAGGAAATATTGTCAAAAGAAACGGGAATTCTGTTTGTTCCTCAATGCCACTGTGTAACAGTGCTACTGTTGGTTGGAAAGAACTTGAAGGTATTGTTATTTCAGTTGGCAAATGGGGGTAATGAACTGTGTGCAGCTTCAACCTGACAGATGATTTGAAATAGAAAGGCTACACAAATGTGTTTGCAAACTTGACAGAATCGGGTATGTGGAGTGTTAGGCTGTATCTGTTTAAGTAACAGATTTTCACAGGAGATAACTGTTTCTTGTCTTCTGTGTTCCTCTGGCCCAGAGTTGGGTGGACTGGTTTCCTTCTGGTTCTTGCATGTCAATAGAGATCATGAGATTTTGAATAATGATGTGGTTTATTGTTGGGTTTTTTCCTTAATTTTCTCTTGAACTAAGGAATAGTCACTAAAGTGCAACTTGTAAAAATGAAGAGGAAAAAAATAATGGATTTTTTAAAAAAATGCACCTAGCTTGTTTTATGTGTTTCTTAATGCTAAATGTTAGTATGCTTACTTGCCGTGGACCGACCGGTGACTATATGTGAGCCTGACTTGATGCGCATCTTTCTGATTACAGTGGAATTTTGCTGACACTCAGGAGTTAGGAACTGTCATAACATCTCACTATGTCTTTAGAAGACTAAATTTGGCAGAAGTTGTATAAAACTAAAACCACTTTTGGTCATTTAGGAAAATACCTGTGATTAAAAGCTGAGATAATGTTTGAATTTTTGTACAGTATGTTGGAATGCTTACCTGGGAGTTGGTTTCTCAATCACCACACATCTCATGTAGCCTTTGACATTGCATTCAGTTTGCCTGGTGTTTTCTTCCTCTCAGACCTCAGTGTGACTCTAATGGGCTCTTTCCCCTGTAAAACTGGTGCTGTGGTTGTTATAACGGGCACTTTTGTCTCTTTCCGCAGTGAAGGGAAGTCAGAAGTGCGAGCTGAATTGCCGTGCCATAGGCTACCGCTTCTACGTGCGACAAGCCGAGAAGGTGATCGATGGGACCCCCTGTGACCAGAACGGGACTGCCATCTGCGTGGCAGGGCAGTGCAAGGTACGGCCGCCGGCTCGAGCGCGTCTCCCTCTGGGCTCTCTCTGCCAAGTTGAAGTTCTGTAAGAGGCTGATACCGCTATACCTGTGAAACGGTGTCTTGAAAGTCTTTATTTTTTTGAAGTAGCTGGGAAAAATGTTAAATTTTATTATTACAGCTTTGATTTCTCAACTAATGTTTCTGTCCACTGAGAACAAACCACAGGACGCTGAAAGGCTGGATTCAGAAGGTGTTCTGCCCGCAACTGAGTTGACTTCCAGTGAGCTGTTGCCGCGTATTTATCTTTCTACAGAAGAGATTCCATGAAAGAATCAGAGCAAAAAGATTGGAAGCTTAAATAAGAGAGAAATCTAATATCTTTCTTTGATTACACTTTAGAGCGGAGATGCTTTTTTTCAGTCTGCAACACAACTGTTTATTCAGTTATGTGTCTATTTTGATTGATTTTTAGCTGGTGTTAGTGTAACTTTTCTGATTGGTTCGTGTTTGCTATTTTTACAGATCAGGTCTTACTGGCTGTTCATTTACTCAGCAGTGATGTTCTCTTCGAAAATACTTGAGTGAATGATTATTTTTCAAGTCTTGAGAAGGAACTACTCTTCTGACTTTTTGCAGCCTGCTGTGTAGATTCCCTTGGCAATGAACAATACGCTGCCTTCTGCAAGATGGCAGCAATTTTAAACAAAATGCTACAGTGTTTAGGAAAAAAAAAGTTGATTTGTAATCTTTTGAGTAAGGTTAGCGGAAGAAATAATTTGCCCTAGCAAGGGGCATTTGACGCTTGCTTGGCTGATGTTTCCCATATATGTTGGGAAAAGAAGCAGAAGTGGGTCAGATATAACTCATGAACTCAAATAGTGAAAGGTCAAGTTCAGTTTAAATAGTTGGTTTGCCAGAGGAAATCACTTATGATTACAACCTTTTCCTCTTCATGTCCAGATTCCTCTGCTCGTGCACATCTGGACAATGCCATACATCTTTCTGTTCTGTATTTTTTAGTGCAAGCAAGGCCATGGTTTTGAATTTCCTTTGTAGATCGTAGAGCTGTGTGAAGTTGGTTATTCGTTAAAACTTTCCTTGATCGCAAACCGATTCAGAAAGGGCCAGATATTTATTTTAATTCGAGTTCCAATCTGTGACTCAAAAATTTGAAAAAAAGGTGTAGTGTACCAGCTGTCGTGTTTTCCCAGTGCTGTGCAATTACAAAAGTGTCTCCGGATACCTTTGGATGGAGGTCTGGGACAGAAAGGAAAGGGGGTGTTTGGCAGCCTGCTAGGAAAGTGTAGCGAATTCTGAAAATTACCCGTTGCTTGTGCAGAATGCCACTTCCCAAAGCTGCATGTAAACAAACATAGCAGTCACATCTTCCCTTAGCCTTATTTTTAGGCTAGAGGCTCCTAGACTGTAGTCATTTTGTGTTTGTTTGGGATTTTTTTTCCTTTCCTGTTTCCTACGGCATTGAAAATAGACTTAAAAATCACAATCTCGGTGGCTATTTAATCTGTCGCTCAGTGATGCTTACTTAATGCTGAGTGATGTAGTCTGTCATTCGTAAAGAGTTAAACAGAACGCCTTCTGTACTGGTGCTCAGTGCCTTATAAGTAATAAATCACCATGAGAAAGCCAAGGTAAAGCAGGTAAAGGCACTTGTTACTCTGCGCTTGTAGTGGTTCCCAGTACAGCCAAGCAGAACGAGGGTGTGAGCTGGGAGAAGCTGAGGGAGTTGGCAGAGCCCTCCTCTGCAGTGGGATTAAATAACCGCACGGCGATGGGGGCTTTGGGAGACACATCTAGCTAAAACATTTAAAGGTTTGTATTTTTCTTCCCAAGAGGAACTTCATTCAGAGATTTCCCAGCTTCTTGTGATCAGTTCTTTTGACGTGTAGCCATTCGCTCGTCGTTCGTTACTCGCAGCCTCAGAAAAATTGGGAGGTGGATGTCAGCTGAAAGAGACTTGGCCTGTTCCACCATGCAATAGTGACGTTGAGGTTTTGGGGGTGTGTAAACCACGCTCTTCTTTGTTTCAGACTTTTGAGTTAGCATTTGAAGGAGTATTCAGAGATACACACGACAAGCTAAAGGAAAATACGGTATTCCAGCTTCACAGGGCTTCAAAGCACTGTCGTATTCGAGTCAGTCGTTCTTCTTATAGCAATTTCCACAGGTCAAGTTTAGAAAGTCAGTGGTACATCTTGGCGTAACTTTAGGTGAAGCTCCAAATAGTCGGTAGCATGTTTGCATTTGGGGATGTTGATAATGTTATGACAGATGAGGTATGCTTCATTCTTCTTAAAACTACTTTATGTTTCAGGATAGGTTTGTCTGTATTAAAATTACTTCATCTTGTTCCTTTTTTATCTATTCCATATGTAAGATCTCATGTTCCCTATGATTTAAGGAGGAACTAATCTGACACATAAGTGAGTATTAAGTTGCATATATTGCCTGTCTCCTCACTCAGAGACTTTGTATCCTACTTGTGTAGGCAGCAAAACTATTAAAAATAAATAAAATAATTTTACTTAACAATAATATTATACACTGTAGAGTGAACATGGATGTAGCTGAAGGATGTAATAATTAGAGACTCAAGTAATTTAAGCTTTGTACTGTGAGATGCTTAAGAGAATATTTTTCTGAAAAGTTGTCAGCATTTACATTTAACATATTTCTGGAGTAATTTCTCGAGTAATCGAGCTTATTCAAATCTTCACAGTAGGTAGCTCTTCTATAACTGCACATTATTTTTATTTTTTTAAAGTCAGATAATTTAACTTACGCATCTAATGTGTTTATGGTCTCTATCACCCTCTGTTGGACATTCTGCTGCATTACCAGAACAATTAATATTCTTGTATTAAAAAACATGATCTGTTTTGTTCCTATGACCATTGTTCCTGGTTAGGATTTTCAGTTTACATCATTCTTAGAAACAAAAGATGGAAAATGTTGCTATAATAAAAATGGTACAAATTACTTAGAGACAGAATAAAGAATGCAATAGAGACAGGTTTACCTTCACCTGAAATAAAAATTAAACATGTTTCAAGTGAGGTATTTCTCACTTCTCACTTTTCAACCATTTATAGCGTTATGTAAGGCAACCAGAAGTAATATTAGTTAGAAATAAGTTCTCTGTATAGAAAATGCAGTTACACCTGTTAACACTGAAAATAATCAATGAGACGTTTTGTCTTAACGTCAAAACCAGAATGTTTAATACATTCATTCTCTCCTTTTTGAATTGTTAACTGATGTTAGAATAGCCTTTTAAAACAGTAGGATTGTTTAATCTTATCGGCAAAGATAAACTATGGCATACAAGAAGATTTTAAATCAGTAGCATGTTCAAAAGTCCTTCTTCAAGCCTGGTGGTTGTGGCCATCGCAGTATCATGCAGGAAGGTCAGAACATTTCTGAGTACCTCCAAGCAGCATCCCAGGAACCATTTCCTGACTTCCAGACAGTGTCTTTTCTCACTGTTTGCTGTTCTTGTGTTCAACTGGCCCCCAGAAGTGGAAGAAAAAACTTTATAATTGTGCAGCACAAGAGGTGATATGTAAAACATTTTTCAGATGTAGTCCTTTAACAAAACTTAATATGTTCTTATGATGAAATACACTAATTTGTTTGTTGTCTTTTTCACTTCCTTATCTATCTGTGACATTGCAATAACTAGCACATATAATAATGCAAGTACTACCAAAAAAGCTCACTCATCATTGAAATGATTATGTACTTCTGGGTGTAGACTAGAGTCTGAATTCTAATGAAATGAAACCCTTTAACTAAACAAAATAGGAAGAATCAGGTGATATTCTACCTCTGCAGAAGAAAGAAGTGTAACAGTGATCTTGGTAATCCGTTTTATTATTTCTGTGTAAAATTGCTTGTCAGCACATTTGAACAATGTTCTTAATGATTAATTTTGGAAAGTGAGTGAACTTTTCCATTGACAGACAGTCCCTATTGAGTTCCACTTTTGTTTTTTCAAAATATTTATTTAGTGCCACAGCTGGTTATTGCTACTAGATATGTTTGCGTATTATTATGTCATTGGTTTTAATACATATTCTATGTCTCTCCTAACTCTAAATTTTCACAGTTAAGTTAAAGAATGCCTATGAATGGGGCTTCTTCAACTTGCTATTTAGCCAGAAATGTGTGTTTTCTAGGTTTGAGATATTTTTCTGCTTGTTTTAAATGAGTGCATTTTGTGTTGTTTGCATGCATCTAGGACACTTCGGCCAGAAGAAGCCTTCCGTGATACTTGGGGAGGTGTGAGTACTGGCTCATTGCCATTTTGGGGACAGAAAAAAAGGTTATTTGTGAGCTGTGCAGCAAATTGGTTTTGCAGAGATGTTAGTTACCACGCGGTGGCGCACTTTACAAAAGTATTGGTTAGCATTTCACATAAGACTTCATTTGGGTGGGAACTGTCCATATCTTCTAAAGGTACCTGAAACAACTATTTTCTCTCCTGATTTTTATATTACATTTTCTCTTGCATTGTAGTTTATTTTCATTTTCCAGTTAACTTCTGAAGTTAACTGAAAATATTTGAGCAGCGTTAAAATGCACACAGTGAGTAACTTCAGTAGCAAAATGACCGGCAGTAGAGATTTGACTTGCCTTTTTTTTTAAAAAAAATTGTAACAGATGTTGAAATTCTTACAAACTTTATAGGGAGGTAACTTAAGTCAGCTCTAGGAAGCGTGTTGCCAAGCATGCTAAATCTTCATCAGAAAAACATGATCGGGCAAGGAGCTCCCATTTGGTTCTCTGCTGACAGGCAGTGGTGTCCATAGGTGGCATTATTGTTTTAAGTTAGGGAACTCTTCATGTCTGTAGGATCAGTGTAACGGATCGGGGTGATAAGAACCAAATTAAGGTTGTTCTCGTGACTCCGATATGTTGGAATATACAGTAGTCCTATGGTTGCTCCTGTAAGGGCAAAGAATCTGTTTTCTGTAGGAATCTCAACTTACTTGTGCAATGTTGATTGCTTTCACTGAAAAAAAGGGTTCGGGTTGGATTTGGGTTTCTTTGCGTGCGCGCGTGTGTGTATTTTCTTCTGGTTGGACCCGGACTTCCTCCTGTCTCTGTCCTCGTTTAGTTTGTAGGTTCTTCTCAGCAA
This sequence comes from Chionis minor, assembly GCA_013398295.1. Taxonomy (NCBI): domain Eukaryota; kingdom Metazoa; phylum Chordata; class Aves; order Charadriiformes; family Chionidae; genus Chionis; species Chionis minor. Next base: position 2,081,219 of record VZSF01009519.1, on the reverse strand, counting down.
GTACTTTGTACAGTGCTAGCTTTTGTGAAGCTTTTGTCCTTGTTCCTTAGGCTCTACACTCTTCAGTTTTTATCAATAATAATGTAAGGAAGAACCTAATACCTGGATTACTGTAGCAGAGCCACGGGCACGTGGATATCTGTATCTGTCCTTCAGCTGAGTTACGGAAAATGTTTGTGGTTGCTTGTCCATCTTGCTTGCTTGCTCAGAAGAGGGGGGTGTATTCTTCACTGCACAGGAGCTTTATAAAGCTCTGTGTCTTGAGATATGAAGACTTTGAAAGCAGCCTGAGAAATTGTACCGAGTAAAATGTTGGTCTTTGCCCCTGTGGCACGCTCTGGCCATTGGTACGTCGGTATTAGCCTAAGTAGCACGAAGGTGAGCGGGCGAAGATTGGTGTCAGGCATCGCTTGTACTTGAGGAGGACCAACTCTCTCTAGTTATTTGACTTTGTCGTAAAAGGGGGGCCTTGAAATAGTGAATTAGTTATGGTGTTTTTACCATGGGAGCCACCATGTGAAGAAGTTGCATGCTGCAGAGAATTGTCACCGGGGCTTTGCCCAGGATATGTTCTCACACAGGACATGCTCTGTGGAAGTGGAGGACTAGGTTTGGGAGCCTAGTGGCATTCGGATGCTGAAATGCATTTCAATCAAATGAAAATTAAATCTCTAGTTTGTTAATATTCAAGGCTTGCTTTTTTCTTATTTTTTGTTGGGTTTCCGTCAATAGTAGCTGAGGACATGGTGCTCTGGGCTCAAGAGCTTCTCAAGGACTAGGTAGAATGCATTCAAGGAGGCAAAAATCAGCATTTTGCGAGATCATTCTTTAGTTTTACTCATGCTTTAGTTTTACTCATGCTTAGAGGCTCTGTTGGAGGCTTTTTCTTTTAAGGAAAACTAGTTGATCTGTAAAATATACCATAAAAGTGAAAACCTATGGTTGCAATAGAATGTGCTCTCCTTCTGTGTCTCCATTTTCATAGAAACCATTATAGCTTCTTGGCTGTTGGAAAAGGGACTCTTCGTTGTTTCTCTTCATAATGACTTGGTAATAGCAAGCGGTTCCTTGGGAAACACCTGCCTGGCATCGATAAGGTGTTAATAATGGACGAGCTAAGAAAGAATTCCTTTTGTCACTTCTTCCCTTTGTTTGCGTTGTTTTCTATTAAATGTTTTACAGAGAGTAAATGAGTCGTCGTAAGGTTTCTTGACCTCACTGTCTAAAAAGTCTTTCTGCCTTCCTCCATTTATAAAGCAACACTAGAAATTTTTTTGGCATATGGTCTTTCGCCATGGCCTAATTTAAGTTGCTTCTGGTAGCTGATAAGCAGCTGGTGCAATCACTGCATGTAAAAGATACCGAAGGGATAACGTTACTGCCTTTGAACGGAGCCAAAACTGATGTCAAATCTGACCATAGGAAATTGTCAATAGCAAAGCATTCAAATCAGTTAAGTTCAAACACAATGAGTAGGCACTGGATCTGGGTGTTTGTTCTTCTCCCCTTGTCCACCAGCCTCTTGTCCCGGGAAAAAACTCATAATCCAAAAGATGGAGCTCCTCACTCTTCCATGGAGCTGCTATGGGAATCTATAGTTCTGCACTCTTTAGTCTCATTATGTATAACCCAGTAATATGGATGTTATCAGGGTCAGGTGTTACTTACAATGGCATTTAACATATTTATTCAGCCTGTATAATACAGCATTTATGCTGCTGCTGTGTTCTGGGGGGTTTTCCCCCAGTTTTAAGCCAGTTGTGGGGGACAAACTGTTCTTGATTAAGTTAACGCAGTATAGGAATGGAATAAAACCCACTGAAAGAACCTTAAGCAGGCACGAAAGATTTTAATAAATTTAATTTAATGAGAGTGAATTTATATAAGATCTGCATGTCATAATTGTGTACATAAACTTTTCTTTTTGCTCCCGCACTTGGAACCCCAAAGTGAGATTTCAGTGTTTTGTTGAACTACAGCCTGACAAGAAACTGGTGAAAAGGCACAACATAGTTCAACAAGGTTAAAATTTGGCTTACAGCTCTAAGTACTGGAGAAAAATGTTATCACTATATGTCAAAATGTTTTCACCAGAGCTGCTGGGAAAAAGTAAAATAAAATACTTATGCTAGAAAAAGGCTGATTAAACAGATGTTTTTCTTAAGTGATAAAAAAAATTCCAGTGCAAAGTACCTGAGGTAAAAGCTCAATCTTGAAAAATGTCCTAATTGGAATTCAAAAAATGAAATGCTTTGTAAAATTGTATTTATCATTTCAAGTTCCATAACATATCAATAGAGTATGTAACTAAGGTTAACTGATGCTTATAATTGTATGAAATATATTCCTTCTTTTAGATCAAATTATCTAGATCATTCTCTTAAACGGAGAAAACAGCTTCCTTGTGTAACTCTGAAGATTTAAAAAATAAAATACTAGAACTTCCAATTCTATTATATCTGGCTGCTACATTGTTACGCAATTACATAAAAATAAAATGAAGTTAAAACTGTAAAATTTGAAAAAAACCAACCAACCTAAAATGGTTTTACAGAATGTCTTCATGCTAAAATGTTTTTAAACTGCTTTTATATAGTCTGCACAGCATAATGCTTGGAAAAATGTTTGCTTTATTTCAATTTAGAGCAAAAATAGATGCTGAAGTGTGCTATAGAATAGCTAATCCAAATTCTGATTACCTCTGTGCTCCACTCCGAGTCTCTGCTCTCCTGTCAAATGCAGTCAGTGCTGTGTAACCCGCTGTGGGAAGCAGCTTGAGATGTAGGAAAGCAAAGGAGTTGTGCGCAGCTTCAGTTTGTTCTTATTTCTGCAATTCTTTTTAACAATTATTTTGCAGATTCAGATGTCTTCCTTAAAAGGTAGAATGTAATCCTTGGGCTGTGGTACTCATCTGTCTCCACAGGCTGGCTGGCAGTGGTGGGAGATACATACCAGCTTTGAGCTTAGTTGTGTCACTGTAAAACCAGTTCTGAAAGCTATTATCTTTAATGATTAAGTGACACAATTAGGGAATCTTGCTACATTTGAGGTCCTCTTCTCTCTGAACTAGATATTACATAATCTAATTACATAATTACACAATATGTACAATAATACATTTTTTAAAAAAATCAAAAAAAACCCTAAAAGAATTCAAAGTTTTCAAGAATGCTGGGGATACTAATGGAATAGAAAATAAAAATATTGTATGTTGTTGGGCCTTGGTTTTTTTTCCCTTTTTCAGTTGAACAGGTTGATATATATCAGGCTGCAAGTGAAGCCAGGTGTGGTTATTAATCTGGCAGTATTCCTAGGTTGGAATAATCAAAGGATCACTCTTGGGGGCTGCTGACTTTCTCTGGGTCTAGCATGGACTAGATACTCTATTCTTCAGTCTTTGACTTCAAGACAGCTGCCGATTCCAGCAGCTGAAGAGTAAAGCAACCTCTGTAAGTCCCTGCCAGTCATTTTTTTCTGTTCCTATTTTTCAGCATTTTAGTGTAGTATATTTTTTTAATGTCTGTCCTTTTCGTTTTTGCTTTCTTCTTTAAAATTTCTCTTTTTGCTTGAAGCAATTTTAAATGTCTTCCTGAGGCCGACAACTGGCAGCATTTGCTGGGTAGTGAGAAAGTGAGAGATGAACTTGGTTGTTTTGAGTTCACCGCAGAAAGAGCAGCGCATGCAATTTAGTAATGCTCCCAGAAGAGTCGTCTTCTTCACCTATCGTACTTTTAAAGAAACCAGATAAAGTTCTGGAATATGGCAATACGCTGCTATGAAAGGGTGCTGAGAGTGGTTATTGAGAAACATTCAGTAACACACCAGTCCCTTCACGTGGTTGTTCACAGAATCATCACAGAATCAAAATACGGTTTGGGTTGGAAGGGATCTTAAAGACCATCTAGTTCCACCCCCTGACACGGGCAGGGACACCTCCCACCAGACCAGGTTGCTCCAGGCCCCGTCCAACCTGGCCTTGAACATCTCCAGGGATGGGGCAGCCACAGCTTCTCTGGGCAACCTGGGCCAGGGTCTCACCACCCACATAGTGAAAAATTTCCTCCTAATACCTAAACTAAATCTCCCCTCCTACCATTTAAAAGTTCCCCCCCGTCACTGCACTCCCTGATGAAGAGTCCCTCCCCAGCTTTCCTGTAGCCCCTTTAGGGACTGGAAGGGGCTCTAAGGTCTCCCTGGAGCCTTCTCTTCTCCAGGCTGAACCACCCCAACTCTCCCAGCCTGTCCTCACAGCAGCGGGGCTCCAGCCCTCGCACCACCTTCCTGGCCTCCTCTGGACCTTCTCCAACAGGTCCACATCCTTCTGATGTTGGGGGCTCCAGGGCTGGAGGCAGCATTGCGGGGGGGTCTCCCCTGCGCGGAACAGAGGGGCAGAACCCCCTCCCTCGCCCTGCTGGCCGCGCTGTGGGGACGCAGCCCCGCGTGGGGTTGGCTTTCTGGGCTGCCAGCGCACATTGCTGGCTTGGTCGAGCTTCTCATCCACCAACATAAACTCAGTCACTTGTTCTCCTTCTGAATTGCTGTTTTTCAACCACGATATGGAAATATAGTGTAGACAAGAAAAAAGGAGTATGGACAAAAATACAAAATCAATGTAATCTCAAAGGCATTCCTTTTCCTCAGCCCCTTTCCAGAGCATTGATGAACGTGTCTGAACCAAGCAGGCTGTGGTGGCGGGCAGCGAGGTGGCTTCCAGCACGGTGCTGCGCTCGCAAGAGAGGCAAACTGGTGGAGAGCAATGGACGCCATACCGTGGCTGAGGTGGAAGTGGTTTATGTGATGTCTTTTATGCAGGAATTAGTAATTTATAGTTAATGCCTTTTATGTAACCAAGAGAACCGAATCTGTTTTGTGTTACATTACAGCAGTTCAAAGAAAAAAAAAAAATACGAGAAACTTCAACCCATTGAAATTCATTCAAGGGAGATGGGAAAGCGACTGTAAAAGGGAATCATGGAGCTGGTGCAAGACCCCTCTTCTGAGGTTAAATAGCAAAAGGAAACAAAGTAATTTAGATTTTATTGCAAAGAAACAAAGAGGCTGCAGCAGAAATAATGTTCTGAAACTCAGATGTAAGGGATCTGTTTAACACCTGGACAAGCAAGCACTGGGGAGAAAGTTACTAAGAAGGGGACTGACTGCATAAATATTCATTCTTGTTCTCCTCTTTAGAGCATGGATGAAAACTTCACAATTATTCCTAAATTATATATAAAAAACCCCCCCACCACTTAAAAAAACCCTAGTCTGTGTTTTTAGTTACAGATTTTTTCTGTTTATTGACTGGATTGTATTTCTTGTGCTCGAGATCAGAGCTTGGAGATGTGCAGAGATCCTGCACCTTGACCAGACGCCTAGACGTTGTCGGTGGTCTCCCAAGGGAGCGGTGGTGCGGCTTATTCTCTCTGCGGTGTGTTTGTTGTGTCCGTGGCGGCTGCGCTGCACCCGTCAGCACGGACTCGGGCTGCGTCGGCCCCGTGACACTGTCCCAGGGACATCTGGGGGGCGGGATGGCAGCTTGTGCCCTTCAGCCTCTGCGGCAGCCACGCACAAGAAGAGAAAGAAAGTGATGACAGTGCAGTTGAGTCTGACCTAAGCTGTTTTTCACTAAGGAGCCAAATAGTAAGTAAATGCTTAATTTTGTTTTGATGATTTTGGGAGCAAACTGAAAATACTAAGAAGAACTGTAAAAGAATATTCCAAAATACCTATTATTTAATCAGGAAACTGGAACAGCAGTCTTGGAACTCTGGTCTGCAGGAAATTAAGTATTTAGGTTTTGTTTTCATTTAACTACATTATGATATTGCTTTAGAGCTTGGAAAGGGCTCAGAATGTTTTTAGGCACTTCTGTTAAAACAAAAATTACAATTTTGATAGACTGGGCTGAGCAAATTTGTCACATGAATAAATAAATCCTTGGGAGGAAGGTGTATATGTAGACAGTAGTTCTGTGTGTACATGTATTTTTCTTTTTATGCAGGCACTTGCACACACATCCATAGATGCACCCAGAGCAAATATTTAAGGAGTTGTTCTGTCTAAAATATGCTTGAAGTGTCGTCTTATCGTGTTAAATGAAAGCCATGAAAAAAAGGTACTACCATGTTAGGAAGACAGAAAGGCATTAAATCTGCGGCAGTGTGTGTGTAAAGGCAGAGACTCTTGGCAAGCAGGAGAGTTCAATGGGCAGATGAAGCCACCAGACTCTGTCATGTGACTGGTGGTTTGCTCCGAAGAGCGGGGATGGATTCAGATCCCTGGTCCAGTCCAAGAGCAGGGCTCTTCTGGAGTAGATTTCCTGGGTGACCTTGGATATTTCATTTAACCTCTTTGCTTATTGTTAATACAGCACTGCGTAAGGACACCCGAATGCATGCTGAATGTGCAGACAGCACCCAAGAACTCTTTTTCTGACTCTGTAGCCCTGTTAAGAATCATTTATTTTTTTTCTTTTTAAGCGACATGGAGCCCCATAGTATTGTGACTTTTCTCCTTTGAGTGGCTTGCTGGGAAGTGGTTCTTGTATCCTCTGCATTGAGGCATCTTTGTCCCAAATGTGCTCTTAATGCCTAGATTCTCCATCTCAAAAATGGGAATAGTGTGGCAATGCCACATTTTATAAGATAAATAAAATTTGTGAGACATAATGGTAGTGAAGCATACATAGGGATGGATTAATAGTAGAGCATTGCGCTTTGTTGTAACTAAGAAGAACTGTAAAGGAATATTCCAAAATACCTATTATTTAATCAGGAAACTGGACCAGCAATCTTGTTGTAACAAACCAGTTTTTGTGTACTTTCTTTATGTTTTAACCACCTTGACCTACAGGAAGTTGTGATTTGCCCTTGAGCAGAACAAAGGTGTGGGAGAAAGTTCTCAGGGAGAGCAAGAATGTGAGTCATAATCCTTTGCTGAGACCAGAGTTTCAATTTTGATGCAGAAGCTTATGTTTACAAGATGTTTACAAGATACAATTTAGTTTCACAGGAGCCTATGCAGAGTTCCCTTCAGTTTAAATTTCACGTTGGTTAAGTTTTCCCATAAGGGTTTTGAGCTTTTCTCAAAAGCTCAAAATAAAAAAGTATTCTGGATGTCATCTGGTACCACCTCAGTCTGTGAAATTTAATAAGATTAGATCAGAGATTGTAAAATGGCATGTACAGCCAGATCAAAATGAACTTGTTCAAACTTGGTTGAAATTGAATTTTTAACAGAACCTGAAATCAGCCAGGCTTTCTTGTAGCTTCACGGTGAAACTGGAATCTTGATATTGACAGTTGTTTCCTCACCCCTCGCCCCCAAGTCCCATGGTATTTGACTTTTCTTGAAGTCTTACAGACTGGAGCCACATGAATGTATGATAATTGAGGTTTTCTTTTCAAGTCATGTAAATTTCCAGCTTCCATGGTTGCTGAGAGAAAAAAACCAACTAACTAGATCATACACTCAACATCTCAGACGTCACAAAACCAGTGAGGTGCATTCAAACCCTTATTAAAAATTCTATTGATTTGCAAGTCCATGCCTTATTTTGGGGGCCCAAACATTTTCTTATTATAACAACGTTTTTTTTATATTGGCAGAAACAGCGGCAAACTTGAAAAAAACAGAACAAGTGTGATATTACTACCTAGGACTGACATATTTAATCCTTTTTATGGCCACAGCTTCTCTGCAGTCACAGGAGTGTGCTATGTTGCTGCTGAGATAATCCAGTTTACTGAAATTCTGACAATATGGTATCTTTGAACAAGAGTATTTACACCTTGCTCAAAGGAGAAGTCATCAAAATGCATGTGAATAACTTCCTCTTCTCTCTCTGTAACAAACAGTGAGACCTGATCTGCTCAAAGTCTTTTGTAAAAACCTACTGGAGCGCATGCGTTAAACTTGGTAGATTATCTTTTTAAATTATAGTGCGTTTAAATGTATCAATAATGCCTGCCACATGACACTGTTAGCTCTGCGCGTTTCATGAAATGAAACCTTGGCCGAGGTGCAAGTTGTTGTGCCCGCAGTCAGGCAGTGCAAACAGTCCACCGGCAGTATTTGAGTATAGTTTGGCTTGTGTGCAGTTTTAACAAGCCCTGGGTAGTGGAAATTAGAAACATAAGTATGGATGTATCTCATAGCAGAGAAAGATGACTTGGAAAGAAAAATCTGTTTTCTTCTATAAAACAAAAAATGTTTTTACAGACATTGCCTTTCCCTTTCCATACTAGAGCTGTGCCTATAATTTGAATAACTGTCTTTTGCCAGGATGTTGACCTTACAGAAATCAGCAATGTCAGAGACTTGTTAGTTACTGATACTGGCCTGTTGTTGATGGTCTTTATATGTAGCCTGCCTTATTCTTCTCAAGTTCTTGAACACACATGGAGCTGCGATGACAGAAGTGGGAAAGTGCGTATTGGTTTGGTTCCTATGTAAATATGAAAAATATCTGCAGAACACCAGTGAGCAACTTCAGAAACTAGGTATGAGGAAAATCAGTCCTCTAGCCCCAACTTTTGCTGTGACAGAGGCACTTTCTTTCCCTTCCTATCCATGTTTATTCCCTGTATCGCAAGCTGTTCTCTGTGGAGAGGTGTCAGCCTTCACGCACCAATCTAATGAATTTATGTAGGTGTTTCAAGTGGGCATTGGTGATACCTTACAAAATGCAAGGTGGAAGAATTGCTTAGCATAACATTTTTGAAGGGGACTCAGTTCCTGCTATAATGTTAAATACCAGTTCTTACAAAGCCGATGCTTCTTCCTCTCCACCGTTCCTGACAGAGGATTGCAATAAATGAACGCAGTCTTGCTCTCCTAGAAGGGCTGTTTTACACCACAGCTGGATTGCCGGTTTGCTCTCTTCAGCACGCGCAGAGCATCACCCTCTAGCAGGTGATGGGTTAAGCAGGATGGGAAGTGTGACAAAAGGAAGAATTGGGATTCTCTAGTTGTAACTTGTTAGGTCTGTTGATGATAATCGGAACAGTACCAAAGCCTAGACCATTCCGCTATGGATTTGCAGTGACACTGGTAAGAAAGAGCATTCTGTAGAGGAGATAATGGAGAACTTGGAAGTCTCGCACAGCTTGGGTAGTGTGAGAAGGAAGTGAATGTGTTTGATGTGCGTGTGCAGTACAACAAACAGCTTGAAGAAAACATGGTTTTAAATCAACTTGTATTTGCTAAGGTTTGGAAGTACTTTAGGGGTTGGAGGCAAGACCGTATCGTTGCAGGTTAGCTAAAAACCCATGAAGACCATATTATTGCAGCTTAGCTAAAAACCTGTGACTACGGTGCTCGTTCCTGTCAAGTAAGAAATAATGCAGCGTGGAATTGCTGCAGCTGGAGACTTAAGATAATCGCATTGCCTTTCATTTGCTGTGGGGGAAGGGTTATGCAGTTATTGTAGCTCTGTTCATCTGTATTACGGTTAAATTTCAGTAACTAGCTATAGCTTTAGTACTGATTTTACTCATATTAGAAAATGAATTTTCCTAAAAGAAATTAACCTTTTGAAAAAATGTCATCTTTCAGAATTGCTCTTTTAATTTTTCTACCAACGTTCATGATCCAGAACAACATGAGCAAGGGGCACTGACATGGTTCCCTTGAGGTAGCTGACAGAGGGAAAACTGAGTAAACATACTGATCAGAAGAGAACCCAGGCCTGCATCTCAGCAACTTCAATAGCAAATTGAGCGATTTTTAGCAATTTCATTGCTGCTGAAAGCCATTTTAGGCTAAAATGAATTAGTTTAGTACGCTTCCATGCTGGAGGTTGAGATGGTGATCTTCTGGAGAGAGTCAGAAATACAGCTTGGACCTCTGGTTTCTGTAGCTGGTCCAGCAGGATTCAGGAGATCTTTTCTGTTGCTCCTGAGAAAGTTGTCACTTCAGTAACAGTACTCATTGCAACAAATTAATAATACTGGAAAAAGCATCGTCTTGTTTAATTTCTTTTTTTTTTTTTTTTAAATTTTTATGTTTGGGATGCAGTGAATGGTGAATTGTTTCCTTCTCAGCAGCTTCTTTGGAAGTGGGCAAATTTTGAGAGTGGTGGGTGCCTCTCTGCTGAAGAGGAGATTAGTTACTATTATTCTGTGAGGAAACAAGTGGGTAGTTCTAGGTAGTTCTACAAAAACTAATAAATATGAGTCATGCCTTTGAATTCAGTGCAATAAATGTGCATGAAATTTTGCTGTGAGCATTGCTATCTACTGTGTGCTACATGAATTCCAAAAGAATATGTGGCTTGGATGTAGGTCTTGTGCCCACCTCACCTCCCCGCTGCTTTGGTGCTGTTTGACTTTAACGATTCTCCATTGCTTGTGTGTATTTTAGGGACTACACTAAGCTATTCTGTTCAGCACTTGAATCATCTTGAGGTAAAAATTTTACATTTTTCTCTTTTTGAACATTTTTCTTCAAGCTATTCAAGCCAGATATACCACACATGCATACAGGTAGGGCTTCTGTTGTTTTTGAAGGTAAATTGGATTTTTAAATTCAAATAGATACTCTTTCTTTGTATTGCTATGCTTTATTACTATGGTTTGTTCGGTGAATAAAATGTGTTTTAGTGGTTTTTATGTGAACTAGAAATGTATTTTTGGTTTTCATAAAATTCAGTATGTCTGAATTTATCTTAGCCATTGCAGAACATCTTTTTTGGGGTTTGTGTTGATAGACCAAATCTTATTTTATTGTAGCTGTGTACATGGTTAAAGCTGAAGAGGAACTTGGTTCATTATTTCCACTGTTTTAAAAAAAAAGTTCACCCATTTATGCAGTTAGTAAATATTCTTGTTTCACAATTTAAGATTCTCATGAACCGTTCACGTAGAGAAAAGTGTGTCTTAAAGTGTCTTCAGTAGTAAAATTGGAGAGGGACTGAATGTGAAATATTAAGAGTTTTGAGGGATTACTCATTCAATAAAGCTTGTTTAAATAAAATATGAAGACAGGCAAATTGGACCCTAAATTTTGGGGCAGACGACTGCTTCCTTTTAAAGTATTCATCTCAATGTTTGCTGAGAGGGAGGAAACAACTTTTAAAATAGGATCAGGTGGCCTTGTGCAACCCTTGAACATTACAAAGAAACATAATCTTTCAGTCAGATTATTGTTGTACTGAATGGAAGAAATATGTGTGCATTGAAACTATATTAGTGTCTGAATACTTAGCGTTTAAACTCTTAAATGGCTACAGTGGCCTGCGCGGAAGCAGCCTAAAATGTCTGTATTCTTTAAGACTGGAGAATAGTTGTCCTAACTGTATGCGTCTCCTTGCATGGCAAACCTTCATTTTAAAGGGATTGTTGCAGTTTATGCTCACCTTTCAAGAAATGAGGCATGACTGAAGGTCTTTGACCTGTGGAAATCCTACCTGCAGAAGGATATTGTTTTACAGCTTATAGGATTTTATTAAAACAAATAAATTTTATTACTGTGAGACTTGTTTGTGTAGGGCTCGCTGTATGGGGCAGATGCAGTTTATCTTACGTGCTTGCAGTTTGTTCAGCCCCGTTGCCAACGTGGAGTCATGGTGTGTGGGACAGAACTTCTGAGCTCCGGAGTGTCTCCAGCAGAGTCTTGGACTGCTCCGAGGTCCTTCACCTCTCTCTGATGGACACTAATGCACTTCTACAGCTACTAAGGCTAGACAGCTGCTTGGAATTGCTTTGGGGGGTTTGTTTCCCCCCTTTGTAATAAGGCTTAAATTTCTATTCTCTAGGAGAGCGAGACATTAAAAAAAAAAGCTATTGTTTCGCAAGTAATACAGTACATTCTGATTTTCTTTCCCCTTCCATGCGTATCTCAGATCGTTGCTGTTTTCAGCAACAAAATCAAACGAGACGAAATAGACTCTGATATCATTGTTGCTATTTTCCTTACGTATTAGTTGCTTATTCTTTATTCCAGCCTTCATTTGATTTCCGCCTCCCTTTCAGTGATAAAGGAAGTAGTAAATCTATCCAAAAAAGGGTAAAACTAAGAAATTTTGGGATAAAATTTTATATAAATGTCATTGCCTTTTGCATATGCTTTTTCCAGAAGTTACTATCTCGCCTGTGCAGTGTTTCTTCCATCAGTAACCAAACCTGAAGATCCGACAGATTGATTGCAGTTCTACGGTTGTCTCAGCTTTTAGCAGTAGCTTTGTGGAAAGAATACTTTATGGGTGCTTTTACTGTCCTTGTCACTTGCCCTGACAAAGAGAGTTCACAAGACCAGATACTGGGCAGAACCAACTAAACCAGCCCAAAAGCAGATCATGAGCAGCAGTGTTAACTAACCAGATCTTCCTGGACTATAAAATGCTTCCCTGCTGCTGTACAGTGCTTTTTAAAATGTGTGTTCTTGTTGCTTCATCTTTCAAATGTACCAGATACTTACAGCAGTGTATAATTCTGTATTATTCAGGAGCCAGTACAAGCAAACCATGATGTACTTTCTGTGAGTGTAATGTATTAGGAGTTTAAAGCCCTGTGTTTTTGTAGTTGTATTACTTTTCAATTCTGCACTGCGCTATCAACCAGCCAGTGAAAACAGTACTTAAGAAAAGCTTCAGGCTTATTTTTGCACTATGAGTCACTGTTAAAAAATGGGTTCATCTTATTTATTTTCTCCCGCAGTGCAGCTTTGCTGAGCGAAGAGTAAGTATAACTGAAACTTGGGACCACATCCCTCAGAAAATGCTTTCTGTACAGTTGTTCTTCTCATGTTAAACTTTCTGGTCACTATTTTATAAAAAGGTATAAAAATCTTACCTGCCAGGCATTCGGTCATGTGAAGTTTCAAATGTCTTAAGTTCCATTCTGAGAGAGAGAGAGAGAGAGAATTACTCCAGTCTTGTCAAATAAAAAGCTTTTGGTTTCGTTTTACCAGAACTGTATCATCTTTGTCTACCCTGCTTGCTAGGAAGCATGAGGAGGACCCGTCAGTCTCAGAAAAATCTCACTCCTCATGTATTTTCAAGTAATCTGAATAATATATATGAAACCATTGGCAAGAGTGAACCTGGCCTGGGAGTAGCAGTTGCTGAGTTTCATGGACATTGACATGGGAGGGGTTGTTCTGCCTTTTTTTTTTTTTTTTAAAAAAAAAGGAATGTAACATCGTTTTTTTTCTGTGCAGTTTTTAGAACTCCATTTTCTGTAATGGATTAGACTTGAAATGGTCTTATCTTGCGTGAGTCTTCCAGGCATCTCTTCTACTTCCTCAAATAAATCGCTTTGATGTTCATGTCATAAAGCAGATTTCAATGAGAGACAGGCTGTGTTTAGAAATGAGAAACACTGTTTATAAGATTTTGTAGCCTGTCTTGTTTTGGCACAAAATATTGCATCTTTTGAGCGTCTGTAGCATTAAAACAGCAAGTAAATGCAAATTAAAGTAGATTATTTTGCTACTACAATTATCTCAACACGTTCTGTTGGAAAATGTTGAAAATGGGTATTTTTTTGGAAGCATCTTCTATTTCTTACCAGCCTTAAAGGGGGTTGAAATTTTTTCCAATCTTGACATTGTGGTGAATTCAGTGGGATTTGGAGCTATGTCCCATCGCTTTGAGAATTATCCCAGTCACCACGGTGTTACCTACCAATACTCAGGCAGCTGTTCCACTTCCAATAGGAGTTACGGAGTGGGGTCCCACCTTCCAGGTGAGGAACCGTTACAGGCTGTCGAACCTTTCTCAACCTTTCAGCGTTGAGTAACTCCCACGGAAAACACTGAGGAATTCAGAGTGTTATCCCGCATTCAGATCAGCTGATTTGCTCGGGAACACATATGAAAATTTTGTTAAATCTTGCTGGATGTCGGGATTTCCACATCTTGTGCCCTCACTTTGGGCATCGAGGAGTAGTAGTAGGAGGTCACTGCCAGTATCCAGCACATTTTTTCCATTAGCCTTTACTTTGCTTTTATTTCAAGTGCTTTTAAATGAAATGGTTATTCTCAAATGGAATGCATTTTAGTTTGACTGCTTTTTTCCTTTTCTAAAAAAAAAGTAAATAATTGTGCGTTGTCCTTATTCTTAAATCGAACCAAACTGTTTACTTTTTGCATTTCTGTGGAGCAGACAGAGAACTTATAATCAACAATATGAAGTAGAAGTGGCAGTAAATTTTTGGTTGTTGGTCCAGCAGAAGAGAGGCTGATATATGTGACTCTATGAGATTACCTGATAATGAGGATGTAGGACTGTGTGACTCCACGTGCTGCTTTGCTGTTCATCACAGCATCTACCATTACAAACTTATTTCCATTTTTTGACAAAATTGGTATAAATAGTTCGTTCACAGAATGATTTGTAAAGCTCTCCGTGGAATAAAACCCAGACAGTCATTGAATTCTTCTAGAAGTTTAAGCTGCAGTTTAAGTTGAATTCTTGATTACATTACCGCACCGAATTCAAATTATATTCCAAATTTAGACTTAACATACGTTGTTCTAAAAATATTTTAAATTAAGTTCAGCCCATAAAAAGAGGGGGAAGTTTCAGTGCTCAGCAGTATTGGGTAATTATGTTCCTTAGTAACTGGATGAGTTGTGTGAAGCAGCGTAAACACACCTGGACAAAATGCTTGTATGCTCTAGCATTAGCTGTTCGTTTAGTTACGATTTCCAACACCTTTGTTGAATAAGTGTACTAAAAATTCTCAGTTTAGGTTTGAAAATACCTTGGTGGAATTCAGTAACTGGATTCCCCGTTAACCCTGATGGTTAGGATTTTCTGTAAAGATAGTTGAACAAATTATTTTTGATGTTGTGCATATTCCCTAGAAAGCTGCTGTGCCTTCTTGCAGCTTTACTGAACATTTGTTCTCCATTCTGCTTATTTCCTTTTTTAAGGGCTTGGGTCCAGGCCAAAGAGCACAATTATGCTTACATGGGCCTTGATTCTTAACCACATGCCTAACTAAGCAAGTAAGCAGCCCCGTTAAAGTCAATGGGATTACGTGCATATTTGGAGTTAGGTGCAGGCTGAAGGCTTTGATGCACTGAATTCAGCTTTACAGACTGACTGAGTATTGTAACACAAAACAGCTTTTTCTAAGCACAGATATATTAATGAAAATGCTTAACTAATGTATCTCACCTGGGTAGAATCAGAAATACATATTTAGGAGGGAAGACAGTTATGCTAGATGAAAAAGTTCGTAATTCACGACACAAAATCCTCAAGGAATAATGAGCGTTGCTGTTGTACTGCAATAGGAAGCCCAGCGTACGCTGCATTTTTTAGCGTGTATCAGTGGGAAATAATTGCAGTCACCTCTTAGAGTTACGGTGGCAGGAGCTTATCGTATCTTGAACAGCATCATTCAAAGAGCTGGCAGTAACTCACATGGGACTTTTGGCTCTGTATTTTTACTGGACTACTGCAAACTAGCAATTTCCTTGAGTGACCTGACTTTCGGAATGTAAAATTTTCTTTGCCTTTTTGGTGATTCCCAAGCAGAAATCTACATTTGGGCAAACAAAGCAATGCCACGACTGTTTCCCATCAAAAAGAGAATTCCTATGAACTAAGAAGCAAACAAGTGTGTTTCTGACCTGGAGCCTTGGAGAGCTCTCACAGCAGCCTGGCCATCGGCGTATATCCCATCCCGTGAGGCTATGATGCAATTAGCGACGCTGCCTTCATCTGCAGAGTTAAACCCATCCTTGTGTCTTTTCCGGGCCAAGGCCTTGCATGACAGTAAACCCCAGCTTTCACAGCCGCCTTCTGTTGACCTTGACATAGTTTCACGTGATTTCTCTGGTTCTGCATGCAGCAGAGAAGAGTGTGACTCTGCTTGGGAGGGGAAGGCCAAAAGCCGTAAGAGGACAAGGAAAGCTGCTCAATCCCATCCCCTCCGCTTGCCGCGGTCTTCACTCTCGCTCCCGGGAGTCGCCGCAGGAGCAGGGACCCTGGCCAGGAGCAGGCTGTGGGAAGGTGAGGAAGAAACCTGCCCACAGGTTCCCCAGGTTGCTCCAAGAACTCCATGAGCAAGGAGAGAAGAGATTTGTTTCTGTTGCCAAATTTTCTCTATTGCCATGGCATCATCAAAATAAATATGGCTCGAGTCTTAACTCATATGAGCATTTTAAACCTCCAGTTTGTACTCATGTGCACGATGTGAAATCAGATGAGCTTTTCTTAATCTTTGAAGAATTAGTTTTTCTGGAGACTCTTTCCTCCCTCTGTCAAGCCCAGTCAGGTAACGGCACAAGCTTTGCAAGCAAACTGAAGGAACTCTGCGGACCCCCAGAAGGTCTTTACTAGTCTTACGAGGGCAGCGGGCTCTAGTTTGAGAACATCTGCTTTACACAGTATCAGGTATTATTGTATAATTGAATGCTTTTCAGATGCCAGTCGGTGGAGGGTTTTTTCCAGCTGTAGCGTAGAGTCGGTTTCAGGCTTCAAACAACAGTTACCAAGTTGTTGTAACTAACAGATAATGACCCCAAATGCTATCGCAGAGTTACACTGCGCTCTGCTGCTGTTCCTGACTGAATTTGTCATTAGGGAATAAACGGGTCAGTGCTAAGGCTTATGAGAACAAAGGTGTGTGTTGAGATCACAAGCTTGCTTTTTTTTGGGGGGTGGGTGGGTGGTTTTCCTTGGGAACTGAAGAAGTTTGAGGAAATGCATAAATTTAAATTTGGGGATTTAGTAGTGAAACACGTATTACGCACAGCAAAAAATAAATAATGTGTCTTACAAATTCTCGGGTTATGTTTTAAAGGTGTAAGTATAACAACATAGGCAGAACTGAATCCCTCCACACGCTCCCAACAGGATAGTGCCAGGTGAATCTAAGAGTGGGGCTTCCAAATGTAACTGAAGTAGCATCCCATTTCCATACAGCGTGGCATCTAGGATTAAGTCTTCTGGTACAGCTGATAGTTCTAACTGTATTTTCCTAGGTATTTTGTGTCACGTATTTGTGCCGCAAAACTAGCAGAACAGGTAAAATTGCTAGAAAAATCAGTGTTTACGTCTGCAGTTTTTGACTTGTATGAGGATAGAATGTGTCTACCACTCTTTTTCATTTTAAGCCTTTCCTGTTACTTGGAGCTTTTTCTGACTCTTCTGGGTTATATTTCTGGCAGTATTTTTAGCACAATGTAATTTCACTTTTATGAGGGCAATGTCATCCCGCCTTAATCCACCAGTGATCCAGTTTTATGCTCACTGTAGCTGGTAACTCTGACACCTTTTATTTATTTGATGTCAGTAAGGGTCAAGTTTCATTGTGGGCTTTATTGCACCACAGTGACGGTTGAATATCACTAGTCTTAGGAGGCTTTATCTTTAATTTATTTAGAGTCAGATTTGTCGGACATAATACCATGTTTGCAGCAGTCACATTACAGCTACATGATAATCACCAATTATGAGAAAATATTCTTTTGTTTGGTTGGTTTCCCCCTGTCCTGGGAGCTTCTGCAATGATGATTCCATATTTGACTTGCTTTTTTATTTTTTAGTGTTTTATTTATCTAGCTTTCAAATATTGGTAGACCTCTTTTATTTGAGCCACCTCTGGCCTGCTGTGTTGTAGAAGTGGTCATCTGTCCGTATTGGATTTCCTTCCTTCAGCAATATCTGAAACAATTTAGGAAGCTGTATACTGTCTCCTGCCACTTACCGGCCCATCATTTTCTCCTGCTGATGTTTTATGCTTCATTACGCCTTCTTTGTATGAGGGAATACCTCCCTGTTTCTTCTTAGGGTGGCAAGGGAAGGAATTGGATAGTTTTGGGCCGATAACCAACTCACTTGATGTCGGGGTTGCTATTTGGTCTTTGTCAGTGTATCCTGTCTTAATGTTATGACTTTTTGAGTTTTTCAGTTATTCAGATCTAGTAATTGCAGCCTTTTCTCTTGGACTGGCATATTTAGGCTGGAAGCTGTATCATTCATAGTGATTTTGATGAAAAAGCAGAAAGCCTGTGACCAATCTATTCGTTGTTCAAAACCACCGTTAGATAAGTGTATTGCATATTAGTCTTACCTAGAGGGCTGGAGCCCACATCATCACATCCCTGACTTCAGTGACATTTTGTAAAAACATTTTGAGGTGGCAGAAGGAGGAGGACTGGTGCACCAGTGCTGCAAGAGTGATAAGCTTCATAATAAACCTCTGTGCTTTAAAAACCTCCCTACTTTAGAGGATAGTATAAAAGCCAGAAGTCAGTGATACACACACAATTGCTGAAATATTTTTCCTGCACTAAGAACTGCAAAAAATTGTTGAACAGCTTTTGGCAAAAACGATTTCTGTACTGTGATTTTGAACCAGTGAGTATTTATATGATAATTTATATTTGGAGAAGTTCTTCCATATTTTAAAAGAATGGACACTAGATTTTAAAATCCAAAGTATGTTGGCATCGATGATGGCATGCTGGTATTTGTGGAGTGACACAAAAAAGGCACTGCATTTCTTTTAAAGCTTTCTTTACAAGTTGTTTTGTCTCTAAGCAGTTATTGTTATGAAGCCAGAAAAAAGCTAAGTGGAAAGGTTATACATTGGAAACCCCCATACAGGCTGCTCTTGGAAAATGACTTAGCAGTTATCGATCCAAAACCACCGCTGCAGAGTTCGTCTGGGAGCGGTGGAGTTCTGGTCCATTCCTGAAGAGCGTAGGCTAGTTGTCTGCGGGAATGGAGTCAGGGAAACTGCCAGGGGCTACGCTGGCTCTTCCACGCCAGGGAGAGCTCCGGAGGTTTGGAAATGTGTCGGTTGGTCACTGTGATCCAGTGATGGTTTGATGGTGCGCTCCTCTAAGCAGAGTTTGAGTAAGTCACTGGATTGGCTTCATTGCCTCCTATTTACTGCTGTAGCTAGAGTTCTACAACTGGATGTGCAATGGCTAGACATTCTTGATTAAATGCCATATAAAATATAAGGTAAAGTATAAGTAGGCATATGTAGGCGTACTTTCATTCATGTCAGAATATGGAAAACAGGTATCAGCCCATCTGTTTAGGTTGCATAGTGTTGGAGCTGAAGCCTGAACAGCAGGCCGCAGGCCGTAACTGAAGCCTGAACAGCGGGCCGCAGGCTGTAACTGAAGCCTGAACAGTAGGCCGTAAATGAAGCCTGAACAGTAGGCCGTAAATGAAGCCTGAACAGCAAGCCGCAGGCCGTAACTGAAGCCTGAACAGTAGGCCGCGACTGAAGCCTGAACAGCAGGCCGCGATAGCTGCTTCTTGGAATGTGCTACAAGATATAAAAGCTGAGCTTGCGTATCTATAAGAAAGCTGACCTTGCATATTTAGAAGCGGACAATATTTAGCCAATAGCAAACGGGCTAGATAAAGAAGCGTACAATGTTAACCAATAGTTGGGCTTGAAGCGCGTGAACACAGGTAAATAACCAATTGAATGCCGATGGCGAGCATGTGTACAGATAACTGTGAAAATATAATCAGACGAGCTGAACAATAAAGGGTTCGACTTCGAATCGCAGCGATGTATTTGGTCGTTCCGGTCCCTGCATGGAAATGCCGAACCTGGCAGCACGGGCATAAATCTCAGGAGAATTTTGTCTATTATGTGATATGATATAACTGTACAGTATACCAGCTGAAGGAGCGAACGCAATGACTTCTTTTTGCTTTTGTTATAAGCACATGCAAATTTTGAAGTGCTGTGTCTGCAGTTGGGTACATATATCGTTAGAGGCCCTGGTGTTTCTTCCCTTCCCCACCTACCTCACCTCCCTAGTGGAAGAGGGGATGTTGTCATGGATACTCACCCTTGTTCTTACTCCTTTTCCTCGGATGCTTTGAGTGAGTTCCGACTTCGTTCTCATAACCATCTCCTGCTCCTCTCCCTTCCCAGTCAGCGTGACCACCCCAGTTGTGCTGAAGGGTGCTTAACCTTTGAGGGGGAGGATGAAAAGCATTTGTGCCTGGGTATTTCACTGAAGGCAGAAATGCTGAGTCTTCATTTATGTTTCTGTAACTGTAAGTGCACTGATCAATAAGCCTTTGCCTTGCTTCTGCTCAATTGGACTCGGAAGGCTAAATCTTAACTACTGTGTCGAGCTAACTCATGATTTAATCTGATGACTCTTGCTTTAACATGAATTGTGTACCTAAACGTGTTTAACGTAAGTTGTGTACCTAAATGTGTAGTGCAACATACCCATTCATATACCTAAGCAAATCAATAGGTAATTAAACAATTTACCTGGCATAGCAGACAAAGGTTTTTGTCAATACTTCTGGATTTGATTTATTTAGAAAATCTCAGCCATTCTAAGGAAGCTAAATGAGAACCTACTGGTTAACTAGATGAAAAACCAACCTGGAGTTTTCCTAAGGATTTCAGATAGGCAACGCCAAGCTCTGACAACTGTGACTTTGGCAGTGACGTGAAAAATAAGAAAAGGTAACTTGAAAAAAGTAAGTTACACGTTTTAACCAGCTGTTGGTCCAAGCAGTAATTATGGGATGAGATTTACAGAAAAGCTGTATGCCAAGGATTAGCTATGTAATTCAGTGCCTAATCCAGTTCTGTACATGTATTTTAATAATGTAAAGGGCACTTTCTTGTAGTCTAGATGGTAGTTGCACAAAAACTTTGATTTGGAGAGAAATTTGTTGGTTAGTGCAAATTCAGATAACTTTTTCCTGTAAGATTTATCATTGTTTTCTCCTCAGTACAATGTCTACAGCAAATCAGGATAATGCTTACAGTACACGTTTATTGCACTTCATTTAACAGTGCAGAAGGTTTGCATGTAAACTCTTCAGAACTCTCTTCTGAGGCACCACAGGCCACAAATAATACTGTATGTTAAAAATTTCAGTGGAGTGACAATACACCAAGTCTCCTTTTATGATGAAGTCTAACTTTGCTGAGGACTGCAAAGAATAGCAAACTTAAGGTTAAGGGGTTTTTTCATCTTTTTTTCATCTTTTTAAATAAGTAATAACTCAGTATATGACTAAATCTCAGTCCTAGTTGGGGGTTTCAGTGACGAAATTTAGCTTGACTTCATCAGGAAAGCTGCTGTTATCTTTCTGGTTAGACAAACAGAATATTTAAATATTTAGCATGGTATTCTGCCTTTGGATCATGGAAGACATTCTGGTATTACACTTAATTGTACTTTGCATATGCAAACTTACATAAAAAGCTGTG
The DNA here is from genome assembly GCA_013398295.1 of Chionis minor. NCBI lineage: Eukaryota > Metazoa > Chordata > Aves > Charadriiformes > Chionidae > Chionis > Chionis minor. The sequence continues at coordinate 2,060,046 of VZSF01009519.1, read as the reverse complement.
GTTTTTTAGCCTTATATACAGGAGTTAGATCATACATGAAATAGGACTTCAGATATTTCAGGCTTGTTTTAAGATTATTGTATCCTGCAGTATTTTCAGAACAGTCATGTGCTTAAAATGAAAAGTGGTTTTAAAATTCATTGTCTTGACTACAAATTTTGAAAATTCTGTAAAATAGCACAGATCCAGTTTGAAACGTTTTTAGCTTCCTCCAATATGTCCTGGATAAGAAAATAAGATGTGCCTTGTATTTCTGTGCCTTTTTCTTGGGTTCAGGTGTTAAATATTGGGTTAGACCTACATCGTGCTACTAATGTATTTTTATTCTTACTGTGACTGCTAGTTGTTGTGGGTTTTTTAAGTTTAATTTTACTATTACATCAGTGTAGTTTAGGGTGGCCAACTGTTCCTTTCCTTTTGTACCAAGGTCATTTTAGAGCTCACATCTGCCCTCTGCTTGACTCTATAGATGTTTGTGACATGAATTAACAGTTTTTTCACACAGGAAGAAATTGCCTGAATTAATAAGCCTGTATTTTTCATGAACGCCTGTATTTTATTGAGAACTGTTACAAGCTGTTCAGGCTCACATGTTTATACCCTAGGTATATTTCCTTAATTAAAAATAATACTATGTCAAGATTTGCTTCCTGCTTACAGATGACCTGCATTTGTGTGCTTCGGAGGGTACATCTCTGAATGAGGATGGGATGGGCAGTTATTTTCCATTTATAATCTTCAGAGACTGTCCTGTAGGCTCCAAATAGGAGGGAAAAATAAAAAAAAAGTTTATTCCCTCCCTTCCCCCCGCCCCAAGTTGAAAAGAGTAATTTGTGACCATTATCGGAAAGGAATTTCCATTCAATCCTTTCCTTTCCTTGGCTGGGGAAATCCTTCCTTAGCAGACATATTTGAAGATACGATTTATTGCATCTATAGAGCAAAGAGGTGGCTGTACCTGGAATAAGAGCACTCGGTGTGATTCTGTGTACCGGTGAGAGCAAACACTGATTTTCCACAGGTCTGTCTTTATCTGTGTGGGTGAAAATACACACGGTTTAGTTTTTCTAAGATGACCATGATGCGCTTCTAAGTTGGCATCCACTCCTACATTTAACTGCTTAGAGCTGAGCAACTATAGTGGTGCTGCCTTCTCCTTTCCAGCAAGAGAGAATACGTGTTTGACAGAACCTCAGTTTAAGCTGGACTTGAATTCGTTAAGCTTTGTATTACCCTGCAGCGAAATACTGTGATTGGAAATAAAGCATTAAATGATTGTCAGAGAGCTGTTCAAAATGGAATATTAAAGATTCATGTACAGAAGATTTTGTTTCCTAGAAACTCCTTTGTAATTAGATTCAGCCTCTAGTTGATGGATTATTACTCATTAATTAATGAGATGGTGTGACCACAGTAAGGACGTGATGCCTTGCACTAACTAGGTAATTGAGTGTACAAGCCTACCTGAAAAGCACGTCAACTAAATGGCAGACGGTGAAAATGTCTGTTTGATTCTAGGATTGACCATACAGGTGAAGAGTATTTGGATGAAAAATAATTTTAAGACAATTTTCAGGAAAAATTATACCTATAGGTACTGCACCTTCAAATTTCAGGAAATAACATTCTTTCTGTACAAGCTAACAGAGAATACAGGTGTGAATGTCTGTGGGGATGATGGTTTCTGGTCTCGTATGAGGCTGTTAGATTATAAATGAAATTATTCTGAGGAATTACACGTAGCATCAGAACTCTTTACTTCAAGTGTTTTTACTGGTGGCAGAGTAGCACAAGGAGTCTGTTCTGCATCATCCACTTGGCAATTGTATTTTCTAGCTATGTAATAGTCTATAATTTATGAATAAACTAGTATTGCCAGATAACCAAATAGTAACACTGAAAAGTTTAAGTCAGCATTTGCAAAAGTTATGACCTCCCCCCGTCACCAGTCCCTGAGGTTTAGGTTCTGTCCCCTCGTACCATTCTAAAAATTATCTGCCTGACATTGGAAACCACAACAAAATAGCAACCCTAAATAACTGGTAGCGTTGCTTTGTATCTTAAACAGAAAAGGAAAACTCATCACTGGCTGCACAGAAAGGTTTTAGCAGTAGTGAGGACAGGGCTCCAGAGACGGCGTTGGTCTGCGGTGAGTGCGTGAGCCTGGCCTTGGGGACAGTAGAAATTCATCACGGAGCTCGGTCAGCTCTGCCTTCCGTCCGAGCACACAAGAAGGTTGCAGGGTTACAGTTTGCAAGCAAATAGTGAGGAATTCAAATGAAATCTCAGCAATCGCTTTTGCTTCCCTTTCTAATACAGACTATGATGCTCTGTTGCATCTATGCATAATTTGTGATTTATGTTCTTGAGCTCACGCCAATGTACTGCTGAACAGGACTGCTGATTTTACTGCCTTGCTATTGCTGAGCTTCTGAAAGCCCCCCCAAAATCAAAAAGCCTTGCCTGGAACATGGAATTTCTCTTGGCAGTGTCAGAGGAGTGTACAAAACTCTAATTAGAAGCTTTTGACTTAACCATTTTTTTAAAAATTTTTATTAATAAATGTCTTGAGTTTGTTTCCCTGTGCTGATCCAGAGGAAGATGCGGTGTCTCTGCAGAGAGATTTAATTCAGAACCTTTCCTCTTTAGTGTACCTTTATTTTTTCATGCTTTTATCTTTTTTTTTATTTCAGTCTTTTGTAAGATGATAATTACAATAAAGTGCCACCGCTGAGACTGAGATACGCATATGACACCCAGTCAAAAATTTCCAGCCAAAAGCCTCATGCGCTCAAGTAATCCATGTCTAGCTTGCTTTGAAGTGATCTTTCGCCATGCTTTTTGGCAGACAGACACGAGGTTTCTGGGCTCGTCATGCCCCTTGCCGTGCAGAAGCGGAGTGTGGCTGGTGCCGGTGCCGTGCCGTCACGCTGAGCACCGTTGCAGCTCCACACCTCGGTGTGTGCAGCGCCGAGCTGCTGTCTGGGGGGTTGGAAGGAGGACAGGGTGAGTTGCGTCTGCCTGCCAAGTATCACGTAGCCATTTCTTTAGAACTAACAGTGGATGAAAAAAAATAGTGGCAAAAGGGACCGTGTTTAGTTGTAAGGCAGCTCGCCGCTGGCTCAGCGGGGACCTGTGAGTGGGGACCCGTGGGTGCTGCTCCCTGGGAATTGTGTTCAGCGGGTGCGCTGATTCGGGCTAATCTTTTGTGGAAGTTTTTACCAGGAAAGCTGAGCTTTCACAGGGTGGACTGCTATTTCAGCAGCTGTGGCTAGCGCTATCATCTAGCAAACAGTAGGGTTCTGAAAACATTTTGGCACGCCAGCCTTCTACTCCGGAGTAATTAATTTCTACGATAAGGTTTTAGAAACCTTAGTTAGTAGTTTACAGTTTACTGTGTTCAGATTAGCTTTTCTGGAGTCACATAAACCCCTCCTGTGACTTGGGTCTCTGGTTAATTCCTTGGCACCCGTGCCTGTGAACCTCGTGTGGAGAAACCTGACTCCTGGCACAGAAGGATTACGGCTCCCGACGCTGGTACAGCTGCCCAGAGCCACCGGTGACCTGCATCGCTGTTTACAGCGCTAGCTTTAAAGCCTCTGGGGGCTACAGTGACCCAAGAGGAGGAGGAAATGGGCTCATGTGTTCTTCTCAGTTTTAAGAACATTGTTAAGGAAAGCTAGGAAACCTACTCATTGGGTGGGTATGTTGGAAAATAAAAAGCCAGCTATTTTTCAAACTTTCAACCCTATAGCATATACTGCTTGTGTTTTTTTTCATTGAGGACTCGTGATAGGTTTTTTTCTTTGAAGCTCTTCTTTTTGAGGGACAAAGAGCAAGAATTCGATCACGTGTGAAATGTAAAATGTCATCAGGAGTTCATTTTCAAAACAGTTGCAGACTTCCTGCACCAAGTCTTCTCTCTTAATCCTGTTGAGCATTTCTTTTACAGCGTTATGCCGTCTCTAATAGCTCTGGGCATAGCATGGTGTAAAAGCTCTGCAATTTTTGGAGATCTTCCTTTTGGAACAGTGGTGGAAGCCATTTGGCAACATAGGCCTAACTCCGTGGTGGTTGGTTTACCTTGTCGTAGCTAAAGTATGTTCTGTACTTGGAGCAGCTCTCTTGAAGACTAACTTGGGTATCTCTGTATTGCACTGCAAAGCGTCTGTTAGCGAAGACCTGCAGCAGCCTGGGGGTTCCCAGGTCCTGAAGTCACCGTTGCTTTGTTTAAAAAACTTACTTTGAGTACTTACTTTTGACTGATTTGTTCTGGTTTTGAAATATTTTACTAAATCGCTTGCTAAAAAATAGTTTTAAAATACATTTGTAATTTAAAATGCCGAATTTATTCTCCAAATAAAAAAAACCCAAGGTGGTAGCGCTCTCAGAAACACAGCAGATGTTTAATGCTGAGTACTGAATAGTCATTTCAGAGAGAAGAATGTTTTCAGAGACGTTTTTACATTCTCGTTGCTTTATGGGGGAGATTTTCTCAAGGCACTGGGGAGAGATAAAGACAAGGTGTGTTGACTGGCACTAGGAACTCTGGGTCTATCACACTTCAGGTACTTTTGAAAATTTCCCCAAGGGCAAAGTGGCTTCTTGACTAATTGGATTTGCTAAGCATTGAAGAATCATTATTAACATTTGAATGGGAAATTCAGGATGAAATTTTACCTTTGGAGATCTGCAGCAGCAGCGCCATGTTTCAGGAGCAGGTCTTTCAGGGAACTGAAGAGACTCAGACCTCTCAGAGCGAGCTCCGGTTTTCCGGTTGCCCTTATCTTGGATGTCGCTGGCAAGCTTTTTTGTAGCAGAATCCGTAGGGCTGTGAAGGAAGCATTCTCCATAGCTCCGTGGGTCAGAAGTGCATGTTTTGTCATTTTTAATAGCCCTTTTCTGTGCACGCTTAGATTCAGCTGGAATGTTCATATTTGCAAGCTTACTAATGCAACTGCACTGCCGCCTTGTCCTTCCAGAATTCCATGTCTCCCTTTTATTCACAGTTTTCTGTCTCAGGGTATATTGTGTCAGAGGATGGGCAGCAGATACCTGCGTGATCATACTCTTATGTTGTGATGTTGGTTAAAAAGTCATTCCTATATAGACAACAAGCCTGTTAATTTAAAAGCAACATTGGGAATAATCTGTAAAACATCTTCATCTAACCTGGCTTTGGAAAGGATAAAACATTTGGGTTTTTGTTGGAGCAGTGAAAGGTGATTAGATCACACCTAATTAAAATGCAAAATTTCTAGTAGCTCATGACCAGCTCACACCACAATAACTTTCCCATTTTTTAAGAGTTCAGTTAAAAATATTTTAAAATATCTAACTTTTTTTTCATTCTTACTGGGTTTATATGGGCAGTAATGACATAAGACATCAGCTAGAATTAATTTATGGCATTAATTGCTATTACAAGTTTCTCTCCTGCTCTGTATCTTCCATACTAATTCTGATTTACAGTGCTGAAAATTGAATTAAACTACAGTTCAGCTATAAAACTGCATAGCCAGAAGCAGAAAGCTGATTGGCGTAAGACCATATTTTATAAGCACTAGCCCACACCTTAGAAAGACTCTGGTGAAAACTCAAAGGTTTGAAAACATGGCCAGGAAAATTCGCATTAAGAAGTTTAAATGTGATAGACCAGTCAGTGGCTTAGAGCAAACGAAAGCCACGTGTCTGAATTAACCCTTTGCTCTATCAATTTGACAACATGTGTGTCATCACTGTATCTTCGTTGTCTTAAACTTTTAATGGATGCTAAACTGTCCTCAGTGTTTGAAGTCTCTTCATGTAGCTCTTTGCTACGTGGTAAGTCAACTGAATTTAATCTCGCATGAAACAAAGTTAGCACAGCATCTTAAATGCGCTGTGTTGTGCTTCTTCCGTCGACTCAAGAAATGCTGCAGTGTTGTGTCAACACAACATTGGGTAATCCTGTTGATTTCGGTTGAAAGGTTGCCTGGTTTTGGTTCTTGAGTTGATCAGAGACTAAGGTTTGTGCCAGGTTTTGTTCTGTTTGTTGAATAAAAAATGTAGATCAGACGACAGGAAATGAAGAACATGAGTATCTGACTAGTGGGGAACAGAAAAAAGTTACTAATGAATTCACGTCAGTCACTTAATTGCGCATTACAGTCATTGGCAAAATTGTTAATATTATCTTTGTAGAAGCGGATTCAACAGACGTTCAGTGACATTTATGTCTGAAGTGTGCCCTTCAGCTTTTTTCAGCTATGACAAAGAACATTCCATTTAACTTTCATTTTGTTTTGTTTGCATAATGACAGCAGTCTAAAGTAATTTCCAACGTACCTGCATACGTATACTAAACTTCCCTCGTATCGCCAGCTATTTGATCACAGAACCATGACGGCTGCTCTTGACAAATAGTTCATGCAGAAGCTTATCTTGAGCTGTCTGATGTGACTTTTAAATCAATCTGTTCAGTTTTATTGGTTTGTTTAGTACGTGCTCGCATCAGCTGTAATACCCAACCAGCTTTGTAACCCGCACATTATTCTGCACATATAAACTGTCAGCTTTGAGCATTTGGAACGTGTGCTAATTTCTGCGCAGGACTCAGGATGCGTCTGCATAAGAAGAGAACTGGGGATCAGCAAAGTGTTTTAGAAAAGAAGTTACTAGCAATATCGCAGACAGCTAGTACTCAAAGCCTTCTAAATACTTCTAAGTGGTATATAATTTTTTCATACATTTTGGAAAGTCTTTGCAGAGTTGTCACGATTGTGATGACCTGCAAATAACTATTGGGCTAGAAGAGAATCTTACGGAAATAACAATATAACAATAATAATAAATAATTGCCAGTGCCTCGACTAGTAGAAAGAATATTGCTCCAAGAAGCTACCAGGGCGTTTGCGTGGCTTTCTGGTACGAAGACAGCCATGCCGGCAGTAAGGACTGACAGAGGTCTTTCGGTGATTTCCTTGGCAACAACAACTGCACAGAGACTGTGGAAGAGGGACGCTGTCGTTGTGTGCAGCGGGATCTAGGAAACGTTTAACACTCCTATTTCTTATCTGTTCATTTAGGAATTGGCCAGAAGGAACGTTGAATGTAAACCCATTACAGTTTATGGAAGTGGAGCTTAGGACTGCATCTGCAGATCACAATCCAGCCTGATAGGTTTTTTTATCACTATCAGATTTCTCTAAACTTCTCTAATTTTTCTCTAAATTCACTGATTTCTCCAAAATTGTGAAATCTGGTCTTCATTCAATGCTGGTCGTAAAATTTAAATTTGATCTTGAATTGTAGTCATATGTGGATGTCCCTCTAGAAACACAGACAGCTCGTTTCACTTGTGCTTGGGTGTAAGAACCTCACGTTCCGGAGTCCCTGACTATGGCCATAGACAGTAGACGAGGCCACCCTGCACCCTCCTCATGCTGCACAATGATGAGGGGACAGAGGGAGATTTACGGGCTGTAGAACAAGAGAACATGAAGCTGTAAATTACCAGCAGCTATGTAGTTGTCTTTTGCCTCCTTCTCAAGACATATATTTCTTAATTGGTTCTCAGTACAGCTGCAGTTCTTTCTTACTCACTATAAACCTAATTTAGCACAACCCATGTTTACAGAAGCCAATCCCAGATCCTCAAGTCAGAGGCTCAGGTGGCACATTTGTAGGGAGTTGTTTGCCTCTGGGTGAAAAAATAGGAACATAGCTGCAAAAAAAGATTTAGCTTATATAATAGCTGAGTTTATAACAAATACGTAAGCCCTCAAAAAGAAATCTGTATCGTGCCGTCTGATTGTCGTGTCTGGCATTTATATTGCACAAGTGCTTAAGGTGCAGTACTTCTGTCACCACACAAATTAATTCTTTCTAATATGTTTGGTAGAGGATATATGGTGAACATTTGGTAGTTGATGCACTTCTGCTGGGCAGTTTTGATCTTGCTTTATGCAGTCCAATTTTGTCTATTTTTTCTATAGTTTCATGTAAAAAATTAGAACTGTCCATGCAATTAGCCATAAAATGTCTTGGTTCTAGTGGCAAACCCATGCTTCTTACTCTAGTATATGTCTCCAAGAATTAGTACTTTATATTAGTTTGAAGTCTTTTTAAATCCCTGTGAGCACACAAGCACATGGGATATTCACTGTTTGCTAACTTCTCTTATACAAAATACTGATTAGAAAAACAGTCTGTTACATGGTCTAAAGATCCTCACTTTCGTATCACATGGTGGCCAGACACAGCAGCTGAAACCCACATTTAGAAAGGAAAACATTTTAATATAGTGAGAGTTGATAGACGTGCATCAAAGTGAAATGTTATTTTTGTAGTGATCAGCAGGCTTCAGACCTCCCATGCTAATCATAAACCTTCCAGGCCAATAAAGCTAATTTGTTCTGTTATTGCCACTGGCCTCCAGCTCCCTTTCCAAAGGGGGATGTTGCGCTCGCTGCTAGCTAGAAAATTACCAAAAAGCCTTCTCTTTCTCCTTTTCCTGTTATGCGTGTGATATTTGGGGTTGTTTATATGCTGTCTATGGGTTTGTCTTCGATGTATTCATGAGGAGAACCTGGAGGAGCTAGCCTATCCTTCTTTCCAGTCTTCCTCTATTAACTTATAGCGCACTGGTTATGGCAACCATATGTTCAGGCCTCATCTCTTCCTCTAAAATATGTCCTTTTTTCTTCCTGGAAATGTTGACCTGAGAGAATTAAAGGCTTTTGTGTTCATCCAGGCTATCCAGATGTATAACATTATGCCCAGCCATACAACCTAGTGAATTCTACAAAGTTACGCCAATGCATTTTCCACGTTTGGAAAAGGCAGGTTGAGATGTAGAGCAGGAATCCCCAAGGACAGCTTAAGGTGACCAGGGCTGCCAGGATGCGTCTTAGTCGGCCTGGTCGGATCCCTGGTGAATTGACAGGGAGCTGTTGGCAGTCTCTCAGCAGGCTGCAGTTGACCCAGATACAGACCCTAGAGATGCTCGGCGATTGTGGTTCTCCAAGCCAAAAAAAAAGGAAAGGGACGGGGGGAGGAGGGGGGGAGAGCTTTGGAAATAGCAGTAGCAGCATGAAGGGCAGCGCTGAATCTCCCGACGGACAATGGGCACATCACGGATGGTGGGTTTGATAGCTGTATCAGTTGCTGTTTCCCCAAGTATGCTCTCCTGTTGAAGGCTAAAGAAGTTCATTATCATCACGAGTTCAGCTTTTCTCTTCAGCTTTCCCATGGCTGATGGGTGCATTCAACAAGTTTTCATCAACTAAAAGAAGAAAACTCCGTGCATGGCGTGTCCCTATTAAACAGTAGACTGTTCACCGAGGAACAGTTGAGATGAGTGTATATGTAAGTTGGAAGGAGGACCTTGACATCAATTTAGAAGAAAGTAGAATTAATCACAGAGAGAAGTTTAAGATTTTTATTTTCTAAAATTTATTTCTGAGTATCTGTGTAAACTCAGACTTGGTTGACATTTTAGTTATAAAAGGAAAGATTATTCCCTGGCCAGCTTCTGATCTACAAAGAGGGACTGTAAGGTCATTTTCAAGAATTTGGTTTTGCTGCATTTTTTTTTTCCAAAGGGAGCCAGAATCAGGTGCATTTTTAGGCCTCCCTAGCCTGTTATATGAAATGATAGGGAACTAGTCTAAAAATCTTAAGACGGTGTTTGCTGAAGCGTGATACAAGAGATAGGAAAAAGTAGTATCAGTCTGTTTTGGAAGAGTGGTGTGTTTATTCTGTTGCTATTGTAGTGGGTTTTATCTCCTTAAATAGGTAGGTTCATATGCTCAATTTATTCCTGGGAATGTCTGTATTGCAGAGCGTCCTCACAGACGAAGCACACGTATGTTCAGATTAAGCATGGCGTGACTGATGCGAGTGTGAAACTGGGGGTACGCTAAAGCCTGATTGAATTTATGGCAAAACTGCAGAATTAGATGCAGAATTATCCTATGTTATGCAACAAGTCTCCTCTAGAGCAAATTCTTTAGAACTTTATTTTGTGTAAAACTAAATGATTGGATTCCTTTAACATAATTCCATCCACTTTTCTGAACCTGAAAGTAATTCAAAACCGACTTCCAGCTTAGAAATTTGTTGCACATCTGTCACTTACACACATACTGTGCAAATTAGGACCAAGATGGGTCCAGCATGCGATGCATTCAAAAGTTTCGCTCTTACAAGAATGTTCTCTATAATCTTACTAAATAAAACGTAAAAACAAAGCTAACTTAAAATCATGTTTCCAAACTCTTCTGTGGTCAACTCTGATCATGTCTGATAAACTAGGAACAGTCATTATTGCACAGCAGCTGTTATCTGCTGTCTTTTCTCATTATGCTTTAGGAGTTACATTGATGAGTTTGGCTTCAAATTCTTAGTTGCTTTTTGTTACATATATAAATGTGAGAGGATATTTTGCTTTCAGCACTTTTTTTCAGAACCCTAGTTCTGACAGTTTTCTTTGTCCTTTTAGTGTAAGATGCACCGTACCGTAACTGATGAAACTTTCCTGTTGGTTTTCAGTTTGCAAGAAGAATGTTAAATTAAGCATAATGGGTGTTTACTCTCTTTTGGATTAAAAACTTATATATTCTTCCAATTAAAACAACGTGCTAAACTACTCATAACAGTAACATGCTTAGAGAAGACATTTGTTGGGGAAGGCGTGTCTGAATGTTATTTTTTCCAACCATATATTGGACAGTCCCTACTCTCCCTCTATTTATGCCCATTTAAAAAAATGTCTTTGTCTGGAGTCGCTCTCTGCAGTGCCGCTGTGGGATGCTTGCTTTTATATTTAAGTCTGTAGGGCTTTTTATTTTTTTATTTGTATGCAAAATGACCAGGTGACATCAGCAGACTTTCTTAATTTTAAAATTTGTTGAGAAAGTTATAGTTGATTTAAATTCTAAACCTATACATTGCTTTCTGTTTTCAGGTAACTACAAGTTCTTTTAGTAATATGGCTCTTTTGTGAAAGTGAAAACGAAGTACTGGTGCTGGACGCTCCACATGGGTCTTTATTTTGAAAGACCTGCTTGCTGAAGATGTTCTTGTACTTAAATAAGCCTTATGGGCAGCATAATATTGCAAGAGGAATGAGAAGGAGCACTAATATGGCTGAGTGAGGCCCTGTATGTTTTCCTTTGACATATCTTCCCTGCCTGCCAAACTGCCTTGGCAGTGACTAGCACAAAGGCTAGATGGGGAATTATGTCTGCGTACTGTATTTTTCTCCACAACGAAGGGAATACAGGCTGTGCCTCCTAAGCAAATGTAAAGGCAATAATTGAAAGTTTTAGGGCAGTAGGATAGAAGTACTGAAGAACTGAATTGGTAATCTCTTAATAGTCTCAAAGTTGATAAGGCTCTCCCTAATAATACACATAGTAGTGATCTTGGATAGGGATTGCTAGGAAATTTTCCTTTCTCCTTAGATATATTGATGATTTTCTAGATACGGACATAGGAATATTTAGTAGGTAAAACTATGTCCAGTATCTTTGAATCTATTGCAGTTACAGTTTTTTAGAGGAAAGCGAAAGGTCAGTTCTTTCCTAGAAATAAAAGTTACAAATTGAAATCCAGTCTTTACTAAACATCAGGGTGAAAAAAATCTTCAGATTTCAGAAAAAAATCTTCAGTGGCAATACATTATACATCCTTGGAATTAGTTCTCATAGAACCTGCTGATTTTTCTGAGCCAATGTCACAAAGCGTGAAAATGAGTCAATATTTACCAATAAGACCATCCACCAAGGAGTCAGGCTGTTTACAAATATTTGTTGGAGAAGTGGTAATTTTTATTTCCTTCTAAGATATTGGCAAAGTAGCTGTTTTGTTACCTGATGGTAGCAATCAAGCTGAGAGATGGTGAGGAAACAGGGACTAATAATAGGTATTACAGAGGAGTCTACCTGAAAATGACATCAGAGAAAAAAATGATAGCTGAGAACATGGAAGCAAAGGATTGGAGTTGCAAAAAAGTTGCAAAAAAGTACCTGGATAATACTACATTTGGATTAACATTAATCTGGTTGATGTAAAATGAGTGCTTGGAAAGTTAAAAGAATGATATTTTAAAAGCCTTTTTAAGATAAATGCCTTGTCTTCCATGGGAATACTTCATAATAAATACTTTAATTCCTAGATTAATGCTTGATTTAATCTTTGTCTATTTTGGCTTTGGATAAGTAGTCGTCAGTGGTTCATGGCAGATTGAATTTGTCTAATGCCATTTACCATCACATTTTAGCATGTATACTAAAGTATTCTCTTGATCTACTTGCACATACGCATTTAGAAATTTGAAACAATGCATGTTTTGTATGAAATAGGCTACTATTCTGGCATATGGTATAGAATTTTGCACTGGTAGTTTTTATCTATGAAACATTTCATAAGAGAGAAGAACATCATTCATTTTCAGTAAAAAGAAGGAAGGGGAAAATCTATCAGTGGTACAGTAAAAATGAAAGAAATGGTTACTGAGATTGAAAGAGAAGCAAACAGTCTCCAGTCAGTTGCACCTTTTCTGGTTAAATATAAATTAACTAAGACCCTATAAAACTATTAATTACTTTGCAAGCCTGAGGACACAAAAAATAAAAGATTCTACGCATAACAGTACAAAATATTATGCGGACATTTGTTGTCATGTGGGCATAAGAACATATGCTGAAAACCTTATCATTGCACTTCATTTGGTGTATTTCCTTGGAAGGAGATAAAATGACCATACTTAATTGCAAACTTGCTTCTGAAACAAGTAAGGACAAATCTGCAAGCTTATATTGACAAAATAAAACTGCCAGTTTGGAAACGGTGTTGGGTTTTATTTGCTTATTTGTAGTTTGGGGAATTCATGTATCTGTGTATACTTTTTCCGGATGAGGAGCATAAATAATAATTGGCATTCTCCATGCAGCAGTGGAGTCTCATGGCAAGCTCTCGGTTTGATCTTCAAGTGGTTCCCAAGTTCACCAGCAGTGTAGCTGTGGTATTGGCCATACTTGCCATCCTTCACCAGCTCATGTCATTGGGTTGCTATATAGCTTTGAGTAATTCTTTTTTAATTTAAAGGACGGACTGCTGGCATGAGTGCTGACTCGCTGGCTAGACTACTAACCTTTGAATGCAGGAGAATGTTTAAAACCAAATTCAGTTCTGTGTTACGCCACAGGCTGACTTGTTAATGTGCAGGGCCCTGGGTACCAGAAATGTTTTCAGCTGAAGAGAGCGAAATAATAATTGTCTTTTTTTGAGATGTGTTTTTTCTGCAATCTCTTTTGTCTGATGAGGTGAAGTCTGAAATATCTGTAGTTCTTCAAGGTCATCAGCAATTGGATTGATGGGCAGCTTTAGAAGAATCCCAAAACTTACGAATTATCAATTAAGATGGCATTTTCTTTCCTATTGGAGCATGACTGCAGTGCATACCTGGCTAGTGTGTATTGGTCATTCTGAATATGTGATCATTAATCTGGGGTTAAAGTCACTTGGGCAAATTCCTATCACTAACAGTTTGGACTGTACCCATTAGACCGGTGCACTTTAGGAATCTGTCTCTTCTGATGAAGTTCGTGAATTCTCTTGGGACGTTCTCTTTTAACTGCTGGAAGTTGCTACAGTTCCACTGGGATAACCTGGAGATGTGTATTGTAGGCTAATTGTGTCCTTTTGATGCCTTGAGAAAGCCCTCTCCAGCTTTCCCACGTGTAATCATAATGTTGGCTGTTATGTGACTCTTATTTTCTGCCAGTTTCTTTCCTACAGGAAGTATCACTAAGTTTGTTATCTTTCAAGAGTCATCTTTTCTTACAGTAACATCCACAGTGAAATGAGCAAGCTAAACAAAGCCCCCCAAAACTCCAAACAAACACGAAGTTAAAGAGGGGAGAAAACAAAAATATTTAAATTTCTTAATTTTGTAACCACTTTGGATGCTTGCACTAATCCCTTGACAGCGTATCTACATCAGCAGTCACAGGTGGTTTGCAAAAGCCATATAAAAAAGGCAAGTCAAATCTAAACTAAATATGCTACCAATGGCACAGCAGGGTTATAATGCTGTTCTACCAGGAAAATAACTAACTGGTGAGGACCATTATTTCTTTCGTTGAACATGAGCTGGCATGTGGAGCCGTATATAAAAAAGTAATTGAGAATAGTTGAGAGGAAGTCTTCCCTGAAACATTGGCTGAAAATTATTTAAGACGTGATCCATTCAAATATGAAGTTACTGTGTTGAAAAGGCTTGGAACTATGCAGGAAATCTTCAGAAGGAAATCTTCCTTCCACATTGAAGGAATTTTCTGTGGTTTTGTTCACTTGCTTTTTGTTGGAATTCTCGTTGTTTTCCAGCCGTGTGATGGTGTTGGCTGCACAGATGTGCTTTTACAACCAGAGTTCTCAAACAGTCAAGTTTTATGTCTCTCTATGGGCCTTTAAGATTAGAACTGGTGTTATTGCTAGCTTTAACCCATGTAGACAGTCTGAGTGTGGGGATAAAGTAATCAGCACCATTTGCGTCTTTCAAAATACACGTAGAGAATGTTTCCTCACTTCCTTTGTTCTATGTGGCCTTTTAAGAAGTTTGGTTGTTTGGTTTTGGGTGGTGGTTGGTGGTTTTTTTTTAGTGTTCATATTATATTTATTTACACCTTGCTATCAGCAAACAGTATTTTGTGCCATTATGTAGAGATTTTACACTGTACACTGTAGGTTTAGCTGTGTAGCTAATAATTGTACATAACTGCTTAGAAATAAAGTGGCATGCTAACTAACTTTTAAAAAAATGTTTTCAGAGTATTGACCTATTTCATGCACTCATTTTGGGCTTGACTCTCCTCTTTATACAGTAGAAAAGTGTTTCTCAATTTAGACATGCTGTTTGTCCCATGAGAAAATTTGACAGTACTGAACTTGTTTCAGTTCTCTTTGTCAGAAAGACAAATTTCAAGTTAAATTATACTAGACATACTTTGAGTACTCAGAGGCTTATCAGCTGTTTATACAAGTATTTATGAGTTTTGTGAGTTGCTGACCCTATAGTAAATGAAATATTTCAGACACAAGAATGCATAATTATTTTAAGATCCTCATTATCTAGTTTGAGCTGCAGATTTTCGGAATTCATATACGAGACTCAATGTAGCTCAAGGTTTAACATAATCTATAGCTGTATGTTTCCAATTTCCTGTGTTGCAGAAATCAACCATGCACAAGAATTGGCTGTTTTCTCTCTGTAAACGGCATGTGCGTTTGCAAGACATCTAGAAAAACGGAGTAGAGTCCAGGTATCTGCTCCACCTGTGTGCTTCCCAAACTTTTAAGCATGTGGGACCACCGTCCTGAGTCCAGGCAGCTGGAAGACCCTGCATGCTCTGATAGTTCATTTGATTCTAATGGGTGGCATGTGCTTAATGTGATTACTTAAAAACCAAACACATTTATAAGACAAACTATCCTAAAATCTATTCCATAAGCAATCAGATTTCCCCAGAATTTTCTTTTCATCAAGATGGTAAAGATACACGGTTTCTCTTCAATTAAAGAGAGTTAATTCCTTTTTTGGCTGGCGTACATCTGCGGAGAAAGAGAAGCCATGCTCTTGCGCTGCAGCTATGCTTCTCGTTTGTAGCTAATTTGCACCAGCAGCGTAACTGCTCTGTGGGTGCTGCGTGTTCTTCACCTGGCATGGGCCCCCAGTGGTGAAAAATGAGCTTTTAGTCTACTAGCAGGGTAGCTTTTGACCTGGGCTAGTGCTATTTCTTCTCCAATGCAATCGAGGCAGGTTGTATGCTACAGTACGCTGACATCAGATGGGCTTATTGGAAGAGGTGGTGTTGGGACGATGGAATCAAACAGAACATGAAGAGATTTGGGGAAAGAATAATTGTATCTTTGGCTCGGGAGTTTTGTAACTAGATGGGAAAAGCTGCTGCCCAAAGCACAAATGACATTACTATGAGATCAGTTCACTCTGCTCGCTTCAGGTGTCTGGGTTGTGTAATGAAATTACTTTGGAAATCTTCCTCCTCTTTCTTCCTGTACTTGGTTTCAGGATGAGTGCTTAATCCAGTGTGTTTGGATCAGTATTGCAATTACATCTCAACTCTTATTGAGATTATTAGACGTACATTTCCTTTGGCAACACAACAGCTATTTTCATTTTTTTCTGTCAGAAGAAGAGAGGAGAAGCCTGATATTCCCATAAACTACAGAAAATACAATTTGATAACTGAATACAAGTCTTCGACGATTTTTTTTTTTTTTTCTTTCTCCTTCTTTTGGATCTGAAGTAAGCTCTGGTTCATTACCGCCATGGCATCGGGGAGCAGAGGTGCCTGTGCCACAGCATTGTCCTTGCCTCCGGTGCTCCAGCTGGGTGACTCCTGGGCTGACACTGGCTTTCTTTTGTTCTTTGTCTAATCCCCTAAAGAGTATGTGTAATGTATGCAGTACTGCTCCTTTCTCAAGGTCTTCCTCTATTTCAAGACTGTTTATCTGCTGCCTGATACAGCCTGTTACCTTCTTCCTTTTGCTTAGCTGATTTCTGCCATTGCCAGCCTGGTGTACCTGTGGTTAGAAATGTCAATTTTGGCACAGGCATAGACTTCCAGGGTCCTGATTACGCTAATCAGCCTTCATGGCCCCGACCAGCCTCTTCCTGGTGGGCCTCCCTCCACGTCTCCGCTCATGGGACCAGTAGCCCTGTTTGAAGTCAGCCCCGTGCCTCCAGTCCCTGCTCGAGTGACCCTGGAGACGTGCCTCTCACCAGCCCCACCACAGCCAGGCGTGCCCCTGGCCTGGACCCTGCTGAGCTGCGCCCGGATCTCTGGACTGACTTCTTGGCTTGACCTTGGACCTGCCTTGTCACCGCAGACTTGTTCGGTGACCTTGACTCTTGTTTCACCCTGACCGCCGCTCCTGGATCTGCCCTGCTCTGCCTTGTGGTGGTGGTGGGACGGCATCCTGGCCGTTGTGGGCACGCTTGATGCCTGGCTCCCCATCCCGTCCTGGAGCAGCCAGCCGTCGCTGTGCCCTGGCGCAGCTTTTGGAGGTTGACTGATACCATGTGCTGCGTTAGTTAAGTAGCAAGCATGAAAAATGTTGGCCGGCTTTTGCGGAGCTTTCTCTGCATCTTTAGTTGGTACGAGATGGTGCTTATGTCTTGCCAATGTTGGTTTTACCAGAGTGTTTTTCACACATTTCCTACCTGTGTATTGGACTAGTGTGTGCTATAGTTGACCCAGTCTTGGGGAGGGCCCACAGAGCTTTCTAGATCTGTTTTCCCCAGTCTAAATACCATTATGGCTTTGAGATTTCTATGAATGTAGAAAATAACGGAAACGGTAAAGTGTATGCAGGAAAACACGTTCTACAAGGGCTTCCTCCTCTGAATGAATTTCAGGAACGTTTCCAAGCAAAACTGAAAATGATGATTACATTTGCAATTTTAACTGGTTACTTTTCTCTTGGAGGCAGCTTGTTCCCATCGTTTTACGATGGTATGTTTGATGTAGCTGTCATTTGCAAATGGACAGTTGGGAAAACATGTCTCAGCGCTAAAATCTAGTTTTAATGTGTTGTAGGTTTGGACTTGAAAAATGACTTTATAATTCTGACTTCATAGGAGAATTCATAGCGTAGGTTGTCGTTGGGTGCTTTTTTACCAGGACCTCTGTTTGTTTGTTTTTGTAATTAAAAAATAAGTACACTTACATGATCCCGGGGCCTCAGCTTTTTCCCTTATTGTGTCTTTAAACTATTTTCTACATGTAGAGTTAGAAGTATCAACCTTTATCCCTCATGAAGAAATGAAAGATTTGAAAATACTATGACTCAAATATATATTTAGAATATTTTCTCTAGGAGGAGGCTTACTTTTCACGGGAAATAGACATGCATTATTTATGTAATTTATAATTAATTTGGTTTAGTTATAGACTATTTCAAGTTTTTTGGGGGGGTTTACTTTTTTTAAAGGACAAACAGGCCTGGTGTCATTTCTTATTTTAGGTACAGTATCCAAATATAGCAGTGGTACCAAGGAGTTTATTTCCAGGTTTGTGGTAGGTGTGAAGGAACAGGTTCAAACATTTTAGAGGGTACAGCATGCTTTTTCCTTCAGGTCCTAGTTTTAGGTGGCTGCTCGTTTGCACAGATCAAAATGCCTTATGTTAAACTAGTGTGATGAGAGGTAGTTTCCTAGAAATGCGCATCTGGTTTTTATGCATACGAAGAAAAATTAAATATGATCCACCAAGGACCTGTTTTCCTTTTGGTTTCACCACTTTTTTGTGTATAGGAAGAGGTAGAAGACGGCATGAATAATGTTGGATCGTGTGTTATGAAAACAGGTAAGAAAATAATATTAAAATAAAGTGTGAGGAGGACCTGAATATGGTGCTAAAAATCTTAATGCCTTATTAGAAAAACAGAAGGCATTGATTCACAAATGCAGAGAGAAAAACTTGTGTCACAAAATGAACGGTATTCATAAAAATTAGAAGTTCCAAACATGGTGTCCACTTGTCCTCTCATCAACATGTAGTGTTGGGCAGAGGAAGGAATGCCTCATAAATGTCGTCTTAGTCTACTTGCACTTTGCAACTGCTGTCTGGGGAGGCAAACAGGGGCTTTGACAACTTGGGATATAAACCAGAATTCTATCGTCAAAATACAAAAAACTGGAGTATAGCCATGAAAAATATGCATTCTAGCCCAGCCTGGGGCAGGTGACAACCAAGGGTCTTTTCCTCCCTCTAGCACACTGTAATGCCAGAAAAGAAAAAGGGATAATAGATTTAGTACTGGAGGAAAGATTGAAGATGATAAATCAATTTGAGGTTAATACTCATCTCTTTGAAGGTGGACCTTTTCAGTAAAGTCTGGCTTTGTAATCAAAAGTCTGAGCTTTAGGAAGTTCAGAGTCAGGAGAAGAGGAAGGAAATGCTCGAATTTCCTTGTCAGGGTTCGAGTGTTGTTCAAAAGCACCATGAGCTGCCAGTACCATGGTGGGAAGAGGAGAAAAAGAAGATAATAATGAAAACTAACATGTTACTACTGAGGTAACTGACAGACCTCCAGTGATGTAAAGTAAGCTGGATTGACCTAATCTAAATCTATACAAGTGCCTGTTTGAAACTTATTTTGTAATGCCATTTCCACGGGAGGCAATAACACCTTTTTAATGGGGTACTTTCTAAACTGATCTGATCAGATCTCCATTTCCTCGCAAAAAAAAGAAACAAAAAGATGAGAAGCAGAGGAAAAGCCAGAGCTTGGAGTGACTTTAGATGAGAAAAAGTGGACAAATGAGGATTGTTCAGTCTAGAAAGGGAAACAAGCAGGAACAGACATTAGAAAGTAAGTTGGAAAGTGGTTAACTAATAACAGCATTAGTAAGGATCCAAAGTGACACTATGAAATAATTTATTAAAAACCCTTTAAACATCTTTTTTTTCAACAGCATCGTTTTATCTTTCCCCTAACTGTACAGTGGGATCAAAACCCGATCAGACGTACAGATAGATAAGAGTATCCCTACCTTGGGTATGTAAAATGGCCGTGGAAAACATGCTGCCCCATGCAATGGTGTATTCTGGTAGCCAACCAATATTGCAGTTGTGGAAGGAATTCTTTTCCAGACATAACTATCCCCTTAAAGGTTTCTTTGGACAAGAAATTACGGGAAGTTGGCTGCTTTCTTAATAAAAAAAATGAGCAAAAGGGTACAAATCAGATGTTGGGAGTTAGTTGGGAAAGAGTATCTGAAATACTGAAATTGAGTTAAAACTTCAACCAAGAACAAATGCTGGGGTGCACTGAAATTGGTGTGAGGCTCTGGGACTTGTTTCCTCCAAGGTGCTTAGTGGCATCTGGGGTTTGCTCTCCTGGGGCTCCCTGGACTTGGCCTCTGGGCTGTAATACATCGCCCAGCTCCCTTCTCAAGCTGTGCGGGCGTTTTGTTTAATGGCCTGTGTAAAAGTCAAAATACTCATCCTTGGTCCTTCTTGTACCTATTGTGATTTCATCTGTTCTCGGTCAACAAAAGATAAGAGACGCTGATGAAATTGGGATTCAGTGTGAGTATGAGGATGCCTCTTTCAAAAGGACTGCAATAGCAAAGAGAAACGCTGTACATACAGAAGGGAGAGCATGGGAGAGAATCTTTTGCTCTCTTTCTTCAACTTGTCTGGCCAGTGAAATGCAGAAACCGGTGAAGGGGGCGTAAAAGCCTCCATGAGGGTAAAGAAATCCCTTTGTGGTTCAGCTGCAGTTATTTCCTGAACCCAAGAAGGCAGGGCAGGGCAGGGAGTGGCGTTTTTCTGCGTGCATCCTCCTCAGGACACTGCTTTATCTGCAAGGAAAATACATTCTTTCTGCAGTCTTAAGTTCCCTGACTGCTCAGAGACACACACGGGGTGGCAAGAGACTTCTTTATTTCAAATGCTTAATTAAACACTAGCTTTTTTTTTTAAATCAAGGAATCTCATAGAAGAATTTTTGAGTGAAGTTGGATGGCCACTGTCTCTCAGTTCAGGCTAAAGGACAGCAGTAATTTGTTCTAACCTTAAAATGTCTGAATAATACATTGGAAGGTAATGCCTCCTGGAAAAAACGGATAATTAGTGGCAATGCCTATCTGACAGCTTTAGATGTGGCAGCCATCTTTATATGTGACTTCATCAAGCATGTAGGAATTTCTCTGTTAAACTTTTGTTCCTTTTTTGTTGTAAGTAGCTTGTAGATCACTAACTGAGGAAGAGGACCAATTAAATAAAACCAAAGCATAGTAGATTTTCCACTTGATTTTTCGTTTGTTATTCATCAGCATCCCATATAGTTTGTACTAAATTTCTAGTACATTCAGCCTTTTTTCTCCTCTGTTAAATTTCTGTATGGAACATTGACATAAAAAAACAACACCTTTTTTAAAATCATGAACTGATTTTTTTTCTGTTGCACCGATAGTTTGGTAATCTCTTGTGTAGTGGTTGTTGAGGTTTGTGAAGACATTGTGACCTTGGCTGCAGCACTGCAAGTTTGGCACAGGAGTCACTTCCAAGTTCCGTTGTGCTGCGGAGAAAGGCTGTGGTTGTCAACATGCACAATTCCACCCGGCTCAGCTGGGTCAAGCTTGAAAGCGTAGCAGCAGGTAGGGACAGATCTCTTCTCTTAATATGGAGAACAGAACACCAGCTTCTGGGTTTCAAGGAATTCTGCCTCCATGTTTTTGTAGAGGAAAAATTAAATGCATATGGATAGAGTGAGTTATATGAGTTACTAAATGGGAATGTAGCACAGTTTTCTGTGCTCCAAAACTCATCCTAATCATACTTGGTTAGACTGCGATAAGGTTTTCTATTATTTACAGAGGAGATACTGCTTTCTGATGAAATAAGCAGCAGAGAGAACACTGAAATCACAGTTACTCCTAATTTTTTAAGTTTGCTTTTCTACCTGCCATTAAAAACGAGAGGATTGGCAATTTTGTGCCTGTGGTATATATTTATTCACAAAAATTAGTTCACTTTGGGGAGGACTGCAGGAAAAGCCAGAGCTTCATTCTGTGGAAATAGTAGTCAATCTGCGTGATCCAGCTTTCACCGTTGGAGTTTTTGTTACACACCACAACATCTGAAATGGTGTGTTATTTTTAAACTTTTTCAAGCACTGAAATTGTAGTTTTACGTATCCTAGTTGGAGCTCTCATGTTGGAAGTGTTTTGAACTCCAGTTTAGCTGGCAGTTTGCTCACTATCCTTTTTCCTTTTGTGGTACATCTAGATATTTCAAAAAAATGTATGAAAGGACAGGTTGGCTCCTTGACAGGGTTTTGATGGAAAATTTCCTTAAGTTTATTTGGCTTTACATTTTTATCCCGGAGACTTTCCCTAGGCAACCAGCATACGAAATACCTGTAATGGCAGCGCTACATTTAGCTGTCAGCACAATGGTACAGTCTGCAAACCTTCAGCTTGCCTTAAAAACGGGGAAAATGCTGCTTTTCCTTGAGGTCTTGAAGGGAGGTGTTGTATTTGGGAGATCAGCACGGGAGTAGATAGTTCTGGGTGATTTTCACCAGAAAGTACCGCTCGGGTGGCAGTGTCAAGTTTTCAGACCCTGTGGATTTGGCCGTCCGTCCCCACTCTCACAGCTCTGTAAGAGCCCACAGGAGCTCCACGCTGGAATGCTCCCTCTGCCTTTGGAAATCTTCTCCCGGCACTGTGAGTTGGGCTGGGTGGGAGAAGAGGGAGTTCTCTCCTTGGGCAATGGCAGCCTGTGGAAGGAAAGGCCTGAGGGGGAAGAGGCGCAGTGACAACACCCTCTGGCTAATACAGGTCAGATTTTACTATGCTGGAGAACCAGATAGCCAAATTCAGATACGGCAGAATTTGGACTTTTAGCAACAGTGAGAATGCAGATTTTCTGTACTGGTTTAGGAGTTTGACTGTATTTAATTACAATACCGAAAGCTGTCTAATACATAAAAGTATTCTGTTACGATTTGTTTGAATATTAAAAAAAAAGAGAGAAAATATTTTTATCTTTTACCGCATGTAGCAGAGGAAAAAACCAGTTGGTAAAGCTAGTGTAAAAATAGGGTGAGGAGTCTGACATATTCAGCTGTGTATACAAAGCTTACCAAATTACAAAAAGAAATCTAACACCTAGTAATGGTGTGCTTCTCAATTTCACCAACAGTTTCACTTCCCGCCTCCTCAAATCTTGAGATATTTTCAAGTACCTGTAGTCTGAGTTCATGTGGTTTACTGTCTGACATATGAGACCAGGTTATTCGTGGGTCATATTTTTGAGATTTCCCCTGCAACCATACGGATAAGAAATATGTATTTACATGAAACATGAGAGTATAGTGTGATTTTTTGAGTTCAGGAGTTGGAACTTTCAGAAAGACGTGACGTCTCACATTCCCATGATAAAATACTTGAATAGGCAACAGTAAAGTCAGAAGAAGTGAAAAACTAAAATGAGAGAGGGAAGGAAAGGGAATACAGGACCGGAGCATCCTGAATATGTTCTAAACCAGTTGTCCTCTTGTGTTGGTGAATGTGATAGATCATTGGAATTCAAAACTTCTTTTATATTCTGTATTTTTATGTTGCTTAGTTTACCATAAGAACACGTCTGTTGCGTAGAGATTACAATCAGACACACTCGACTAAAGGGAAGCCCTCCAACTTTTACTGCAATTTCACTCACTTTTGGGACAAGCTCTCGGTGATGTGCTTGTGGGATGTACCAACTCAGCTTCGGATCAGGCTTTCAGTACTGCTTTATTCTTTACTTGGAGACAGGTCTTACTCATCCTCTGAAAGAAAATACTTTCTTTTCCAAGGCTTGCACTTGTGCTTGCTTAGTCAAAGCAGGTTATTTGATGGGTTGGACTGTTACACATCAAAATTGCTTCTGTTCAGCTCTAATGGGAAAGAGACATTACATCCATAGCCAGCTCCAGGATTATCCTGAAGGATGGGGGATCCGTCTCGGGGGATCCAGTAGTTGTGATGTTCTTGAGAGCGCGTGGAGACTCGTGTTCCCGGTGGGCAGGAGGGAGAGCGGGCGGATTCCGAGCCGGGCGCTGGCAGGATCAGGCCGTTGGGGTGGCAGGATTGTGCTGATGGAGGCTGACTGTGAAACCGCAGAGCTGAATTTAGGATTTATTGATTATAAACTACTGCTTCTCCCAAGTAACGGGCGACAGCACAAGAGGACAGGGCTGCAAGTTGCGCCGGGGGGTTTAGGTTGGCGATTGGGAAGAATTTTTGCAGGGAAGGTGTTAGGAAGGATCGGGCCAGGCTGCCCGCGGCGGTGGTGGAGGCGCGTAAAGGCCGGGCAGACGCGGCGCCGGGACGCGGTTCCGGGCCAGGCTGGCGGCGGCGGCGGCCCATGCTGGGGGTCTCCTGCAGCGGCGGGCGGTGCTGCGCGGCGCTGCGCCTTTAACAGCGCGCCCGGCTGCGCCCCGCAGCATCCCC